>VZSC01007703.1:226544-251883 GCA_013398225.1 Steatornis caripensis
TTTTTTTTTTTTTTTTTTTTGGTTGATGGCTGTCCCTGTATCCTGCCAGCTCTTCTCTGTCCATCTGTAGGACGGTTCTGGGATATAACGTAAAAAACTGCATCTACTCTGGACATAAAGTCTGGAGACATAGAGTCTGAAAACACATGCATGTATGAGTATTTTAACATTGATACACTTCCATTTCAAGGTTTCTCCCTTAGGGAAAAGAAAAAAAAAACTTGGTAGAGATACACAGAGCTGTTTATGGGAGTCCAAAAATTAATATAATTTCTAGGTTAGTTTTATAATGTTTCTGCTTCCCACTTCACTGTAACGTCCTATATGCAGCCTTCTCCGATTGTTCTTCTTTAGCTAGCGTTTTCTGCCTGAGATCGTTACACTACAGTTGGAAAATAAATCAACTTTACATTCTAGTGTTAGCACCATTGTAATTCTAGTTTCATGCAAGGCAGGTTGCCTTACAGAGCCGAGTCTAACGCATTTCTAATTAAAAAACCCACTCAAACAGTATGATGCTACCTTGCAATGTTATCAAATTGCTTATCTTATTTTCACAGCTCACCATGTTAAAACTGGGACCTGTGAAGTGGTGGCACTCCACAGATGTTGTAATAAGAACAAGATAGAAGAAAGATCACAGACAGTGAAGTGCTCCTGCTTCCCTGGGCAGGTAGCAGGTACCACCCGGGCAGCTCCTTCTTGTGTTGATGGTGCGACTACTTTATTGCTTGCTTTTGTTGCATGTTCCTAGTGGGATGTGTTGGCTCAAAGTCATCAGTGAAAACCACTGAATTGCAGTTAACTATTTAAAATAAGAGTAGGAAAGCATCTGCATTTTGAAGGGCATGCCAAGGTGAATGGGAGGAAGATGGGAAAAATGAATTATTTGTATTACTCCATGGAAATGATAAGCAAAATTATTAGATACCAGTGAAAGAGAACTCTTGAGAACCTAATTTGATCTAACTAATGGAGTGCCTTGGACTTTTATGAAATTCACTACATTAAAAGTGGTTATGAAAAATCTACATGAGCATATAACTTTCATGTGCTGCAGTCTTATATTTTATTTGTATATTTATTTTTATCATACAGGAACAAACAAGCAAAGAAACAGAACATAATTCTGGATATTTTTTAGTCTTGTTAGACCAACACTATTTTTCCTATTCACAGTGCAATATTAATGTTTTACTTAGCAAGTCTGGCATAGGCTCATATGTTTTATTTGGGAAAATACTAGCTGATTTGTCACGTCTCTGTCTCTGAAAGAGGAGCAAGCTGGATTCACCCTTTACATGATCTCTTTACTGTTGATATGTTGTTGGTAGACAGAGAAGCTGTAAATATGTCATCACTGTGGAATAAATTTAATCAGGCTATGCTAGACTATATATATAGTAGATCAAGCAAAATACACTAACTCAAAAGAAGGAATTCTGCTTAGAACTTTGAAATCTGGCTGAGCAAGAAAAAATGAACTTTGGAAAAAAATGCTATGAAACTATTTCTCGAACTGCAGTAAATTAGAAAAAAACTTGGTAAAGAAATTGACTTTGAAGCACATAGCACCTTGTGCAAGTTGAGACCTAATTTCTTATGAAGGTTCTGAGCTGGCTGAAAATCACAGACTAGCTGTCAGTCAATATATTTCTAAAATTTTCCTGGAAAAGAAACGTTGCAACATAATGACATACTAAACCGTCCATTTCAACAACATGCAAATGTGTACATTTTCCTCTCTTGTAGCTTCAATAGTGGAGCAGAAATGGTGGTGCCACATGCAACCATGTCTTGAAGGGGAGGAATGTAAAGTTCTTCCAGATCGTAAGGGCTGGAGCTGTTCCTCTGGGAATAAAGTGAAAACAACTAGGGTAGGTATGATACCAACCTGACATGTTACCAACAGGTAAAAAAAAAAAAGTGCACAGGAAATTGGGTGCACATAGAAGAACCTGAGTTGAGAAGACTAAAGAAGTATGGAAAGAGAATCATACTGGGACTGGAATTCCTGGTCCTGCACCCTTTTCTCGACATACTTTGCAACTGCTTGAACATGGTAAGCAGTGTGCCAGACCTTCTCAGGTAAGCAGTGGAGATAGTAGAGATGAGCCCTTTTTCAACTACCCATGATAAATGTATTATAATGTGATATGTATTTCTCTCTGAAACCAATTGCACAAAGTCTATACACCCTGCTAAACTCTTCATTCACAGGATAGTGAACAAGTGCATTTTTATCAATAACATTAAATTACCATGTTTCTACATAGAGGCTGCTGAGTGTGGTAAGCATTTGATGTGTCATTACAGTATGATCTTCTGGTTCTTTCTGTCTTGTATGAGTAGGACTTACTAAAAAATTTTGACAGAGTTTCTGTGAGTTCCTTTTCTCCATTTGACAGTTTTTATATTATTGGTTCAAAATTACAGTAACAGAAATACATATAACATTCATCATACACAATGCCTGAAAACAAAGTAAACATGCTGTTATCTCTGCTTTTTGGTGGGTAAGAGAAACAGAAGAATAACAAGTTCTTCATATAAGCATTAAGCACTCAAACTTCCTAAAACTACAGCGTTGTATCTCTGTAGGGTCAACACAGTCCTTCATCGACATAAAACAAATTAAAATGCACTCTGAAGACACATATGTGTGTATGCAAACATAAACACCTTCATCCCTACACCCTATCACACATACTGGTGACTGGATTTGCTTGTAAATATTTACTAATTGTTTGTAGTGTCAGGCCATAATTTGCTAGTGTAATGTTTACTCTATGCAGGTGTTTGAGCGTCCATGTCATTTGATTGAAATCTTCCTTGCTAAATTTCTGGTACACCTTGGTTGTAGTGAAATGTAGTGTGCACTGACTGAATGATATTCCTCTGTTTCATAGAGAGCTGTACATGTCTCAATTTCTGTATGATAAGTCCTTAAAACATTTTGACATTCTTTAAGGAAGGATACTTCCTAAATGTTTGATTTACAATTCGACTCGAGTCCTCTTTGCAACGTGTTTCCTCTGAAGCTAACCTTGCTTGAATGCTGCTGATGCTTAACTTTGTACACGCTAATGCAAATCTGCATATAAAACATGTGTGCATGTATAATATAACCAAAAGGAACTAGATATAATGTAATAATAGTAATAGGAACAGAAAAATAATTATGTGTGCATGTGTTCTGAAATTTGTCCTGGCTACTACTACAAAACACTGTTAGTGTTAAGGAACGCATGCCATTTTGTACTTATTGTGAGTAGTTGACAAGCACTAAGCAAAAATGTGGGTCTAGATTATGTTTCTGCAGGAAAAAAGAGGTCACAAAAGGAGGAGATATCAATTAGAACCACCTTGAGGAGATTTCTTCCTAACACTTTATGGGAAGATATGTTTTTCTGCATTGGTCAAGGTTATGAAGTTCTGTCCACTTTTAGGAGTCTACAGAAGCCCAAGGCTCTTGTTCTCAAGGGCTTATGCCTCTGTTGCAGACTCATAGCTCTGGCTTTTTGCAAGAGGTGGACTTTTCTTGTCCTCCATGGATGATGGCAATTCTCAGGACTCATTTCATACCTCCTCCAATCCTCTTCTATGTTTGCCACCATATGCACTGATTCAGTACAATGGCTGCCATAGCCTGCTTGCAGACCTACCACCATGAAAAGGAAAATACTAATCCCCTTAAAACCTCCCCCTATTTGTTCTGCCTTCTGGTTTGTCCAGATATTGTATTTTGCCCCCTTCTTCCTTCATTTCCCACACCGCTGCAAAGCCGTTTTGAGACAATATCAAACTTGAATTCAGCTTTCTGACTGAAAGTTGGTCTAAGTCAGTCATTTAAACCAGATGGCAGGTGAATGAAAGTCTCTGTCTTTCCAGATGCAGGGGGCTGAGATTTTAACAGACGTCATTCTCATGCCTAGAAAAATGTACATTGCTATTGGAAATGTGAGTGATACTTTGTGTTAAGAGAGTAGCTTATTATCAAAAAGCAAGTACTTTTCCCTAGTATGTAGTGACTACAATATATTTTGTAGCTCCTTTTTCTGCTTCCCAAACTCTATAAATAAAAGGAAAAATTCTAAAGTCCTTCTAAAATGATTTTTTTTAGAAAAATAAAAAGAAACGTACAGAGAGTCAGTATTAAGAAGTCGTGAATAATAAGTTTCTGATTGTCGAATGAAATAACCCATATGTGATTATCATGTATAATGTAAAAGCATAAAGAAACAAAGGGAACTGAATAGCTTGGGTGATTTAAGCGTATTGTAGAAAAGCCTTGTGAAGTCTTTCCTGAAAGAACTAAGAAAGTCTATATACACCTCCAAACATTTTCTGTAAGTGTGCCTCCTCCATGTGCAGAAAAAGTAACCCAATTAACGGCTGAAGTACTATCGTCTCTTCTACAGGATACCGAGTTCAACCTACGTTTCCACATCTTGAGTTGTTAATAGTTAAGCATTACATTAGAGATAAAACCAGTGGAGGAAGGATTTCACTTGTCCACCTCTATTAGCATATTTAATCGCACTGTTGTAAAAAATGATGATACCAACTTCTTAATACTTATGATATCAGTCACTAAGCAAAAAGGCCAAGTGAATAATGGGAGAAAACAAATTGATTTTTAAAAATGTGGTCTACTTGAGGTTTTACATTTTCTTCAGGTATGGGGATTTCATAGGGTAATACACAAATAATGAATTAGAAATAGCATGAATGTTATGGTACTCAGAATTCAAGTTTTAAGAAAAGTCAGGTGGAAATTATTTACCTTCAGAATGCAAAACCAGGTATTATGGAAAGATTAAACTGTTTTTCCTAATTTGTCTGCATACTAGTGGGAGAGGGTTGACATTAGGAAAGGAATGAATATGGGGGGAAAGTGTGTATGAGTGAGCTGAGTGCTGAGTTAACTTGTGGTCGTTTAGAATTGACTATTTTCAGTCTATGTAGCCTGCAGGAGGGGAAGAGGAGAAAAGGCAATGACAATTTAGCTAAAACAGTACATTTTTTGACTTCATATAAAGAAATGCATACTTGCTTCCCTAAGCATTATACCACAACAAAAGAGGATGTTCAGGAACACATTAGGAGAATTATGAAATGAGTATGTGCACAGCTGAGATTTACCAGGCACGTTGTGGCATTCTCCTCCAGCCTAAGAAACTGTTGTGAGAGGAAGCAATTGAATTTTTTTCCTTATTGCTAGCCATAAAGTTTTGATAAATAAACATAAAAATTTTGTCACATTGCCCTCTTTAAAAGATGACAAAAGTGTTAAAAAAGGAGAAAATACAGGGTTTTTTACCTTTGAAATATTTTGTTCTTACAGCTTTTTTCTATGATGATTATTTTCATTCATGAAGTTCTCTTTGTTGTGTTTTCTTTCCTGTTTGCAAAATAAGGAAAATGCCTCTTAAATGGAGAGGAATTTTCTCATCAGTTGGAAACTACAAAATATAACAATACTGTGTATAAAATTGACAATGACATTAAAAAAATACTAGGAGTTTGTATTAAACAAATGAGCCCTTTACAAAGGCTGGAAAACATTTTGCAGTCAGCTAAGAGCTGAGGAGAAAGGATTTAATATTTCTCTCAATTATGGGATGTGTTCCACGCCATAGGTCTCTGGATAGGGTAGATACAGATACCAGGCTTTACTTGTATTTTTAAGAACAGTATATTGCCCGTTATCTTTATAATAGAGACCAACTTTAAATAAGAGCACCATAAGCTGCATGTAACCTGTATGAAAGAGCATGCTGTAGTGCGTCCTGGGGTCCCGGTTCCCTAAGCATCCACCCTGGGACTAGCTTGGAGCATGTCATGGCTCCTGGGCAGCCCGTAAAGCCATATGTCTTTCCTGAAGAAACTAGAGCACAGTAACACAGATAAAGTGGTGCATCTTGGGCCTCATCTTGAGATTGTGGAGCTGTGACATGACTGAAGAAATGTGCACTTGCACCCAGGAGTAGAGAAGTGTCCCTGGGCTGATATTTTGTGAAGATGTAGAGAAATATGCATTGGTATTTTTCATGTGAAAATAGAATAGAGTAGAATAGAATAGAATAGAATAGAATAGAATAGAATAGAATAGAATAGAATAGAATAGACTATTTCAGTTGGAAGGGACCTACAACGATCATCTAGTCCAACTGTCTGACCAATTCAGGGCTGACCAAGGTAAAGCATGTTAATAAAGGCATTGTCCAAATGCCTCTTAAACACTGACAGGCTTGGGGCATCAACCATCTCTTTAGGAAGCCTGTTCCAGTGTTTGACCACCCTCTTGGTAAAGAAATGCTTCCTAATGTCCAGTCTAAACCCCACCCTGGCGGAACTTTGAACCATTGCACAGTAATGGAATAGTACCTTGCCTTTAAGCTTTTAGTTTGATTTGGTAGAACTGTTTGTGGAATGAGGCATAGTTCAATGCTAAGTCCGAAGTTCTGGTTAAAATATGTGGAGTAGCATTTACTGGACTTTTGCTTGGGTTAAGACTCTCTAGAGTGAGATGATTACCCTAAGCTCTAGCTGTCTTTTTAGTTTTGGAGTTAATTGTTAAACTCCAGAGGACAATTCATTTTGTCCTAAAGTAAGTCAGATGAATTATCTTCTGGATGTGCTTATGTCTCCCTAATTACTCTAAAGGAAAACTATGATGACGAGCTCAGCACCTAACATTTAGATACTTAATGCTGAACACAAAGGTGATGGCTCAGAGAATTTACTCTCTTTGATGTGGTCTTCAGTAGGAAGATGATCAAAAAAGCCCCTTCATTCTGTGTCAGTTTGGGAAGATGTGGACTTTGACCACTATCAAATGCAATATAATATGAAACAAGTGTCAAAAATATTCATGTTCTGAAGATGCACAGTTGTGAGCTAAACAGGTGAATCATGCTGTGATGAGCAATATGTGCAGTATCTATTATTCAGCATAAACTGCAACTAGTGCATGTCCTTTTAGAATTGACTTGTTGGTATAACATTAACTCTAATACTAATATTAATAATAGAAATCAACCAAAAAGAACAGATGTAATGCATAGCAGGTATTATTAACCTCTGAAAATCTCTAGAATGTGAACATGAACAATGTTTTCTGATAAACAAGTGAAAGTAGTATTTTCAGACAGGTCATAAAGAGCCATCTTTTGGAAATTAGCATCCAGCTTCTGCAATAGCTGAGCACCCACACTTTTATAAGGGGCAGAAGGAACTGCAATTGTCGCTCTGAAAACTGGCTATTATTTTTAATATGTGGGGAAAGGCGTACTGCAGAACAGAAAGAAATCGATATCTAATATATTACTGTGTAACTATATGCCAAACCAATACTAGAAATAGAGTACTGTAAAAAAATGAAATAAATATTACAAGGACAGAGAGAAATAAAAGAGAAATATTACAGGGCCAAAAATAAATCCATATCGAATATATTTATCTACATTCCAAATCCAAATGTGCTTTCCAAATCAATACCAGAGATAGAAGACTAGTGTGAAAAGAACAGAAATATTACCAGGATGGAGAGAAATCCATCCTGAGAGTGTTTATCTACATTCCAAAACAATATTGCGAGAGCCTGAAGTCAGATATTTGTAATATTCCATTTAATCTAATTTTACATTATGGCATCCAGAGTTTAAAAGAAACTAAAAATTGAATAACATTCTTGGAAGAGGAGAAAGTGTACCATCCAAACACACCAACTGGCTGCACATGAAACCAAATGGTGTTCAGTATGTGCATTCCATTACTCTGAATCAATGCAGTTCTGTTGCTATCTATAAATAACGCTTACATTTTCACCCCATCTCCTCTTTCTCACTTGCAGATGCTGGATTGTTTCTAAATTAATTACAGCTGCTGAAAGGAGAGGCAGTAATTTTATTTATGTTTCAATTTATAAAATATACTGTTCATAATCCATTCAGCACAAGGAACGAAAGGATAGATACTGTTAGATACCTTTACATAATAATGCCTTGCAGTGGGCTCCTGAGATTCCTAGTTTCAGGAGGCAGCATTAGTGATGACTCAACTACTACCAGTGCTGTTATAGCCACTACTTGAGTAAGACAACATAAGAAAGAGAGCTAAAATGTGTCCCTGCATATGAGAAGAAAATGACATTTTTGTTGTAACTGAGCCTGACATCAGTGTTAGTAATGCATCTGCGTTAGTTGTTGATTGTGCTCCTCCACATGAGCGACAGATGCATAGGCTCTTTAAGCAGCAGCAGCAGAGGGAAAAATAATGGAACAAGTTTTGGTTTTCTCCCAAAGTTGGAAAGAAACATTGGCATTGTGGCTGTCTCTTCCCTCGTGTCTTTATTCCTCTTCCTCCCCCAGGCTCTTCAGAAACAGCAGTAGTAATGACACATAATTAGAAAACTCAGAAATTCATCATGTAAACATCGTGTATAGGTTATTCTAGGATGTTTCCAACAGGCCGGACGTACGGTAGTTATGGTAATAAGGCAATGTATTTCTCACATCACATTTTTTACGGTAAAGCTGCTACTAACTTCTATCACATGCAACAATTTGCCTTTTACTTTGACCACTGTGAAACATGAAATACTGGATAATGTCAGGAAGTGCTTTTTCTAATATTATTAAAGGAGCTGTATGAATTAAGTTAAGAAACAACCTCACTCTAACACTGCTCTGTCTCCCTGCCTCACTTCAGAGCCTCTGTCTATGGACTCTTTGCCTTCTATCTTAATTTAAGATGAAGATTTATAGAAGTAATACGCATATACACAGTGACTGGCGGTACCTTGTGGTTCATAAAAAGGATGTGATTACAATATAAGTAAGTGTACAGACTGTAGCAAAATATTACCCATGGAAAAGAGTGATTGCACTTGTGGCAGCCTCTTTGTTGCTATGGTATCTCTTTCCACGCCTTTGGCTAATCTGTCACTAGGAGAAATTTGCAGCTGTCTCAGCATGTTTGTCATTGCTAACTCTAGAGACCCAGTGTATCTAATCTGTCATTAAAATAGCAAGAAGGGGTATGTGCACATATTCCTAAAAAGACATACAAATTTCGGGGGGGGGCAAATGAGCTGATAATGGAAATACAATGACATTTTCCAGGGTCAAGCTACCTTTTTGTATTAGTCAGTAATTATTGTTTTAATCTAGCATCACAATTCTTTCATACTGAAGCTCTGTATTTTTTGTAGGACACGTAAACGCTAACCTTTTGGGACACTTGGATGTTTTGATGAAAATAGTTAACATTTCCATGTTAACACACGTTGCAAGGAATCATCAGTATTCAGGACTATGCAACTCACCGATTTTCTTAAAAATAGCTGCTATATACCAAATTTTCTTCTTTAACGTGAAGTTGCTGTGCCTATGAAAAGTTTCCTGTTGCAAGTCTACATTTGACATGAGTTTAGTCCTACAGCTTGATAACATTCATTTGTATGTCACAGAAAGTCATAGCCCCTTCCCCAAAGGCAAATGTACTTAAATATACCCACAAAACAAGTTGCAGTGAAAAGGATTAAAGGAAGAAGTGTTGTGGTGTGAAATAAGTAAAGCTTAGACTGAAAGGTCAGTAAAACTTGTTGGGCATGTGAAGATAATCCAAACATTCATATCCCAAGACATTTTCAGCATCCAATTTTGTTTAGTCCTGTTCTGACTTTGAGTCCTATGGATACTGATATTATGAACCAGAAGTGAGGAACATCAAAAGAGAGAATGGGTTAAAGGCAGTATTCACACGTATAGCTCCTCTAGAAAGAAGGAGCCTGTTAATGCATTACTTGAAAGAGAATAATTTCTAAAAACAGAATAGTATTTTTATGTTTTTAATTAGCAGCTTTTGCCTAGAAGGTTTGCAACTTTTCCTTATTTTGTTTCAATCCCTTGCTGCATCTGCTTGTGAATACACTGGGTCTTGTCTCTAGCTATTCAGCAGTGTTACTCCATTTTTTTTTGTAAGTAGACACACTGTACAAATCATGAGAAATTATATCTTTTTCAATCCCTTGATCACACTTGCAGAGTGTTAGTAATATATGCTGTGGTTTATACATTTTTATGAGGGAATAGTTTTTCCTGAGGTGAGACTGCAGGTAGCATCCATTGTAAAGCATCATTTTAACTTCTGCAGAACCTGAAAATTGACAGAATTACTCTGAAATCAAAGGAAAACAATTCTGCAATATTTAAAGAAAAATTCAAATGGTTTTCAGTTGCATGTCACTAATTAACTAATCAGTGATTTTTGCAAGCATTACTTTCGTCCTCGTGGGAATTCTTCACTCCATCAGTCCAGCCAAGAGGTTTTCTGCCTTTGTCCCAAAAGATTCAACTTGTGATTTATTTTTCTTTCTTTCCTTTCCCCCCAAATTTGTCCTTTGTTGGCATGTTTGAGATATTGACCTCATGTCTGAAGAATAATTTTCTGCCTCTATGATGGAAAATAAGAATGAGTTCTGAAGGCTGTATGTAAATTACTGTTTTTCTCCACTTCATGAAGTGGAAAAATCCTGACACCGAAATCACAGACATTTCCAGTCTCATTTGCAGCTCCATTTTCTCCCAGTCTCTTTGCCCTTTCACAGCTGTGCAAGAAGGGCTCTTTGAATACTTAGCAGTCCTTTTTAGTTTTCCTGGGAAATCTTTTTCAGCTTTTGCTACTTCGCAAGTTACCAAATAGGAAGATGATATTCAAATGCCAGTACAGCATGAGTCATGCTGGTATGACTACAACTAGTGTTCCTTCCTCGTCTCACTATCCTTTGCAGTCTTTAAGAACCTCATTTCTGCAAGTCAGAAGCAATACATTTCAGCTCAGAGAAACTGGAGTGTTCTGAAACCTCACGTTACCTACTATGTAAACAGCTGCAGGCAGAATTCTTGCCTCTTTCCACGGGTATTTGTCACAGGCTTCAAAAACTATGCACTGCTGCTTAGCTGCAGAACGGATATGAGGAAGTGGAAAAGTGGGCCCCAACTATCCCAAAGGTATTACTTTCAATTCTCAAAAATCCCATAGTTTTCTTGAGGTTTTTCCTTACTTATTAGGACTGTTTATAGAAAACCTCAGAAGTACTGCCCTGTTGCAGGTTTGCTTTTCTGCCTTCTAACAGGGAATGAAGGGAATGGATAATAATCAATATCAAGTGGAAAAAATCATTCATACAGAGCATAATGCACAGTCACCACTGGAGGAGTGAACAACACTCAAAAAATTTGAAATCAGATCACTGAGATATTATTCCCTTGCAGAGCAAAGGGAGCATGGTTGTAGATGTTACTTATTTCTCCATAAGAACAATGAAGATAGTCCTCTCCTGTTTGAGAACTCTTCAAAATGAAGAAAAAATGTATTTCAGGCAAGAATAAGTGGAAGATTGATGTCTAGGACTAAATTAAAAAAGAGAGGATTAACATAATATTAATTTCCATAAGAATTTCAAAATTGTTAATTTTTTTTCATAGCTTGTAGTTTACGCCTTCTTCCACCTTGATGAACACCAGGTTCACATTAGGAAACACACTACTACTGTGTATGGAGAAATGACTCCGAAGGATTTTATATATTCTATAAAAATGGACTTTGAGCTTTCTTCTACTGCATTATTAGCATACACAGATGATTCCTTCTCAGATCTTACAGTCCTGACCATCATTCATCCCCTTCTAAATCTGCGGTGAGAAATGTCATAGAACTCTGAAGTGGAGATTCTGGGTGAAGCTACAAAATGTCCTGTTCACCATGACTTATTTGTATGATGTGATTGATAGAATTATATTGGCAAGATCTCTAAAACCAGAAGTGAACAAAAGTGTGTCTTCAGTTTATGAAGATGGATATGATCTCAAGGAAACAATGGATTGCGTCTAACCAACGTGTATCTACAAACTCAGTAGTAATAGAAGATTTGAGAACTTTAATGGAGCTGCGTCTTTTAAGACGTTCAAAACAGCTTTGCCTTTTCACGTTCAAGAATGCCAGAAAATATCTTACTGATGCCACCCAGAAAACAGCAGCTTGTTCCTTGATCTTGAATTCAAGCTTTGTGGCTCGGGAACATATCCGTACCAAAAGAAGACCAAAGGACTTTACCTCTGCTTGTGCTGTTACGAATTCAGGCAAATGCACTGAAAATTCAGATTAGATGTTCTTCTAGAATTCTGAGACTCCTCTGTCCTGAGTAGGTCTTTTCAGAGTAACCTTGGAAAATGAGAACATAGCAAATTTATCATCTTCAAAGCATCATTCTAACTCCAGTTGTTAGTAATTATTGTGCAACATTTTCAAAGTATGAAAAAGGAACAGGAGAATTTCTCCTAAAGTGCAACTTTGCAAATTTGAAGCTGATTACTTACAAAGCCCATTTCTTTTTGGAAGGTCATTCAAGAAATTACCAGAGGCTTTTTTCTCTCTCTTGACCTTAAAGCCTGTCATTGGTACTTACATTCCTGAAGTTTGAAGGCAACAACCTCTTCAGTGCCTTTTGGCACTTCATTACTGGAGATTTTAGAATACCAATGTCTAATTGTGATTAGCTACTCCAATTCATTCATACTTACCTTGTCTTGGGTCACATACTAGTCTGAAGATAATGAGAAGATGCAGGAATTAAGACAACAGGCCAGATTCTTTAAAAAAGACAAATTAAGTTGAATACCAAAGTAGGTTCTTAGTTAAGTTTCTAGAGTTGTTTTTTTCTTTTGACGGGATACAACTTTTCTGTGTACTGTGAAGTTCAGAAACAGTATCAAGATGATGCCCATTACAGAAGAGTTGCAGGAAGTTGTAATTTTCACCTGGAAGTCTGTAATACTCAAGCAAGAAGACATTTCTAATCCGTTCAGGAATGCTCCTAGTAACGTGCATCAGTTTGTCATGAATTCAGGGCAAATGCCAAGGAAAAGCATCAAAGCCATTACTTTCTGGAATTAATAACAATGTGTTATGCTGTCTTCTTCCGAGAATGCCACAGGAACTTGTGACCATTACACGTAAAAAACCGCAAGAGAATGACAGTGAAATCTTGTGTCTAGAGGAAACTTCAAGCATAGATGGTGAATATAGTTCTCTGTTTTGTGTTTAATTTATTTACATATTAAATTGACAGTACTAGTTTCTCTTTTCTCTTCTTTTTATCTGATGGCCAAGATTACTACAACTATTAGTTAGGAAACAGGAACCATAATCTTCTTCTTAGTGAAACAGACTTTAAGTATTTTTTCCCAGGCAATGAGAAATCCTTCTAATATTTCATCTATGGCAGCTTTTAGGTGAAAAGCCCTTGAGTCTTCCTTTTCCCCGGTTCTATTAAGACTTCAGATAGGGTGACGGATTCTTCTGAAATCCTCCATATCTGCCACCTTTCTTCTGTTTCTTATCTGTATTAGAGTGATGGCGTGATGGGTACTCATACTGGAGAAAGTTAAAATTAAATCCCCTTAAAATAATTTTATATTCTCTGAATGGGTACCCACTACTCTGTCAGCACCCTCTACTTTGGCTAAATTTTCTCCAAGTATGGGAAAGTCTTTTCTTCATGAGGAGATTCTAAATGGATGGAACGAGAGAGGAAAATGATCGAAATGTTTCAAGTTGATGACTGATTCATTGTTTTTAAACATTTTTTTTCCTGCCTGGATATTGCTCTGCTGTTTTCTAACTTGTTTTTGAGTTGTCTTATATTCCCTCAGCTGTGGCAGTATTCCTGGAGCCAAATGTGAGTGCACTACCTCAAAATGCCAGCAGTGGAAGCTGGTAAGCAGTGGGGAAAAATCACCAGAGGAATCTCTGAAGCTTGGGACAAAGGCAGAAAACACATGAGTACTGCACTAACAGAGCAGCAGGTACCCTCATAGAGAAGATAACATTACAGGTAAGGAAATAATTTACGTTCATATTTTGATCTCGTCCAAATGGCTTTTTACTTTCCACTCAAAATCCCAGAAAAAATAACACACCATAAACATCTGAAGAAGAAAAAGATATAAAATGTGATTTTAGAATTTAGACTACCTGATTTTTTTGTGGGGAGAACTTGAAGTTCTTACCCAATTTCTGGAAAAATATATTAAAAGGTGAAAATTTGCTATAACTATTAGACACTATAAAACCTCAACCCGTTTTTGTGACAAGGCTGGGGTTTTTTTTTGTTTTGTTTTTTCATTTTTAGAATATTAACCACAGGAAACTGATGGTTACAGGTTTTTCTTCCCAATCAAGAACAACAGTAGGCTTTTCTTTAGGTAAGTGAGGTCAGATAAAACCAAAGACAGAAGTACTCTGTTCCCATCCCTCCATCCCATCCACTTACTTTCTCACAGTTGAAAGGGTAGCATGACTCTTTATTATGCATCAGTCCCCTCATCTGTAAAAAGGAAGGAGATTTTTTTTTATCTCCCACTTGAGATGACTAGATGGAATAAGTGATATAAAAGAGAAGAAAATTATATTTATTTAATTAATTGTCTTGCAGTCTTTTATGCCGCCATGCTGCAGTCCCACTGTGGAGTTGTGATCACCAAAAAACCCTCAAGCGGATATATCCTTGTCTGAATTGCTACAGTTATTATCTGTTACAGAAAATAAAACAAGGTTTATGTTTAAGTCTTCTTTTAATATAAAGCTGTTGTCTGTAAGTGAAAAATTTTGTGAAGCTAAAGCAATTCTAACATAAACTTAATTTCTCTGCTGAGTTATAGAAACATTGAGAAAGTTTAGATATGTGCATTGTAGTGGTATTACCTTTTGGAAGAGAATAATAATGAGGTACATTCAAAAGACTAATGAATTAGATTTAGCCTTGACATAACTCATACATCTTCATCAGATGTACACTACAATAATTATCCCAATGAGTTGTATCAATGAAGTTTATTTTGTAAACTCTCAAGTTCAAAGAAATATGAATACAGAGCTATATTAATAAGTTTCATAGTATTTCAATGTGTAGAGATTTTATTCAAGCAGCAAGTTATCGAAGTTATGGGTTTAATCTTGTGATGTATGTTTCCAATTATCTGCAGCATGACATTTAAGTTAAAAAGCCGAAAGGAAAAAAAAAGGAAAATAATAAACTTTTGTAAGCATTATTTAAAGAAATTTATGTGATCTTCTGAGGTACTGTGCCACCCTTTTCAGAACCAATCATTATCAGCAAGTCCAAAAACTATCTCAAATATCTAGATAGGTAACTAGCTGTCTGAATTTAATATTGTCTTTCGAAATGAGTCGTGTGATTTTATGGTGTTTCCTGTAACCTACAAACTGTAGAAATTACTGTAAGTAGAGTTCTCCTCAGAATGCTGACATTTTTCAAACTTTAAACTTTCAAGGTTTTTTGGGGGGTTTTTTGGTGGTTTTTTCCTTTAAACATATATGGGATAAACACGCTCAAATCTTTCATTTAGAAGGAATCATATTCTGACGTCATAGCTCTTTTCTGTACCACAGGTCTATGCATGGACTTATTTTCAAAGGACTTCTCAATTACTGTTTTATCATTGTTAAAGATTGCTGAAATACTTGCAAAAATGAGTGGTATCTATCAGTTTCTATTGTTTTTTGGTGACAAATCAATGAATTTGAATTTGAGTATGTTTAAACCTTTTTCTTTGGGTTGCTGTTATTCCTTGGGATTGTTTTTGAGACTATGCTGTTTTGCTAAGAGAAGTTGCTCTGATTCTGAAATATGTTTTTTTTTCCTGTAATTTTGGACTTTTCCTTGTAAGTTAAAGAAAATTCCATCTATCCCAATTTTGTTTTCTGTAACTAATTCCATAACAGTGTAGTACTTGACATGTGTTTGTTTCTTAGGCAAACGTGTAAAACTCCTCAAGTCCGAATGGAGAAGTAGAGAAAGGAGGTTTCTGCTGTGCCTGATGACAATTTTTGATTTTTCCACACACACAAAATATTCTGGCTCCACGTTGGAGCACTAGTTGTGATGAATCCTAGTCTTGGTCGGATTCTAAGGAAGGGCCAGAACGTACGCTGAGGAGTAAAGAGTCAAACCACTCCAGAAAATGTGTTCCAGCCCTGGTTTATTACTCACAGAGCAGCAGGTGTGTACAAATACAGGTTTACACAGTATTAACAGGAATTGTTGTACCTTACTCCTCATTGTAGTTGCTTAGTTTGCTGCAGATGCCCAGGAATTGTGACTTATTTGGACAGAGCTTCAGGAGGGTGGTTGGAGAGACTGCACTGTGCTCCTAAGCAGTCTCAGGGTGTCAGTCAGATGCTTCTGGGAGCCTTTAAATGTTTTCTTCACTCACTCTCCTTTCAAAGGTAGACCCACTTGATAGACTTCAGTTACTCACTGTCATGGGAAAGCAACAGATGCTCTGGAGAAGAGAACAGCACTTAAAAAGAAAGTACATCTTGGTACATTTAGTTAGGTACTGCGTTGTAGTTGAAAGCTCAACATCCCATGCTGGATTACTTAAAATTGAGAAAAAGTTGAGAAAGGGATATTTTCATTATATTCCTAAGGTATGGTAGATGTTGTCTGTTTAGTGTTAAAACCATGTTTAAGAACTGTGCCGTTTTCAGGAGCATATGCCATGCTCTAAAGTATTTTTCCTTTACCTATTTTTCTAGTCCTAACTTTAAGACTACTTGGAGCAAGTGGAAAGCTCAATTTACATGTGAAAGATTTCCAAAGCCTTTTAGTTTTAAGTTAAATTTTTAATACTGATTGTCTAGATCTTCATTTTAACACCAAAAATCTCCTGCTGAAGTCATTAAAAGTAGTGGGAAAATGTGAAATACAGAATTATACTTCAAATGACGCTGTGTGAAATGAGTTTTCAAAATATTTGTTTGTTTGTAATGGAAGGTCACAAATGCAATTCTGATTAGTCGCAGTGCAATAAAAGTATGAAAGAATTAAAAGGTTTAGAGTCTGGTAGTTATCAAAGACATTGGAAACTTTCGAGCCATTTAAGTGTACTCAGAAATGTTCTGTTTAATTAATAAAATGAGTTAGAGATGTTTGCCAAAGGACAGACTTGAGGATCTAGAATTCTAAATTGCTCTATTAAAGGCTTGGGAACATGTTTAGACTAACACTTTTCATACTGCAGTGCCTAAAATAAAGTTAAGGGAAAATTTAAAGTTCTTGAGTTTCAAAATATCAAAAGTTAGGTAGAGCCAATGTTTTGTGAACAGGAATGAAACGTGAAGACTTGAAAAAAAGTCTATCAATACGTAATCCTCACTGAAAGTAAGTGAATCTATATAGTTACTATTAAATATCTGCTTTCCAAACTGCTCCTTAATCACTCAAATTTTGCCTTTTCTGATTAGCCCAAGTCAAATAGTGTCTTGTGAAATCGAAACAAGAACCTGTTTCCCAACTCACAGTTCTCTGCTGCAGTTACTTTATCAAACATACCCTTGAAATATGGTTGAATCACCTTAACATTTCTCACACTTCTGTAATGATTCCTTGTGCACCCAGTGCACTTAGTTATTCACACTTATCTACTGTTAAGTGCATATGCATATAGGTGCCCTATTGCAAAAATGCCCTTAGCAGCTCTCTTTGTCCAGCTTTCCCACTTTAGAAAAGAAATTACAGGATTCTCAAGCTGTGAGGCAATTGTGAACCTGTCCTTTGTCAACATTTGAAAAGTACTTTTGATTATCACTGGTTCAAGGTACTAGTATTAGATCAGAAGCACCTTCCAAGATTATAAATTGAACTGTTTCAGTGCGTAAACATGCACAAGCGGCAGTGCAAACTGTCATTTGCTTCCATAAGCCACATATGAATGATAGCGCATGGCAAACACAGTTTGGATTTTGAAGTTCTAGGAAATAGTGTGCATTCATCTGTTCAAAAGATTCAGTACCAACCTTGACCTCATGCACAGAGGCCGTAAGTGGAAAAAATGCATTGGCAGATGTTTGTTTCTGGTTGTACGGGCCCTTCTGTTTCTGCATTGTAGTATTTGTATTAGGTTTTCACTACCAAAACAAGGTTATTTATGTCATGGAAAAATATGACTGATATAGCCCTCTTCAAGTCCATTCCTTATTAGGAAAGGTTTGCTAAATAATCTCTCTGTTGACGATGTTTTACTGGGGTTTTTTTTTGTGGTCTGTTTATGTACAGTATAAGAAAGAATATAAAAATAAGGACACAAAACTGATGGAAATGTACTGCATATAAATAAGAGCTGTCTTGGTATGAGATCTCTGTCTTATCTCCATGTCTTGGAGGACAGTCCATAGCTAGGCATTTCTTCAAGGCATTCTTATGCCTCTTTCTTCAAGTATTTATTTAAAGGATTCTTGTGGCATTCCCTGTACTTAGCTTATCTCATGCTGTTCATTAAATACGTTTGTGAGACGCTTTATATTTTTTAAAGAAATCTGCACACCATTTTTTTCCCCACAGGCCTTTAATATTTTTACAGAAGAATGCTAGGACTGCCAAGATGGCTTTTCTTTGTCTCATGAAATTCCATTTAGCTCAGGGTGAGCTACTAATTGCTTATAAAAAGAAAATTCCTTCTTCTGTCTTGCATATCTCAGAAAAAAAAAAAGATAGCTTGACAGATTCTTGAATGTGCTCAGATGACACTCGGGCTATGACCACACACACAATCCTGTACAGTTGATAGAACAGTTCAAATTAAAAAGAAAATCTCAGTATTAAGTTCTTTCTGTTTCTTCTATTTATTTATATTCTTTGACCAAAACCTGGAAGACAAGGTCCATCATACTGTTGAAGCATCTGTGGAGGGAAGAAATACCGGCTTATCGCTTTCTGCATTTGCATTCGTATATAGTCCTGACAACATTATAGCAGGCTACTCTCCAGCACTCTTTCGCCACTAAATTCTGTTGTTTATTGTGCACGATGGAAAAGACATAGAGCTGGATTTGCAAGGGCACCCATAGAAAGGCAAGCTGCTAACTTTTAAGTGCTTGACTTTACGAACTCAAAAGTCTGTTTTTAATATGGATGTTGTGTATGGTTTGCAATACACAGAAAAAAAAAAGAAAGAGATGCCAATTGCCAGTCAAAAATTAATAATCAATGTAGTGTTATGAAAAGTTCCAGCACACATTTACTTCAATATACTTTATATTGTTATCTATTTTCTTCTAACACTATTAAATAATAATTAATTACGTGACTCATTTGCATGTATATAAACTGTTCTGTAGTTAGCAAAGAATTAGTGACACATTTATTTCTCTGAAGAAACAGAAGATTTGTGCTATACCTAATTGTGATTCTGTGATTTTGCTGCTTAGATGCATGAAAATAATGAAAAGTGCAATACTATTCAGAGAATATTCACTAGCCATTCTTTACATCCTATAGTCTTCATTTTCCTCCCCTCCTTTTCCAACGCAGAAGGAAGTCTTTTGGTACTTTTACATCAGGTTGGGTTTTTATTAGGAATCTATTGTTATGGAATAGATGGTATTATTTGCTTTAATCGTCATCTCTGGTGATTTTACAAGTGAGGACATTTTTCACCCATTGTCACTGGAATGGAGGCTGTCCAGAAAATCTCCTGAGCTGGTAGCTTTTCTAATGCACTGCTTTTGAGGTCTTTTCATCTCTAGTGCATTCTGTGTCACCCTGGCAAAAATGTTTTACCCAAAGACTGAATCCATTTTGAACATTTAGTGAGAAGAAGAAATGTGGAAAACTTTATTGCATTTAATTATATATTGTTGTTTTAAAATAAAACAAGTGAATTCACATGCAATCACAGCCAGTTTATAGCAGCCACTCACTAATTTAAATTAAAAAGTCTGCAACTGCAGAGTAATTATACTTTAATTGCACATTTAGTACAAGAAAGTGAAGAGAGTCTAATGCATGGTATTTATGATATAACAACCATGTGAAAAAATATATTAGCATAAAGGGAGTAATTATGTTCAAAGAATGAACAAATTAATTCAAATCAACACCTAGGATGCTAAAGGTTTTATGTCCTTTTTTTCATTTTTATTGTTAAACAACATCAAAGTTAATTTTCCATACATATTAATTATTAACTGAAAAATTGATCAGGCTTGATTTGTACCCATTTGGTGTGTTACTGTTCTCTTAGGATTTTAAAGATCAGACACATACTGTTATCAGTCCCCTTTCCCTGTAAAGACCTTTGGCACAATACCATGCTTCCCAGTCACTGAAACCAAATAGCTTTTACTGTATCCAAAATCAAGCATTTCTGGGAATAACATCACTGGATATTAGCTAAATTTCCATTACTTCTTTATGAAACTGCCTTTAGAATTTGAGATGTCTATTTTCTTCCTAATGTGAATGGATGTATAACTTCTATTAACGTTAATGTCTGGTCTGTGCTTGTGTGTAACAAGTATTGCCTCCTTACATAGAGGCAAATATGGACCACTATGCATGTTACTCAGAGCAGCATTGTGTGACCTGGAAGTTAACAGAAAAAAAGAAAAGAAAAAGAAAACAAAAGAAGGCATGCAGAATAATAAAAATTCTGGCAAGTGAAAGCAGTTAAAAATTCCAATCACACAATAGCAAAAGCTAGGAATATGCAGCTTGGCTTCCTGTGCAGTCTGTATAAACAAAATGACCTTTGTATATGATTAGCCGCCTGTTATAGAGCAGAGATTTGAATGGCTATTTGATTTTTTTCTTCTTTATATCACCTATTTATTCTATGTAACAGTGTATGTTGCTTTTATAGGGATATTTTTGCCACACAGTTGCAGAGCTAGATGGAGGGAAGCAGATACGCCTACAGATTATGATTTTACTGAGTTTCTTTGTGACTGAAGAGAACACATTTGCACTTCCAAACAGACATGTAACTGAGCAGTCATGTATGTGTGAGAATACTCTTTTTGCTAGCTGCATTATATCCCCTTAGCCCACACATTGGCAGAGCTGGACCTAATACAAATAGTAAATCACAGAATGGTTGAGATTGGAAAGGACCTCTGGAAGTCCAACCCCTGCGCTCAAGCAGGGCCGTTGGTTGCCCAAGACCAGATGACTTTCAAATATCTTCAAGGATGGAGACTTTGCAACCTTCTTGGGCAAGCGGTGCCAGTGGTCAGTCACTCTCACTGTAGAAAAGCATTTCCTGAGAGGGAACATCCTGTGTTTCAGCTTGTGTCCATTGCCTCTTGTCTTGTCGCTGGGCACCATTTGAAAAGAGCCTGGCTTCATCTTTGCACCCTCCCTTCAGGTGTTTGTACACATTGACGAGATCCCCGCTGAGCCTCTTCTTCTGCAGGCTCAACAGTCCCAGCTCTCTCAGCCTTTCCTCATATCAAGGTGCTCCAGTCTGTTATTTGCCTTAGTAGCCCTTTACTGGACTCTCTCCAGTAGCTCTGTGTCTGTCTTGCATCGAGGAGCCCCAAACTGGACACACTACTGCAGGTGTGGCCTCACCAGTACTGAGCAGAGGTGAAGGATCACCTCTCTTGACCTGTTGGCAATACTTTGTCTAACGCAGCCCAGTATTCCATTAGCTTTCTTTGTGGGAGGGGCACATTGCTGGGTCATGGTCAACTTGGTCTCTCAAAAGTTAGCTGACACCCTCTCTGTTTAATAGCAAAGGTCTACTCTGTGGGTATGTAGGCAGAATAGAGAATTCACCTGAGTTCCAGTGACTGTGCCTGTCCAGTTGTGCCTCTGAGGAAACTGTCCTCTGATTCTGCTTTGGTTTTGGTCTACTCTGTTGTTTGGAAAGCAAAAAGCTTTGACCGTGCGTCTACATGGCCTCTGTGGGAGTCTTGTATCCTTTGATCTGTCTTCAGTGTTCTTTTCATTAGTTGATTTACCACAGTTTTTATATATATGTATATCAAGTGAAGCTAATAAAAATCCACCTGCGATAGGATCAGAAGATGTGTATTTTACATTATGTAGCTCAGTTGCACCTGGGTCCATAAGTAGAATTCCAGCTTGTTACAATAAAGCAAAAAACAGTTAACAATAAGATGCCGTGTCAGCCTTTTGAGCTTTGGTGCACGGCATAGAAATACGTTGCCTGACTTTTAAATTAATTCTTTGTTATTTTTTCAGGCAATCTTCCACTGTAGAAGGGGCCACATGAGGCTGTTTCCAACAGCAAGAACAAAATGAAAAAAGAGCAGTGTAATAAATAAACTCATGTATCATAAAAATCATAAAGCACAATTTTATTATTACCTTCTTAAGTGCAGTTCCTAGAAACAACTTGGTGGAGAAGGCAAACTGAAGCAATGAACTTCTTGAACAGTCCTTTTAATATTCTGCTCTATGTTTGTGCTCTGCAGAGCAGATGAGAGCTGTATGCAAACATTTTTGCTGAGGGCAAAAGAATGTTTCATCATTAAGGAGCATGACCCTTATGTCTGTGATCAAAATGAAAAGCCCCTTGATGTCATAAAGTGTTACTGTGACCATTCCAATGGGTTGTTCCTCAAGAGTTGGGATATTGTCCCTGGCACAATTTGATATTAAAACGTTACATGATCATTAATTGTATCCACTGACACAGCAGAAATATTCCTCAAAGTTATGTTTCTTTGATATAACAGATTTTTTTTTTTTTTTAATGTTTAAAATCCAAATGAGACACAGGGAAAGTCCAATTACTGTGAAATGCTTTGTCTCCCGCTCTTTCTCTCTGGTCCTCTAGTTTCGCATTAGACTGGGTGAAACCACTCTAAATGAACTCCTTGTGAATAACAGGATATATCTATCTCTTGTTTATGAAAGCATGATTTTTGTCCTGTTTCTCCACAAAGTAATTATTGCTCGCTAAGACATATTTAGCCCTTAACAGGACATTGCATTTTACAGTAGCATGCAAAGAAGAGAAGAATACATCTCCAGTATCAGTCAGTGTTATACTCAATGGCTAACATTTTAAAACCATAGTTGTTACCGTGCAGAACTCCTAACATTGAAAAGGACAAACAAAATACAGAATTTTTCATTGAAACCAATGCTTTTGAGATTTGTGGGTTGGTAATTAGTGACCTTCAGATTTTTTATTATATTTTTAAGCATGGTCACATTTCAATTTCTCCTTGTCAGGTCCGATTCCAACAAAGCACTTACTTAAACACAAAATTTAAGTTGGGGAGCTATCCAATCTGTTACCACTGAGAATTATTCAACTGTTTAAAAACAACTGAAAGAGCTTTGCTGGACAGAGATCTTATATTTCAGTCTCAGTTTCCAGTACTTCAGAAGCAGATGTACAGTTTTGATTTTCTGATTTTCTTTTTCTTTACAGGTAACCCGATAGCTAAAGACAAATCAAGTCAGTCTCAAGGCTGATAACATTAAATACAGCATATAGGATTTTCATTCCTTCAGGCTATCCTTGAAGTGAAATTTTATATTGTTGGGGTGTATCCTTCAGAATTAATTGTTTCAATGAGAACCTGGCTTATAATCAGCAACAGTCTTGAGATCAAAACTACTGGAAAGTTATTTTGAACTTCTGTGGCACAAAGATTTCAACTGATTGAACTGTGTACACTTGTAAAATTGCACTTGCTGAGGAATTTGCAGCTGTGATCACAAGAGTTGATATTCAAAAGGTGCAGAAAAGCAGCAATGTTTCGGATTCTTCTTTCCAGACTGGTGGCTTTTCATCTTGTTGAAGTCAACCTCCAAAATGTATTGGTTCCTTCTCTCTAAGATGATCCCTGGTCCGCCATTGAGATTGCTGGTGGGACTGCACGTTGCTTTAATTAAATTTCTCTTGCAGAAATTGTCCTCTGGCATGGTGCAGTTTTAGACATTTTTATTTGTATTCTAATCTTGGAGCTCTCAAAGGTACATATTTCAACATCTTGAAGTTGCTTTTGTTATAGGAATGGAAATATATATCCATTGTTAATAATTATTGTTGACAAGTAATAGTTATCTGAATACATCAGTCATATTAGAATGTATAGTCAGGTTGACATGTTTCCCTAAGGCTAACCAACTACTGCAGCTCTTTGCAGTTAAAAAAGTAGTGGTCAAAACTCAATTACCAATTCCATTATAAGACATTTTATACCTTTAAGATATACATTTCCATTTAGTTTGAAGGAGATGGGTGTTCCTGATATGTATTTTACTTTCCCAACCTTTGATTCATTGAAATTCATGGTAAGCAGTCAATGACAGTATTTCATCCCTTTTTATAAAGGTAGGCAGGGATGTAAATGAGTTTTGCAATTATGAAATTGGATGGTACTAATTCAGAATTTTTGTCTTTTTATTAAAAAAGAATATCTCTTGCTTGAACCTAAGTACTGTTGGATGCTTATGTAGATGTCTGCTCAGTCTGTTTGCTATAAAGGAAAAAAGTCCTAGTGCCCTCCCAGATTTACAGTTTGTGGGTATTTTGCTTGCTTACAGTCATCCAGTTCAGATCTGATCCTTGCCAAAATCACATTTACTTTTTTATTTTCTGTTTCAGTAGCAAATTTTGAACTTTGTGATGTGTTGTTACATGGAAAAAATCCTCAATATTTAAAGGCCTTAAGCATCTATGAGCTTTTTTTCTAAGTTATTACAGAATGTATAATTTTATACTCCATTTAATGTATATTGTACCATCTGTAATATTGATACAACAGAAATTTGGCAATTTCTTTTAGTGACACTGCATAAGCATGCTGACTGGAGAGGGTAAGGGAGTTCTGATTGTATGCTTTGGTGCATTGAAATGAGAACCACACGCACTTAATGCTAGTCAAAAATATATAGAGGCAAGCTGTAAAAGTCCTGTGTGGTTACCAGACTCCCAGAAAAAGAGGGAAATGATTTTATCATTACAAGCCATTGACATGGCTAGGTAGTTATATATTAAGTTCTATGATGGATGAACACCCTGGAGTGCTCTGCCTGTCGCAGTAGCCCCTGCTGTTGCAAAACCATTTCATTACCTCTGCTGTATTATTGCACAGGAGAGCTTAAATAAAATAAATGGCTGTTGGGAATAAAATTGAGAAGTATATTCTATCATTCTGCTGAGAAAAAATATAAAATGTTGGCTGGGAAGGATATTCTTTTCTGATTAAAATTTAATTAGGATAAACTGTAGCAGCAACTAGGTATCAGTATTTTAGGATGGATTAATACTGTATGAATTTGTGCTAACAGGTGCAGGACAGAAGGTAGCATTTTAAAGAGGTTGTCTGGGGCAGTGCAAAGTGTAAATGTGCTGTTTTGTAAAATCCGAATATAACCTCTCTTTGGTAAAAAATCTACATCATGCTTCTCAGTATTTGTTTTCTTTGTTTCTTTGTTCTTAAACCAACACTGAAAATACTGTATTATATACAACTGTAACAC
>VZSC01007703.1:252027-297525 GCA_013398225.1 Steatornis caripensis
CAACTGTAACACATGCATATCAATAAGTGAAAATAAATGGATTTTCAAATATACTGAATAGATTATCTGCAGTAGATTAATGTTGTGAATATTCATAACAAGTGAATAAAATTGTAATATAAAATAGAGTTCCCTGTATGGATGTGCACTTTGGAGATCTATTCTGTTTACCCATGGAACAAAATGGTTTTTTTCCGGTGAATAAGAATCTCAGAGATTATATTAATTTTGTATTTCTTCAGTAGAGCTGGGAACATCTTCTACCACTTTGAAAGGTACTTTTCCAAAGGAAACAGCTATCTAGCACAACTGTTCTAGTATTGTCATTGGAAGTTCTGGAGGACGTACTGTTGTTTTCAGGCCAGATTGATTTTTTTTTTTTCTTCCCAAAATGGGAATCCTGAAAAAATCTCATTTAGAGAACAGAATATCATAGACATTGCTGAAAATGTAATGTTTTGGGTTAATTTGTTGAACTGTTTAAAAGAAAAAAAAAGTGCCAGTTCAACAGTGAACTCTGCTTGTGCATCTCGAAGTGAGCTGGGAACCATAGTTCAGCGGTCCATAGTGCTTGTTTTAGTGCTACCTTTGAAAATGGAGTACAGGTGGCTAGATCAGCTGTGGGCATTCGTGTTGTAGGCACGTGAAGATGAAGCCTGCTTCAATTACTCCTTTATTCCTTGTATACTACTTCCCAGCTTATTTGATATACCCAGCTTCATCCTATTACAAAGATGATCAAGCATTATATATATATATATATATATGTTACGCTTTGAATTCAGTAATCATCAAGAACTCTGAACTGCAGGAGAATATGGGTTCCTATTCTGCAGTGCCGTATGGCAGCGCATCGCCAGGGAAGGAAAACTCACTGCTTTGTCCAAACCTTTCAAAATGAAATCAGTTCAACAAAATGAAAAGGAAAAACTAATATGAGTCTTAATGAAAAAATTTACCAAATGAGATCTAATGAAACTAAAATAGAGCTTAAAAAACATTCAAGACTGTATCTTGGTTGTATCAGGCTTATTGGTCATAAGTGCATGCTAACCTTTGAAACAGCACTGCTGCAGATACCACTGCAACTACCTTTAAATCCACCTACTATCCTATATTCTTTACATCTTCCTATCTATCCTGCATCTTTTAAATCTTGGCTCCTCCAGCTCTGTTCGAGAACGTTACTGCTGTAGGATTTCAGTACTTCACCAAGCCAACGCAGCTCTGTTTTGTGTAGAATCTATGTGCTTTAAAACGGGAGACAGAATGCATCAGATAATAGACTTGTTTTGAAACTAAAAATCTACTATAAAGCATGTTATTTTGTTAGGTTTCATAAAAATATATGCAGCAGTTTTTTGCTCATTATGATTGTACAGCTGGCTTTTATAGTTTCCAGGTAATGCATGGATGTCTATAAAAACAAAACAGAAATATGTGATTGGCATCCTTTTCTGTTGATTTACTGCCTCCTCCTCCATGCTTTGAATTTTACACATCTGTTGTTAACCAATATATTGGCAAGGAAAAGGAGCCCAGTTTTGGTTTGTAATAGAAGTGTTGCTTTAATCTATAGTTTCTTTTTGCCAATAGTTAGATAGCTCTGTATCAAACACGTCACACCTGAACAATCTGGTGGTATTAACTGATTTCTCATTATTTCAGTGGTATTAAGCTGAATAATGAGAATTACCTAATCACTTTTGTATCCTGAGAAACTTTTCTGTTTATCCTTTTACAGAAAAAGAAAACATTTCCAAATTACGTCTTTGATCTTGTTTCTGTAAGAGCTTATGTAACTTTCTGATACCACTTTACAGTCAGTCATTGCAAATATTTTAGCAAAAATGTCTTCCATAGTTGTTTTGCATCTGCTGTATTCACCTGCACTGCTTAGGCGGTGATTGCAAGAGGTAGTATATGAAAAGGCTCAATTTCAGGTGATGACAAGTGTTGCCAACATCTCTTAATCCAACACTAGCTTAAGACCATCTGTCAAGAGGACAACTGACCGTGACAGCTGGAGACTATAGTACAAAGGAATGACTGTTCTTTCTCAGACTGCTGTTAGTGGGGTGCTAGGCTAGGCAAAACCATTGTAGTATGGTTTTATCACCAGAGATGTAGGTTCTGGGGATGTGCAACCTGCATGGGAGCACTGGGATACAGTGAGCATCCCAAAGCTGGGGCTGTGGAGGTGACAGCAGGTTCTCAGGCCTGTTCTCTGACATGGTGGAAAGGTCTGTCTCGTGTGTCACTAGGATTCGCTGCAAAGCCAGACTGCGGCAATGGCAAGGTGCCTTGGTCATTTCAGTCTGGGTAAGGCCTTCAGCTGCAGTTGAGAGCGTTCAGCATTTTGCTCAGAAAATTCTGAATGAGCAAGCTCATTAAAGTTCACATGCCTGTCCCTGCTCAGGCTAATGGTTAAAGAACCTTCCCGCTATTTTCAAGCTCTCCTTGCTACTACACAGGTAATTCTGTGTGGCAATAGGAAGTGAAATTCAGTTATTCCTTGATAGATTTTCTTGATTAAATGTCACTAATTGCATCAATATTGGCCATGATTGAAAGACTTGAAATGTATCTGCTCTTCAGTTCTGAAAACCAGTTTATTGCCCAACTAAGTTCAAGAACTAGTTTCTGTAATAGAAATATTATTGTCCATATGTAACCCTAACTGTGAAGTTCTATATTAGCTCTTTAAATTATGTTTATGTTCATAACTGTAAAATTATATTTAGATCCTCTGTAACAGCAGGGCCATTCTTTTTTTCCCTATAATATTAAGGTAACCTAAAGACTCTGTAGTTTGGGATTTATGGCTTTGCTTTCACTCCTTCAACTGCACAGCTGGGAAAACAACATGTAAAAATACTGATGTTACTTGCATTGCTGAGACATTTTTCTTTAATATGATGTACGAGTGGAGTTGCAAGTTTACCCCATATCAGCATATTGGTTGAATCTTTTGATCTCTCTTCTCTTACTGTCATAAAAAACATGACAAAAACTGACCTTGAATTCTCCAGTCTTAAGTCTTAGTATTTAGATCTGATATCCAGAACTTGCAGAATGTACGCTAGTTGTTCCAGTCGCTATGTCTCCATATAAAGGAGGTTTTTCAGTCTATTTCTGTATTTATGATTAATTCTGGATGCCTTGCCAATATTTGGGTATAAAGAATATAATCCTTCCTATTACTGATTTAGAGTTTGGGTCTCTTTTTTGTGGTTGTTGTTCTTTTCCTTTTCTTTGGTCATTTTCCCTTTACGTGGGATCCCGTCCGTTCTTGTGAAACTTCAGTAGTGATTAGAAGTTTTTTAATAAATCGTGGCCTGGAACTGAACACAGTGTCACTTGGTCCTATCCTAACTCGAATCAGGACACACAGGCTCTTTGTAGTTCTCCTTGGAGAGAAGAGAAAGAGAGAGATGATATGTCTCTATCATTTTCTCTTAAAATGGTTTTCAGCTTCAACTATTCTGTCTGAACAGAAGTATTTTTTCTTGACTATAAATGGCCTGTGTTTCAATATGCTCTCTGATCATAAAGCTGATGAAATGGTCCTCTCTGTGTGGCAGATTACCTCAGCAGAATTTACAAATGGAGGATGATGATTTTGCTAATGTCCATGGGCAGGTATACAGAATTTGGTCCCAGATGCTCTGCCTAACGTTCATGGCAAAAGCGACTCAAAAACAAAGCCTCCATATGCCGTAATTGCTGGAATTATTTCTCAGGCATATTCCCTTGTCATACCTCATATGTAGAACTCATTAGATTCCTAGTGGGAGAACATATGGAGAGAAGAGATGATGGAAAACATTGTAAAACAGATTGTGTATTTAAATTTATATTATAAAAGACCTCTGTGCACAGGCAAACTTAGTGGAGAAAGTCCAAACTCTTTCTTCCCATTTCATAAGAAAATCAACATTTATGGAGCCGTTATCTCGGTGTATTCAGACACTTACAGATGACCGTTTAAAGCTTGGCTTTATGGATACTAGTGGTAATTGTGCTGCTAATTTGAGGTCAAGTCTGTATTTCCTACATTATTTTCCCAAATATTTAGTTAAATGGTAGCTGTGTAAGATCTTTTTCCTAATAGGAATGACCAGAAATCAAACTTCCATCCATACAAATCTGTTGGCAGGATCAGGCCTTTGGCTGTGGGTTTGTAATTTCTTTGTCAACAGAATGACTTTTAGGATTACCCTGTTGTGTTTCACAAAAAAACCCCAATAAAATGTCTTTCATCCAGCTCAGCTGACTGATGGATGGGAATCATATCCAGTGTAGAGCTGTCTTAATGACCACTGAATATTATTAATTAATTCTTTATCCTTTCTTATAGTTAAATAAAGCAAAAATAAGCTAATCATGGATGAATTCAAAATATTATATGCTGACTTTTGTTATGTGTTTTTAATTACAGTTATGAACCTTTTCTGGTTTATGGTAATTTTTTTCTTATTTTTCACTCAATACTGACCATGAAGCTGGTTTCAACAGGGAGCATTTAGGGGACTATAAAGAGTCCCAGTGGTGGAGGTGGGCACTAGCAGAAGTTACCCAGTGGACAGGCAGGAGGTGGATAGACTCATTGGTGGGAGCACCATGACCGCAGTGGCTGGTGAAATATGGCCTATCACCTAGAGAAACACCTCTGCGACATAATTGTTTCCCAGCTCCTAAAGAAGCAATTCTGACAGGAGATCTCTTACTGCATGGAGTTGAATAAAATGTCATACCTAAATGAATATTGGACACAGAGAAACAGTGTGGGCATCTCTTACAGTGTGGCTCTACAGGCCTTAAAAACGTCAGGTACATCCACAGGATGTTTCCATCTAGGTCATTGCCTTTCCAAAAGGAGACACAAAGTGGCCGTTTGGGTAGCATTTGTGGTAGAGCTGTGTGTGTATTTGCTGGCAAATATCCCCGTCTAAAGCCAAGATTTAATGTCATGTCTTGAGAGAGGGCCTCCAGAAATTCAGATCCAGCCGTCCTTTGTTACTATTGAAACTGGACTGTGTTACTATACTGTTGTTCTAAGCCAGAGTTGCACAGTATGCTGCTGGCAAGCTGTACCACTTGCCCTGTGCCTTTCAAAGCAGAATCGTTGCTCTGAAAAGCCTCAGCAGGAAGCAAGACACGCATTACCATACGTGCTTTTGTTGTATACTGACAACCCTGGTTGTTCTATGTTTTTTTCTGACAGCTACAGGATAAATGTTTAGTATTAGGTGAATGTTTAAAATTTATTATTTTGCACCAATCTGAACACTGCACTTAAAATATGTATTTTGCAGCTTATTTGTTCATCCTATTACAATTTATTCATTTGTGAAATATATGTTTTAGCCTCTCTGTCAGCTACTGGTGGCACCTTTTAAAATAGTGTCATCGGTTAGTGACTTTTTAGTCACTGCTGGAAAACGCTGTTTCGCTTATAAGTCTTTCATTAGTATGTTGTGGTTTTTCCATTCGGTCAGTACCAGCATTAGAAACTGGAAGATGAAGTAGTAAAAGAGCCTTGAAGATGTACTGATTTAATTAATCTCGGGCAAACACCTAGCCCTTGTTCCTATGTGTAAGATTGTGTTCCAACATTCAGAATATCCAGCCCTCTGATTTGATTCAAATTTGATTATACAGGAATTTGTTCAGTAGTAATATTAACATAAAAATTAATAGCTACTTGAAAGATGGATCCTTAAGTATTGACGTATGCAATGAAGTTTCCGGGACATCTCAAATTCAGGGCTTTACCTAGTGTTCGCACTGGATATGGAAATTAGCAAGTATTTTTCCCATTTTTCTGTCTTTGGAAGGAAATATAGATATACCAGAAGACTGGGAGCTAAAGTGCTGACCAGACTTCAGTTAATGATGTGGCCAAGTCCAAATAGGTTGGATGTTACCTCACATTTTGTTAAAGCATGTAACAAATGAATCTTTAACCAATCAATCTCTGCAATTAGCAGTTCTGAAAGGAAACAAAAAAGGAAGTACAAGGCAGTTTGTGTCTTGGTTAGCTTTACTGTCTTTAATGAAGCTATTATCTTTGTAAATCTGGTCTTAAGCATTCTGGATAAATAATTTAGAAAATTAAGCTGCGGTTAATTTGAACACCTAGATGAAAGCACATATACAACATCAAGGGCTTGGATAAGAACAAAATGCAGATGATAAAAAATTTGAATGTCCTTTATAGTTTCACCAGATATAATATTGCTGTATAATTGTGAGAATTATATGGTCCTCATCCCCTTCCAACAGAGAAATATATGAAATTCAGTCCTGCTTTTAGTCCTGCCATAAAGCACATACGAAAGGCAATTTAGAAAGGCATTTGGCATAAAACTTCCTCCCCAAGCCTCGATTCAAGGTGTCTACTCCATGCCTGTGCTCCTTATATCCTGAAAATAGAGCTTTCTGAGAACGTTGCTGGTGACTTAAGCTTCTTATGGACTTCTGCTCAGGTTTAAATTTCATACTGACTACCTGTGGCAGCTATTCCAAAAACTTTATCATTGGTTCAAACTTATACCTGTCCCCAGTTTGTTGTTAGTATAGTAAAAAACATGCTTTGTAAATACTGTCTTTACAATTGATGTATTTGAACACCTGCAGCAATTCCAAAATGGTATTTCTCACTTTGTGTCAAACTTGTAACTTATTAAAATATCCCAAATGGTCATAAACTCAGTTGAGTCATTCACAATAAAGAACTGTGAAGCCTTAAGCTACTTTTTACCAGTCAGAGTATTGTCAAGGTGACCTTTCATGCTGTTTCAACTGCACAGCCTTGCCTTTATTTAACTATTAGAATGATGGAAAGCTTGCACTTTGCTATTTGAGTGGCAACATTTCTAGACACAGGGACCTGAAAGAACAGAACATATGAGAGGCTATAATTAATGTGCCACATTAAGGAGTTAAGGATAAGCAGTCAAAGAAAGACTAAACTTGGTGGAGCAAAGCAGCTATAGTCTGGTCTTGAAAACTAAAAATCGATTTGCAATGCTTTCTAGATTCCTAATGTCTCCTGCTTGTGACAAGTCATTAACAGTAGCTCCTTTTTCTGCACTGTGTCTTGACCATCCATCATTATTGAAATGTACAGGAAAATGCAGCCTCTGAAATGCTATTAAAATTCCTCTCAAATTTAAATGTTAGTGAGGTTAATGCCATATTTCATTTTTTACCTTCTAGTTAAAAAAAGAGATTAATTTATATTTATTATAAAATTTGTACATATGTATTTATACAAAATGGAGTTAGAAAATACTGAACATCTGAAAGCTCTATTTTATGTAGAAATAATGAGTGTTAAAAAAGTTTTAAACTATCAAATCTTACTACAGACTAATATACTGGACCAGAATTGGTGATACACCATGTGGTTTAATATTATCTTGCCCACCCAGGACATACACACAGTGTAAAGAGGAAAGGTAAGCTAAAGTAAATAGGACCTGTTGTACACCACTCTGTAATTCTGCATATGTATCTCTGCATTTCTTCATTGTAGGGCAAAGGATTTTGTATGATGTAAAGGCAACATGAAGCAATCATAGAATCATAGAATGACAGAATCATAAAATCATAGAATGGTTTGGGTTGGAAGGGGCCTTAGAGATCACCTACTTCCAAGCTCCCTGCCATGAGCAGGGACACCTTCCACTGGCTCAAAGCGCCATCCAGCCTGGCCTTGAACACTTCCAGGGAGGGGACATCCACAACTTCTCTGGGCAACCTGTGCCAGTTTCTCATCACCCTCATTGTGAAGAATTTCTTCTTCATATCTAATCTAAATCAGTTTAAAACTGTTACCTCTCATTCTGTCACTACATGCCCTTGTAAAAAGTCCTTCTCCAGCTCTCTTGTAGGCCCCTTCAGGTACTGGAAGGCTGCTATAAGGTGTTCCGGAGCCTTCTCTTCTCCAGGCTGAACAACCCCAACTCTTGTTCCAGTTGGTCCACATCCTTCTTATGATGGGAGCCCAGAGCTGAACACAAGAGTGGAGTAGAGGGGGAGAATCACCTCCCTCGACCTGCTGGTCACACATCTTTTGATGCAGCCCAGGATACGGCTGGCCTTCGCACTGTGAGGATATATTGCCGGCTCATGTTGAGCTTCTCATCAACCCACACCTCCAAGTCCTTCTCCTCATGGCTGCTGTCAATCCATTCTCCTCCCAGCCTGTATGTGCTTAGGATTCCCCAACCCATATGCAGGACCTTGCACCTGATCTTGTTGAACTTTATATGGTTTGCATGGACCCACCTCTGAAGCCTGTCAAGGTCCCTCTGGTTGGCATCCCTTCCCTCCAGTATGTCAACCCCATCACACAGCTTGGTGTGGTCAGCAAACTTACTGAGGGTTCACTCAATCCCACTGTCCTTGTCACCAACAAAGATGTTAACCAGTGCTGGTTGCAATACCGACCCCTGAAGAACGCCACTCATCACTTGTTGCCACTTGGACGTTGAGCTGTTGACTGCAACTCTTCAGGTGCAACCATCCAGCCAATTCCTTATCCAGTGGGTGGTCCATCCATCAAGTCCATGTCTCACCAAGGATGTCGTGTGGGAGTGTCAAATACTTTGCACAAGTCCAGGTAGATGATGTCAGTTGCTTGTCCCTTGTCCATCAACCCTGTAACCTCATCATAGAAGGCCACCAAATTTTTCAGGCATGGTTTTCCCTTAGTGAAGCCATGCTGGCTTTCACCAATCACTTGGAGAAGGAAATTGTCATCAATGCATTTCAGGAACCTTCTGGATTGCTTATGCCCTGCTGTGTTGTCCCTCCAACAGATATTGCGGTGGTTGAAGTCCCCCATGAGGACCAGGGCTTGTGAATACAAGGCTACTCCTATCTGTCTATTGAGGGCCTCATCTACTTGGCCTTCCTGATTATGTGGCCTGTAACAGACCCCCACCGTAATGTCACCATCCCTGCCCTCCCTTTAATCCTGACCCATAAGCTCTAGGTCAGCTCCTCATGCATCCCCAGGTGGAGCTGTGTGCACTCCAGCTGGTCATTGACATAGGGGGCGACACCCACTCCTCGTCTCCCCTGCCTGTCCTTGCTATAGAGCCTGTACCCTTCCATTCCAACACTCCAGTCATAGGAACCATCCCATCATGTCTCCGTGATGCCAATAAGATCATAGATGGAAGGGAAAAACCCATCTTCTGGAAGGCAAAGGGGTAAAAAGGGGAAATAGTTGTCATTGTTAGTTAAAATGCAAATTTAGGAAAATAATTTTTCTTGGTTTAAGTGAATTGAAAAGAAAGAACAACAAGAGGTGAAAGAAAATCAAGAGTTATTACTGTACTTTCTCAACAATAATTGAGAAATAATAATTATTTGCCTTCTAGGAAATAATTCTGTAATTTTAAGTCTGTTCATTACCATGTTAAAATATGATTATTTCGTGACTGTATTATTAAATGCATTCTGTCTACATGAAGCTTAACTCATATCGACAGAAAGCAAAATCATTAGAAAGACGTGGCTGTTGAAAAACATTTTGTCTACACAATGCTACTGGAGGAGGATGAACATCGCAGGCTGAGGAAGCTGTGTAAAAAGCAGAACAGAAAAAGGTTTCTTTTTCCATCAGTGGTTAGGTGATTTATATACATGACTTTCATTAACATTAATGGGAGGTATCTGCCTCATTTTTTATGATCCTGATGTGAAGTTAATGGCAGTCTTCCCATTGTCTCTAGTGGGCTGTGGATCAACCACTAAGTGCACAAATGAGTTTGGTTGAAATATTGGTGCTTGTAGGCTTAGAATTTCAGCATGCTTCATTCCCAGTTACAGCAAAAAATGCTGTGTGAATGCATAAGAGCGTGAGCTGAGCAGCTTAATATTGCAGAGTCTGCTGGTCTGTGTGCACTTTGGGGCATCCACAGAGCAGACTGCAGAGATGCCTGAGCCAGCTCGCAATGAGCTAGTGTGAGCAGAAGCAGTGATCTGCGCAGCAGCAAGAGCTGATTTACTTTTCAGAGATCTGAGCAGGAGTAGGTGTAATGGGGTCTGTGGTGTGGACCACATGACAGGGGAGTTGCAGTGCCATGCGATGCTATGCTCTCAGCAATAATATGGTAATACGCAACCCTGATTTTTTGAAATACGCCTTGGGATCTGTCTATGTGCTGTGCTCTCCTGGTTTTGTTTGACTTTTTTTTTTTTTTTAATAGAGGAATCGTATTTTCTTTGCAATAAACCTTTCATTGACTATGTATGCTTTGCAGTTGTAATGAAACTAGGCTGTTCTGCTTTTTCTTCCCTGAAGAAGAGAAGGAGTCCTCATATTACCGGCAGAACTGGAACGACTTCTAGTCACATCCATGTTCCTTACTGTGAGCCAAGCAATACAGGGACAGATGACCACCCTTGCCATCAGTGAAGAACATTTTTGGCTACACACAGACTAGCTGGTTAAAGACAGCTTGCCTGTGGCTTTGGAACTCCCCTTATGGTGACTCATGTTCATACCAAAGTATTCCCAGCAGTGCCAGGTTTCTCCATATCACAATGTCCCATTGGTGTATGCATGAAAAACTGGCCTCCAGAAGAACTTGTATTTTGAAGCTCGGCATCTAGCAGTACTAGGGGAAGCGAGATCCTGAGGACTTTAAGACACAAAGGGTTTATCCTCCCAGTCTACCCGGCATGGCTGCTGCTGGTCTGGATTCCAGACTCAGGGCTGTAGCAAGGCCGGGCCTGTACTTTGAAGGTAGAAATACACATACCATACAACAGATCAACTCAGGCAAGAAACTGGTGCCTTTATCAGCACCTACTTAAACACACACAAAGCATGGGCATAGCCACGTGCAACACAGACCACCCAATCACTGCCTCTTCTCTGGCTGATCAGGATTTAAATTTGGTAGTGGGGCTTATGCAAACCCCCAGACTCCCAGTTCCCAGGTGCTCCCACATCTGCAGGCCCATTGAGTCTTCACAAGCTATCGAACAGGCATCTGACTGTCCCATCTGACTGTTGTGGAGTGGGGGTCCATCACCATGGTAGTGCAAAATCATGCCTCTCATCTTAATCCATCTGGCCTAAAAAATTGGCCTAATCCAAATGGCCCAAATGTACCTATATAGCTTGCTGCAACTGAAAGGCACAGCAAAATGCAGTTAATTTCCATCTCAGGCTGAGATTTTGCTGTGGTCTTTCTATCTGCACAACATCATGAACTGTCGGCTATTGCAGATAGATTGGATTTTCTCCAGCTCTGGGTTTCTCACAAAGTTTCAAAACACGAACAGAGACAATCAGGGAAGGTGCCGTACAGTATTAGTAATTCATCAGGTAGGGAACAAGCAAGTACGCAAACATGGGATTTACTAGCTGTGTTCAGGTATTTTCAGAAATGAACAACTCAAGTAACTGTGGGAGGAACAGGACAAAAACTCCCCACTTGTTCAGCTCTGGTACAGTTCCACACTGTGCATAAGAGAAAAGGTAGTTGCGTGGAAGAAAACAGAGATTGCTGCCATTCAGTTTGCCTGTAGGAAGTTTTAGAATGTTATTTGCAAGCTGTGCTTTGGTTTTAGTTAACACTATTTTTTCTTTTTTTTTTTTTCTCTTTTACACTAAGCATTGTTTGATAATTTGAAGAAGCCCTTTTATAACTTGTTAGCAATCAACAGGTTGGACTGCACTGCTCTGGATTTTTTTTTTATTGCATGTATTTGTAAGTTTAATAAAGTTCTGCATTTGTATTAAGGAGTAGTTTTCTGCTTAATTGTAAGGAAATGGGAAACCACAGCAATGCCAAAGGGTTTTATTAAAGTATCAAAAATCAGCAAGCAATCTACACAAGCCAATTAAATAGCACTCTGTGTCCCTGAAGTAGAAAGCATAGAGGCTTGCACTTAAATTGTTACTTTCTTTGACAAGGAAATCAACCCTTATACAGTCAAACACATAAAATTTATCAGATGCGATATTCTAAATGCAGATTAGCAGTCCCCTCACAATAGAAATGAAAATAAATTAAACACACAGTCCTTTAAAACCCTTACAACAGATCAATACGGCAGGTTTTAAGGTATTTTGCATTTGCAATCAATGACTGATCTAAATCAACGTGTGCACCACAGATGTAAGCATTCATGTGGGTGCCAGACTTTCCTTTCCCGTACAGGGACTGTACTGCTTCTAGCATGCTTTCTATGTGCTGTGACAGTGCTGTGGAGTACACTGCAGTACGTGGAGCCCACTCTACACCAAAAATTGCTATCATTGGTGATGCAGATGCTTCTTTGGTGCCTGAGAGCTGGTGTAGCCCCTCTGAAAGGTGGTTCTATATGATTGGCATTGGAGTGTGCTTACAAAAAGCCCTTCCAACGGGATCCTGCTTTTGACTTCACGTTAGAGACACAGAACTGATGAGTGTTTAGCCAACAAGAATCCCTGTCACACTAAGATAAGTCCTTCCCCACTGTGCATCATAGAGCTATTATTTTTACAGTCCCATGTATTACTAATAAACCTGGGGCGGCCCTCAAACCGTTCTTATACTGGAGGTGAGAATCAGGAGAGATATTTGAATGTGGGTACTCTGGGCTATGTGCTTTTTAGACAATTTTATGAGGATGGGGTAGAAGTATTTTGCTCACTGGCTGTGTGTTGGATTTAGTTCCAGTAAGCCTTTCCTGGACCAGAGAAAAGCCTACTAGAAAGATAATAACCATTACAAATTAGACTAATTCCTTGCCGTCTGGCTCTGAATGAGAAAGTGGTTTCCATTTCATGGGGATTTTTTTTTCCCTAGTGGATCTTGCAAATCTGTTCACTCTTTCACTCATTTCTATCAGATGAGCATTCGTATTTCAAAGTCATCATCGTTAACATCTTTTGCTGGCAGCTTTATCACAAAGGTAAAATGATCATGAAGTCTTCAGTCTTCACTTCAAGGTGACCCTTTATTGTAGGACAGTAGCACGCAGTGTGATCTGTGGACATTATTTTTCTAGCACTAAACATTACTTCGCTCTTTAGTGGATTGGCAGAGCTTTTTAGATTCCAGGACCGCTAATAATCAGCTGTGTAACCAAAAGCATTAAGGTAGATTTAGCTTAAAATGCTCAGCAAACAAATGGGGCTTTTTTATGGTTACATCGCCACTACAGTTTATCCTTCATGAAAGCATAATAAATGACGCTCAAAGAGATTTCATTTTCCCCAAAAATGTTTAATCTCCTTTGTCTACAAGATGAAGTGAACTGATGTAATCTAATATATGTTAATGGAAAATACCAGCTAAAGTTATTAACAATTATCACATCTGAGCAACAAATAAAATATGTGCCATTACTTCATCTACTTGTATTAAACACAAATTTTAGATTACATAAAGATTAGCCTCCAGAAAGTTGTGATTTCTTTAATTTGAGAGGATTTGAAACACATGCAGCAGATTCTGATTGGAAGTTAATATGCAAAGTCTGGAAACCGGTGCAGAAAATAAGTTCATGATCAACATCCAGTTGTATTTAATGTTTCTTACATAAATCTGTTACTATTTTTAGCTACCTATTTTGTATTTCTCTTTGCAAAACTCTTCTGTATCTAGTAATATGTAACATACTTTCTTGGAGGAAGGGAAATAAGAATCACACGTTGACAGGCAAAAATAATGACATTCATTGTCATTATGTCATAACATACCATTGTAAGAAAGTTTTGTATCGTTATAATCATCTCACTGAGATGGCAACTGATAAGACAAGAAAGAGTCTATACACAACTTTTATATGACTTTCCAAGTAAGGTAGTTTATTTATCCTTTCTTGGTTCATACATGTCCACCAGTAACAAATGCTTTGTCAACCGCTTCGTAGCTCTTAATTGCCATGAACATAATTTAAATGGAAAGAACAACCTTGTTCTCAGGATCACTTTAGGAAGTGTAAATCTCCCACATCACCAAACACTCCTTAACTGTATTATACTTTTAACATGTTTACTCTTCAATGGTTTCATGTCCCCACAGAGAAAGCACGACATTGGAGCATCCCACAAGCTGTTGTATGTTCAGCATAGTGAGAATCTTCCCCAGTGTTATGAATGACTGCTTTTAAAGGGCGTCAGTTTCTCTCCTGAATGGAAATCAGAATCTTGTACATAGTAAGTCTTGTTGTTGCCAGTACTCATAATGCTATATTATTGGAAGGGACATTGCTTTGTCAGTAATAGTTCCAATTGCTCCTAATTCTTGCATTATTATATATTTTTTATATTCTCTTCCACATTTGCAGAAAAATTTAAGGAAGGACTGAAGAAACTTGAAATAAAAATATGAACCATTCACAAGCAGTATGAGCTAACGATGAAACAGGGAAAACATGAGCTGAGTTTTAGCTACATCGGACATCTCCTCAGGTGCGGTGAGGAGATATTTACAGCTTTTCATTTTTGATTCCTATTGCTGGTCAAACAGTTCCCAAGCAGTATCTAGTTTATATTTATCGGCTGACTTTATGCACTATTTCACCACTGTTTCAGCATCATTTCTGTGAACTTTTCCTTCTTATTCATTATATTAAATTGGATGTCATAGGATGTGGCAATCCTACCTTTGCCATCTTTATGTCAAAGGAAAGCTCCTTGGCATAGGCATCATTCTTTCCAGTTATCAGTTATAACCTTCATGCTGCTTGAACAGTGGAAGGTAGGTTTAGCTGACAGAAGAGTCAGTTCCAGAAGGTCACAATGAATTGAAAAAAATAATGCAAACATGAACTATTGCAGAAACACTGTTATAGCAACTTAGAAAAGCAAGTACTTCAAGAGCCTGCTCATAGACATTTGTAAAGAGAGGAGCTATTGGTACAGGTCCAAAATCTGTTGCCTCATCCCTCAGGCTAAAGAGGCTGACAGCTCCTCTGAGACGATAGCTCCTCCCTGAAACTCACCCTCTTCTTGTGTCATAATTTGATGACTTTCGTACTAACAGATGTAACAAAAATGACATTCTAAGATAATCTGGGTTCAGGCTTGCTGGGCTCTGGTTTTAACTCAAAAGTTCTTGAGGTAAAAACGCTCCGAACTTCTACACCATGCATCTATCCACAGTTGTAACTGATAGCCTGTGGAAGAAGCATCTGTAGATATGACATGTTTACAAACTTTTCAGAACCTTCCCACCACCTTGGCTGCTTTCAGATATGCAAATGAACTTTCTGATGTACAAAGTTTTTTTAGGATCACAGAATTACAGGGCAATTAAGGCTGGAAGAAACCTCAGGAGGTCTCTAGTGTAAGCTCCAACACAAAGCAGGGTCATCTCTGACATCAGACCAGGTTACTGACAGCTTCATCCAGACTAGTCTTAAAAATCTCCAAGGATGGAGACAGCACAACTTTTCAAATAAACCTTTCATTGGTATTTTCATAAGAAATCTAATTAGAAAAAAGCATTGTTATTGTATTTTTACAGAGGGAAGATCAGTATAGAGAAAGCTGCTGACAAAATGGACATGACATCTTTTCCCTATTCTATTACTCAAAACGTCCATTTCTATTACTTTTTCCTTTAGTTTGCCTTCCTTTTGTGCAAGGTTTTCTTCCATTGCACATAAAATGCCACGAAGGGTCGTGGCATGAGGCATGCATAAATTGGCAAACATCTGGTAGGCTTTCTTTGGGGTGAACTCTAGGGCACCTCCCATGCTGGATAAATATCAGAGTCCCACAGTTTCTTTTCAAGAATTTTATTTTTGCTTATGTCATTTTGCCAATCCCAATCAAATATTTGGGTAAGTAACTGGGGCAAGCAAGTAACATTCCCAAACACTAGTTTGAGCTTCTGTTCACTGTGTGTCTTGGCAAACTTTTATTAAATAAATAATGAGTCTATGGTATTGCACATTGTTGCATTTGCAGTTTTGACAGCTTTGTGATACAGCAGTAGCGAACCAGCATGTATTCAATCCATAGCTGTTCTCAGTGGGATACATGTTTTCTCTTTTTTTCAAAACCAAACCCAGTCCATTAATCCTCATCTGTTTTCTTCTGCTCTTGTTGAAGAATCCTCTCCCAATTTTCTGCAGATTTCCCTTCCTTCTTTTATAATCCTGAATGAGCTTCTCTCTTGCCTAATCAACTACCTCCTTCCGATATCTGAACATGATTCCTGGTCAGTGACAGTCTTCTCTCTGTTAGGTTATGCGGTAAAAGCTGGTCTGCACACCCAAAGCAGTGTAGAGGGTGAGACCACTGGGAGCCATGGAAGACTTGTCTAGATTGTGTGTGTGTGTGTGCATGTGTGTCTGTGTGAGTGGGTATGTTCCAGCAGATGGAGTGGGACTCTGGCCTCAGTGACTTGTCTGTACCCAGGTGCCAGCAGCTAGGGAGACTGGGGTATCCAGGGGCCAGTCGATGGTCAGAATGGGTGCCTGAGCCCACATGTTCAAGGGGTCCACATTGCACATGCATGTATCTTTCTCAATCTCTCACACTCTCTCTCTCTCTGTATATATATATATATGTATATATATATATGTGGAAGTGTTCAAGGCCAGGTTGGATGGGGCTTTGAGTGACCTGGTCTAGTGCAAGGTGTCCCTGCCAATGGCAGGGGGAGTGGAACTAGATGATCTTTAAGATCTCTTCCAACCCAAACCATTCTATGATTCTATGACTCTATAACTCTATAATATGTGTGTGTATATATATATGTGTACACATATTTATAGAGAGATATAAATTCTCACTAGTGGTCTTCCGTTTTACTCAGCCAGCCAGGGCAGCAGGGTAAGGCTTCTGGTGCTGCTTGTGTTTGTATGAGTGCTGTGCATGTTGTCTTTGTGGCCAGCTGCATATATTTGTACATATGCGGTGCATACGTGTGCTCTGCGTGTGCCTACTGGGAGTCCATGCTCAGCCTTGCTACCAGCTGACCCAGGCTGTGGAACTCCAGCAGCCTCACCTCCTTTGGGCTACCGAATTTGGCCTGATTTCTCCTAACATTCTCCCTTTTACTCCGAGATTTAAGCTTGGGAGCTGATAACACTGCATGGTTTCAAGAGCTTTCTCACTCCTTCACTGTGATAATATGTTCCAAATTCTCAGAAAACATGGAGGTTGCTGCATTGGTAACTATGAATAGGAGAATCTCTGGTATAAGAACAGAAATAGTCTGATTTAGGAGCATTTATATTCTCTACCTTCTTTACCACTGCTCCCGACACTCCGTTAGAAGCAATTACCTTACTGCTTTTCTCTTTTTATTTATCTATCTGTCTATCTGTGATTCTTTAGTAAATAATTAAGAACTTGTGCTGTCTTGTCACATTGCAGCCCAAACAAACCAAAAAATACTAGAGAAACAAAATTCAAGCTAAAACTCCTAAGTAACTTTCCAGTTCTTATTCATGTGTTTTAGTGGGTCACCACTGTCCTAGTCAGATGTCAGAAAGGTAGAAAGAAGACTCGTCTGCACGAGAACTACTCTGTGAAATATGGAGACATTCTCTCCAGCAATGGAAAACCAAAACTGAAGGGGAAATACAAGCTTACCTTAAAGTCTCTGAAGAGAAACACCGTTATCTGACTCAACAGTCAGTTTTGTAGGTTGTCCATGTCTGGAAGGGTTTGGTCTGCATATTTTCTGACATGTATTTGATTCTTATCTGGACAAGAAAGTGAAGGTTCCTTTTGACATTCTCGCTACTCAAATAAAGGTTCAACACTACGTCTAGGTCATGGCATACAGGATGATGTAATGTGGTAGCATTCCTCCAGCTTCATCTTCCAATGTAAACAAGGGAATATGAACTTCTGGATGAAATTCTTTACTTACTGAGCCAGCTGATAAGAAGTAAGGATTATTACCATGTACCTCAAGTCTTGTAAGGAGCTTTGCTTTGCTCAAGTGCCACAAATGAGCTAAATTTCTTCTATGAAAATGCATAATTTGTTTATGGTACTATGGGAGCAAGTTAGCATCAAAGAAGGGGAAGTCAGTTGAGAAGAGTCATTTCAATTGATATGATTTTGGAGCTGATTTAGAATGGCTTCCTGATAACAGGCTGTATTTTTATCTTTATCTTGCATATTTGAAGGATTATGCATATTATCAGATGTTTAGTCCTAAAAATGACAGATTAATTTATGCTCATAAATCTCCCAATTAATAAATCATGCACTGAACTAAATCTAGACAGTAATGTCTGGTTGCACTTTTTCAAAGGCAGATTAATTTACATACTACAGGCACAAGATTATTAAGAAAAGCTAGAAGAAACCAGGATTTAGGTGGGTAGGTCTAAAGATGGGACAGTTGTCAAAGTAAATAAGCTGTTTCAGTTTTAATTCACCCAGCTATTGGTTTGCTGGTAATATTAAAGAATTGAGACTAGATTACCTTTTTTTTTCTTTTTTTTTGAACTGACAAGGAAAAGATACATACTCAGGAGGAATCAGCTGAGCCATGAAGATTGTGACAGATCATGGAATGGCAATGATGGATTACATCTTTCCTTACCTTTTGACTTTTCCAGTCTAAAAATACTCTGTTCTCTCAACCTCTTTTTACAGCTTCTTCTCTTTTTACTGAGGCTCAGACAGTCAGAAAAGGCAAACAGGTTAGTCATTGAAAAGGTTTTCTCTCCAGAAATGGATAGTGGGTGTTTACTGTTACTTCATTGTTTTTAGGAGCTTATAAATTGATTAGTTAATAATTTGCTTCAGTATCATTCTGCATAGCAAAATTATGTTTACTGATCTTTGATTCCCCAGGTGTTCATTTTTGCTTTTCCTAAAGATAAGATCAATATTTATCCTTCCCCATCGCTTTCAGATTTCACCTATTCTCCAGGAAATCCAGAAGATAATCAGTAACAATTCACAGATTGCTTTACTCTACAATAAATTTTCTCAAGCCTTGTGACCTGAATATTTATAACTTTTCCCAAAACCTAAATATTCTCTGAAGTATTCTTATTCTAGTCTGGCCTATGTTCACATCCCTTTGTTGTTAATAGAATCTTGTGAAGCATCTGGTGACTATTAACCTTTTTGTGAAAAAGGAAGTGAAAAACTCTGGGACATTTCTGGCTTTACTATGTCATATATTAATAGCTCACTTTCTCCGTAAAACTCAAGACATTTTACTTGGCTTTGCCATGCCCTCTAATGTTTTGTTGTTTGTTTTTGTTTTGTTTTGTTTTAAAAAAACCCTATCCTTTGCTAACTGCTATCCACTCCTGATAGCTGGAAAAGGACTAATAATAAAAATGACATTCTATTTACATGATAGGTTTTTTGGCATATGTATTAGGAAGAATGTTATTTCACCTCTTATTGAAATGTAGCCATTCCAGAGTGGGCAGAATGCAACAAGACCATATACTTTAAGACTGAAAGCAGTAGAGTCGTGTCTAGGATGAACACTTTTGCGGAAAAGTGTTGTTTGCAATTCACACATTATTATCTTTGAAACTCACAGGGAATTCAGCTCCTCCTTCTGAAAATTGATATCATTTATTGATAATTTATACTAGAAAACGAATTTTGCACTCAAATGTATGATAATTATTATATGTTGAAAGCAGTGTAATTTCCTCTGGAAGTAGAGTAAGAATTCATAAATGAGTCTGTAAATAGGGGTATTATTGCTGGCAGGGAATGTATGTGCTCCTGGAGAACTTATATTTAACTCTGGGAGTGGAATTGAGGGGTTGAGAGAGGACCACGTAGCTTATGGCAGTACACTTGCCTTAGGATCTGACCAGGATCTCTGTCTCACTATGCTCAAAATTCATTTATGAGCAAAAAGGATTAACATCATATATTGAGAGTTAAGAATTTATGAGTTAATGCTTTAACAGTCTAATAGTCCAAACTAACACAGAGAATCTTCATCAATGGTATTCTTAACATTTTTGTTCTAAGCCTTCCTAGTATCTCCCTCTTGTTCATTGGTGTTGTGCTCACCCTATCAGTGTCCCTCTGGGTGCAAGCTGACCCTTCAGTACTTCTGAAGAAGAATGGAGAAGGGAGGTCTATAACAAGATGTTGGACTCCTGAGGTCTTCGTCAGATGAGTGTGATGTTCATGTGTTCCTCACTCTGTCTTGCATCTGCTCGGATTTGTTTTTATATGTTTTCTTCATTTATTTACTGGGCTACTCTGTCTCGACGAAGGGAATGTGGTGTGACTATACTCGTAGCTTGACCCAGTTAAGTGCTGTTAAATCAATCTGTGTCACCATTTCTGTTCTTTTATGTCTTATATGGGATTCACCATTTATGTTTTGTCTAATAACATTTATTTTCCTCAATTTCCACAGTTTAAAATGCAAATGATGCTATTTCCCGGACTGTCATTCATAAAGTAGTTTAATAGCCCTGGAGGATATGTGTCTTATTAACTACTAATATTACCAAATTGATAGCATAGGAAAGGTCCCAAAATAAGTTTGTTACCTCTGTTTTAGACAACTTAATTATTTGGTATGATATTTAGAGGCATTAATATTACCTTTCCCTTTCCAGCAGTTATTTGTGTTTAAGGCACCAAGAGAACTAATTGAGCCCTGGGAGAGATAGCAGATATTGCAGCTGACTGATTTTATTTGGGAGTTCTGAAACAGGTAGTAATAACAGAGCAAGTCTGTTGAATCACTTTGTCATACTGTATTAATTTATCTTGGGTAATGGAACTGCAAATTGTGGCACGTGCTATAATTTTTTTTTGGAAGCTATAAAATGCATTTTATCTGAATAGTAGGCAAAGAAAAGATGAGAAACCTTAAATCTTCATCTACTGTAGAATTAGTTATTACTGCTCATCTTGCCTTTGGCCATGAAAATCAGCCAAGAGCCAGATGGGCACTATTATATTGCCGCGGCATTTATTTCTACTGAAATGTTTCTCATACATTTCAGTGGTGCCATGTATACAGTTATGCAGACACGCTACTGGTAAACACAGGGTTAATGAGCTGTGGTGACATCAAGCAGTTCTACCCCAACATACCAGTAAAAAAATCAGAATTAAGTGAAGGAAAAGGAGAAAAGAAACCATGAGCAAGTGGAACCGGGAAGAGCACAGGCTCATTGAGAGTCCTGTGCCTGGGGAAGACTGCGTAAAACAAACAACTGTCTCTGCAGTGACTGTTTTCTTGTGTGCTTTTGCAGAGGGAGGACTGGCCCCATGACCTGATCCATGTTTTGGGTGGAGAGTTCCACCAGGGACTATGTAAGGGACAAGTGTTTCACTCCGTGTTTAGTTCTGCATCTGGTTTCCCTTCTGATCACTGATAAACCCAGAAAGGAAGAACTTCCATGTCAATAGCTGGAGCACTAAGAGTAAGTGTGTAGAACCTTCCAGATGCTGCAGACTCAGTTCTGGGTGAAGATGAAGCCTTTTTATCTCTTAAAAACTTAGGAAGGGAAACCCATTAGAGCTGTGAAACAATTTACAGTTAGTATGCAATTGGACTGGGAGCAAAAAATGTCAGATTTTATTCATTAAAGCAACAACAAGAAATGCTTTCATATTCTCTGTAGAAACAAATGCCTCCCTGGCCTCTAATGGTTCCAAATTAGAGTCTGACTTATAAGGTATGTCATTGTACATATATGTTATATTATTCAGTATATGCATGTTTACCAGTTATACTAGTTTGCTGTCACATCTGTAGTACTATACAGTTTCTAAATGATTGTACGGCGTAAGTCTGTTCAACGTGCCATCTATACAAGTACAGCAACCTTTCTGATAACGAACATCTACATTTTTATTAAAAGAAACAACCAGAAAAGGGCACAAGAGGACATTTTAAAAAATGCTTGAAATCCAACATGAAAAAAACCACCACCTCTATACTCACCACCAACTATAAATGCTGGTTGAAACACTGTGTGCTCTCCTTCCATCTCTTCCCAGTCTCCCCAGATTATGAAGGCAGTAGTACTGATTCATTGAAAGACCTTAGCCTCCAGTCTCACACTGGTAGTTTGTTAAAAGGAAGGGCTCAGGTAGCGTTCTTACACTAGCGTTTAATGAGCTGATATGTCTGTAGTCAGAGGAGAGAAAGGTACGAAATGTACCTGTAATGTCACACGAGTGAGTTATTAGCCATTTTTAACTACTGCATTCAGTACATTGGAGTAGAATCAATGAGATGACATATACTTAGCAATAGGGCATTTATATGAAAAGCAATCCTGAAATATAATTAGTAATAAAAGTTCCTTTAATGTCTTACAGTATGTTAACAAGGTCTTAACACATTTAGTGAATCATATAATAATTAAGAAATCAGAGGTTAGAATGTTATTAGCAGCCATCTGTGTGGATATGGAAACCCCTCAAAGGTCTGACTGCTTGCAGTGGACCTACTCATGCTGACTCAGGGTGAGATGGAAATACCATGTCATGTCTGGGGCAACTTTTAAGGATATTTTCTATTTTATTCTCTTCTTTCTGCAGCAATAGAGCTAGAAATTTTAGTACATGCTGCAGTTTTTGGCAGCAGCAAAATGCATTTCTAAAATATTCTCTAAAGAGAGGATGAGAAACTCTGAATCCTCATTTACTGCGGAGTTTGTTATAACATCTCATCTTGCCTTTGGCCATGAAAATCATCCAAGAGTAAGGTGGCTGCTCTTCTGTTTACTACTTCATATATTTCAATATAAAAATAAATTATATCCTGTGATGGGTTATACAAAGCTAGTATCAATCAACACAGAGTTAATAAGAAGTACTAACTCACTGTAACAGTGAGTGGCATCAAACTGAGTGTGATACTCTCAAAGAGTAAAACATTACACAACTGGAAAGACACTAGGTAACAGTTCTTAAATCTTGGGAAGGGCTTCTGTCTAACAGAAGTCTCTCTTGGAGACTGGTTTCTGATGTTTCTTCACTATCTGGGTGATGGATCAATTCCTTGGGACTATTAGCCCAGCTGGAGACTGTTCCAGTTATGCTTTCGGTTCTAACAATTTATTGTGTGATTTCAAAATTTCTGCTGCCAGGTTTCTAATGAAGTTGACAGAAGCAGAGAAGTTGTTATTGGAGAAGATAAATTCATGTAACTCTCGCAGGTCCACCCGCACGTGGAGCTGTGACACCATAGCAAGTTCTGCGATATCTGTATGCACAAGGGTGATTAAAAAAGCATCTAGCAAACATCAGTGCTACAGCTATCTTCCTCCATAATGCCCCGAATCCTAGACCTGAGAACCACAGATGGTACATTCACTCCTCAAAAGCAGCCAGTTAACTACCTCTGAAAATGGGATCACTGACAACTCTTGATTAAAACTACAGCACAGAATAAGGTTTACTGCTGCCTGTTGAACTCACCATACAGATTTTAACTTAGCAAAGAATACATTTCTCTGCTTTCTGGATTACTCTTGACCTTCCTAACTTCTGTCTGGACAACATTTAGGACAGAACTAAATGCAACTTCAGAGATGTCAGGCTGAATTTCCCCTTTTAACACCAGGGGAATCCATCTGATTTAGCAGGTCAAAAATTAATACCCTAGATTGGGAACACTTGTCACAGAATTGCAGCCAAGAACAAAAATCAGGTTCCTTGCCAATGCTGTTAGCTAGTGAAGATGGTTAATAAAAACAAGCATCATAGCATTAGTGGCTTCCTCAAACTACAGTTTAGAGTGCACTCTTCTGGGACACTCTTGGTTCTTGTCAGGCTGGGACAGAAGGCTTAATAGGAGGGAACATATTGCAAAATTAATCCACTTGACTTTCACTAAACCACTAAAGCATTCAGCCATAAATGAATGTTCTTTGAAATGCTGTCATATTTATAGTAACATACCATATATTCAAGTAGCGGAGGAGTCATAAAGCAAGCTCAGATATAAGAGTTTTGAAGCAGAAACTAAGTAAGGCTTAAGTAAATTATTTCCTCCTGTGTTTTTTGCATGACTCACGATGACTGCTTCTTTTGTCCAAGGAATTTTTCTCAGTCTCAGGGTTGTATGAACTCATCTACCTAAATAAAACCTTCCAAAGACAATTCAGAAAAGATACAACATCACCTCACAAATAATTATTTTGAATGTATTTCCTAGTCCTGTGAACACAGAAAAATTCAGAGTATGTGAGACGTAAAAGCCCTTCATCCACGTAATCCAATTGGTGAAGATTTGCAAGTTTAGGAGTTCCTTTTGAGTGCCAGGTGGGTATCACCTTTAGGAAGAACAAGAAGAGGAATTGTCTCTGGATGCAGGAAAATTAATTCAAAAGTTCCTGCTGTTGCAGTCTACCATGTAATAGATTTAATTAACTCTACAGTTTTCTGCTATAGCATTCTATTTCTGCTGGGCTTTTTTTTTAAATTTTCCACTCTAAATTTAGTCACAGTCACTTTATACTCATTTGCTATTCCTCATTTCTGCTAATGCATATCATTATAGCCTCTGTTAGGCTAGGCTAAACAAACCTCCTTTTCCCTCATCATCCTAGTGACCATGCTCTGCAACAATTCTAGTTTGAATGTAACTTCTGTAAGAACAGCTGATTACACTTATACTGAGAATCCAGATTTCTCATTTTAATTTAGATTCTTAAATTAAAATTCAACTGGCTCGATAGATCTATTCATCTACAGGGTAATAATTTGGAATCCTCCAAAATTTGGATAACCCAACCTGCGATACAGATCTTGAAGACCTTGTCTTTGGAAAGCTCCAAGAATTTGCTCTATGATCTCTTTAAATGGCATCAGTTTGGGTACTCAAGGATCCCCAGTTCCTGATACTCTAAGATGCTGTATCTATTTAAGTATTTATATAATTGATATATTTAAGTATTTATATAATTGATACATAATTGCCTGCTTCACTAATAAAGTGTTCATTTTTTTATACATTGTCTTCTGGATAAATAAGAGAATTTTTCATTTGTTGATAACACCATATACTAAATCTTGGAAAGAGCAGATTATAAAAAAAATAGAGAAAATTCATGCTTTGGAATGGTGTTAACAAGTTGATTTACTGACTTACAATCAAAACAGTGCATTCTAGCACAACACACTGACACTGCAAAATCAAAGCTTTTGATTTTTTCTGACCTAGAAGGGGATGGTGTCTCTTGGTCAATTTAGCTTTAATTTTATTGCACCGTGGTAAGATAGCTGAGTGGTAAGCTGAAGATTTAACTCCTTCTGTTCTTCAGAGATTGATGTATTTAAAACCTTGACCGGGATCGATAAGGAGTGTATGTGAATGAGGAAAAACAGAGCTGCACCACTGTTACGAGAAAGAGAGAGTTTTGGCCCAGGAAGGTGCTTGCTCTCTGACCATTGATCCAGTACTTGGGAACATTTAACAGTGTGGGCAGATGTTGCTATGTGCCACCCCTGCTGTCTTTTCTGAGTGTGCGCATCCCTCAGATGGTGCTTGGATCCTGTTCTTAAAGGATAAGACAAGGAATGACTGTGCTTGCACTGGAACAATCAGCTTGGTGCGCTCCTCGCTGGACAAGGGTGAGAGAAGGTGCAGGCTCATCTACTGGCCAGGATACAAGAGAATTAGTTGTGTGCAAGGAGTAGATTTTGGAGTCTCAAGACTGAAGTGAGGAAAGGAAAGAGGCATTTCCCAGGGACAAGGTGTGGTTGCATCCAGTATCTAGACATAGGTGTAGACGTGAGCTCTGAGCTGTCCCAGTTTTATTAGTAGAGAATATAATCATGATCTCTTTTTCTCTGTATACGTGTATGGTAAAACAAACAGTGAATATGCTAATATTTAATTGTTATTTATTAATAATTCAGTTTTCTGAGTTTTCTCCCTTGGGGTTGGTACTTGCAGCTGTTAGGCCACATGTTAGATTACAGCATAAAATTCATCCTTACATCCTTCATACTTTTTCCTCATGCCTTCTGTGAGTTCTACATTAGTATCTTGGGTAGAATAGAGGTAGAATAGAATACAGGAGATTGTCTCTTAGTACTTGCATCCAGACTAAACTAGAGAAAGTTATGAAAAAATCTAGATGTGGACTTTTTAGTGAAAATGATCCCCACAGAATAAGAAGCAGACCCAGACTGCTTTATTTGTGGGGGAAAAAAGGTAAACAGAGAAGAAAAATATTACTTCTCTGCATCCAATTAGTCTAATACTATCTGCCTTCTGATCAGATGAAACCCTGGAACAGATAACTGCGGTGGTAATGACCATTCTGAGCCATCCAAATCAAGTAAGTAACTTGCTGTCCTCCAGTGTTTCAAATTAAATATCTCAGGAGAAGGTGCTTCTGATAAGCGGAGCCAAAAAAACAACTGACAAATTTTTGGAAGAGATACATGTTGTACACTGACCATGATACCATCTCCAGAAGCAAGGAAACCATCTCAGGAGTTATTTTTCTTTGTAATGAACTGTAAAGATGTTGGATTTAAAATTTTTGATGCCATGGAGTTTTATTTAGCCTTTAAAAAAAAATTCCTCAAAAGCTGCCTCCTCAGACTTTTCTGTTGGGAAGGAGCCAGGGAGGAAGTACTGTATATTCTTTGAGAAATTGACAAACCAATAGTAAAAAAGAAAAACAAGTACCTTTGCTACATGATTTCAAAATCATGAAAATTGATATTATAGGAAAGAATGAGACAAAGCGGTGTCCTGAAATAGCAAGAATTTCCCCACTGAAAGGGGACTGGCAAAATTTGTTATTAAGGGTGAGACAATAAAGAGTAATCTTCATTGTTTTGGTTACATTTTCTGGATTAAATATAGTTGAGGAAATCATGTTACGTCAGTGAACTCTCCTATTTCACACCTATGGAGGCCTATTTTACGAAAAAGGAAAAGAAGAGGAAAAAATCCTTTTCTTTTCCATTTATATAGCCTCAGAATTTTCAGACTGGGAACCAATGATGTTCCCCCTTGTGTTCAGGTTGGGTTTTGCTAGACAATTATTGACTCACAAAACTGAAATTCATTGGCTGTTTTCCACTGAGGTGTGTCTGCTGAAGTCTGTGATCTGTGTTGAATTGTGTGCTTAGTAAATTCTTGATGGTGAGCAAAACTGATGGGAGATGATAAACGCAGCACTTGAGCTGATACTGGCAAAGTCAGTCTGAGTCAGTAACTGTCAGTGTGTCTTCTGAAAAATACTTCACTGGCCTCAGCACAGTAATGCCGGTGTCTATGCCTTTGGAAGGGAACATGAACCAGTCTGTTGCCTTCCTCGCTGTGTTAAATGGCTGAGTACTTTGTGTTTCATAGTTCAGCAGCACTCATGTCTTGCCACTTCCCAGTGCAGAAGTCTGATTTCAGTAGCAGGGTAGGAAAGAAGCTTTCTTTGTACCTCAAAGCTCTGAGAAGGAGCCTCATTCCTTGCAGATTGATACTTATGTTTTTGAAAACTGATAGTCGCCTGATAACAGCTGGGGAAAGAAGCCACCTTATTATGTTGCTTGATAAACTGTGCATGTACGAACTGCTTTCTTTCGTGTTTCATTAATGTCACCAGCTTTTGTGCCCAAATGGGATAAGTCTTTTTCATCACAGTTCAGTTAAGGTAATTTCTGCTGATTTCTTCTCTGGGATATGTTTAGCAGAAACAGTTTTTTTTTCCAGAGAAATTTTCCTTCTTTTTCCTGCTTTTAGAAGACTAGATTAGGAGGACCTTTACTCTGTTGTAGGATTAACAGGGCAAAATCACCCAAATAGACAGGATGGATAGCCCATATTCCCTCTTTTGGGTTTGAAAGAAACTCTGTTTCACTCCTCTTTTCCCCTCCAAAAAACCTGCGTGCGTGGTTCTTTGTTGCCAACTGGGCTTAAACCATGACCAACTGAAGAAGAGTAACAGAGAGGAAAATTTAGATTATGCAGGTATCAGATAAAAGTCACATGCTGCTGCTTCCTGCAAAAGGATGGCGTTAACAACTCGTCTGGGTATGGGGACTTAAGAAAGGAAACCTTGCACTGTTCTGAAATGCTGGAGGAATAGTGCCTGTAACTTGCTATCCCTGTTTCTTTCACTGAAGATGTAAACCACAATGATGTAGAGACAAGGACCAACTTAGCTTCAGGCAAACTTAAGTGGCGTATTTGAAATGTGACTTGGAGTGTGACTTGAAGTGCCTACTTTGAGCTGGTCAAAACTAAAAACAGACTTACCCAAGGAGATGATGAATGGGATGACGTGGAACTGAAAAGGAGGTTTTTATCCTTTGGTGAAAACAAATCCACACGGCTTGTCAAAAAGGTAAACTGATTTCAAATCTGCAGAAGGCTTTCCAAGTTGCCACACAACAGCCTTACCAGAAAAGTCATCAAACTCAAAATGGATGGAGGAAAGCCTGATACTCAATGGATCCACATTTGGTGAAAAATGGCATGTTTAACATGGTGGAGCCTAACTTGCTCTGACCTTACTATTTGTACTGAATTTTTTAAAATTACAAAGCATGTTTTGCAGTAGTCAGGATCAGAGACAGAAACGCAGCAGAGACTGAGAACCTCTTTTTCGAAGTGGAACTGTTAAAGATGTGACCATGTATCAAGAGTTGGCATCCAACCTGGAAGACCTTGAGCTAGGGCAGTGGAACAGTCACCACTGTGGGAAGGGGCCTCGCACAGGGAAGGTCAGGTGGGCCAGGACAGGAAGATTTCTGCTATAGCAGCATCTTAGCCAAATGCCTACCACGTGGTGCCTAGGAGGAGCATTACAGCTTCAGCATTACAGTCATGTTGTAGATCTTTCTGCCTGGGGACTGAGATTCTGGGAGATTGTAAGTGTATATCTTTAAAGCCTGTTTGCTGTAACACTTTTGAAAAATTTAAGTGGTTTAGAAACTGCCTTTCATTTTGCCCCTTCCTTGTGAATCTCCAAGTACCGTAACCTCTTTTGAGAAGTAGCAGTAAACCTGAACTCTTTAGCAGTCTGTTGATTTTCAATTACTGACCATTAATAAACTATTAAAGCAGTTCTCCAAAGGACAGTAGTGGAATGATTGTTTGGTATATGCCTATCATTTGTTTCAGTATGTTCCTCTGTGCATGTCAACATTTTATTTTACCACTTAATTATAAAATCAACTAGTAAGTTTTTGCTACTTTAATTCACATGAAAAACATTTATACTTTTCGGTGCATTTACGTGCAAAAGAACATTCTTGTTTGAATGAAGCTTAAGCTTTGTCAGTCTGTGTAACTGAACAGTTTATATTACACATTGCTGTCTTCAAAAATGGAGTAGAAAGGCATAGTACTGTCACTCTTCTATACCATTCTAGTAGCAGAAATAGAGCAACTTGATTAAATTACAAGAAAAAATGAAATTCTGCAACTATTAATGCTAACAGAATAGAGACAAAATACAGTCCTATTTGAAATGGAAAACACTATCAACGGTCAGCAATTTTCTGTTATGTTACATTACTAGACAGTTTTTTTCATTTATGCTCTTTTCTTTGTGTTTACTAAAAAGAAAACAAATATTACAACTTCACAGGTGTGCACTGTCTAAGTGTTGATATCAGGGAAGTGAACTACAAATAAGACTTTTCTAGATGGAAATAAAACCTAGTATTTAAAATCAGTCTTAATACCAGTTTTTCTAGATTGCTGATTTTTCAGTTACATTTCTAATGTCCTGTAATTATATGTTACCTAAGAATCGATTATAATCTTCACATAAAGTTTAATGAAAATATGATAACTTTAAGTAGAAAGTACTTTGTTATTATGTATGTAAGTTTATTATGCCTTCTAGTAATTTTGTCTTTAGAATAATTTACCATTTTCACTATATTTTTATGTTAAAGCAGATCTATAAAAAATATTCTATTCAAACTGACCAAACAAATTATGCTTGCAAATCTTGCTTTTTACAAAAGATAGTGTTTTATACATCTTCAAAAAAAAGTGATGATTTTTATATTGATGGTGGATGATGAGGCTGGTGAAATTCTATCCTTTGCTTTCCAGATTGCATTAAGCTAGAATTGCCTTGGACAGCCTTCTCTGCTGATCTTTCTTTTCTCTTACTTCTTCTTAAGAAAGAGCAGAGATACTTTCCTCTTCCCCTCACCCCATCCCAGATGTTTCCTTCTCCCTTTCTCTGGTTTTTGGTCATCTAGATCTCTGAACTCCATTATGGGAAGTCCTACTTGTCAGACTGCATAGGCGCCAACCAGTCTATGCTGGTCATTTCTCAGGCAAAAAATGCGGCTGACGGGTAATATGTCTTTTAGCAGGGATTTTCTTGGATTAGTAGCCCTGCTAGGGAAGTTTTCTTAAACGCAGCAGAGCACCACAATGTTGCTGATACAGATGCTGAGTAAAAGGTTGTCGTATCTTGCTACCAAATGTGGAATATCAGTGTGCAGTAGAAGAACATAAGTGGTAACAACTGCATTCATCACAGAAAGCGTGAGGCTTGATATACCCCTAGCACAGTCAAGAAACCAACGTAGAAAACATTTGTGATGTCTGCAAACCAACACATTGGTCCCCCTGCTTATACTGTGTCCCATGCTTTCTAATCTCTGAACCAATGTGTTCTGCATGAACTAGAAGATCTTTTAGGGAGGACCTTGATCTTTGTCTGTAAAATCTTTCACCTAATATTGTCCTTCTCTAGGAAGGATGATAGCAGTGATAATAATCGATAACATAGAAGGTAATGTGGAAATAAGCACATGAACATGAGGTTCTGACTGCCCTGAATTTATCTCATAATGCCTTTTTTTCCTTATTGTCTCATGTGTGAGCAAAATCACGATTAGTTACTGATCTTTCTCAGTCTAGCTGTTTGCTATCCTGCTGTTTAAATAGTTGCCTTGATATTCTACTACTGAAAATGTGGAAAAGTAACTAAATCTTAGTACTGCAGCACAGTCTGTGGTCTGCCAGTTTCCTGAAATATTAGATATATTAAAAGCCCACACGACTGAAATACCTCAGTATTTCATTCATCAATAACAGATGGCTGTTCTCAAGTCACAAAAAGGTTAGCCAAGACCTCTACCCACAAGTAGTCAAACTCGAACATACAGTGTTTGATAGAAATATAGTGTCACTAGAAATGTAATTATGTTGCCCAATTTAGGCAGTCAGATATGGATCCTCAAAACAATGTAATTTAAAATGTAAAAATATTACGTAAGTGGTTTAATGTTCCTTTTTTATTACATAATAAATAGTTTCTGTGAAAATGTAACCAAAATAAATCTTCATTTTTGTAAAGCAAACTTATTTAAAATTACTCTTTGGACCCAAGTTCATAATATAGTTATTATTTCTATATTTTGCAATTATAATTGCAAAAAGGCAAAATACTGTATAATACATAAAATAATATATTTTATAAATGTTATAAAAATATATTTTATACAACAATGGTGCAACATTATGATACACAACTATATAAAATGTTATAGTCATAAATGTAAGTATCTGAGAGTTATATTGGGTCACAGGGTTCTCCAAAGACATAAGGAATGAGCTTCATAACAATTAAAAATCAAATGGAGTTTCAAGAATTATAGAGTAAGAATCAAGGAGAAAACACTTTCATGCCAGTATTTTATAACAGTTTATGCGGAGCTCAAACTTGGCATACTAGCCCTAGAAGAAATGCAAATTCAGGGAAGAATAGAATAAGAAGTGTAAGGGTATATGGAGAAAGTATCTACTCCCTTGGGGGTATCTAGTCAGGGACATTTTCAGTATGAAAGGGGATAATAAGAAAAGGAAGAAGTCATAAAAAGAACATACAGAGACACAAACCTGACATGAAAATATGGGAGGCAAAGACAAAAACAAACCTCCTCAGACACACTAATTGATGGGATGTACAGAACCTGCAGGCAAACTGGCACTTTACGTCCCGTAAGCACGCAAACCTGAGAGTCCAGGACGTTGAAGAGGGTGGTGGGGTGGGTGGGACTGTACAAACTGATGGGGGAACAAGGAGGGGAAGAGGACTGGGAAGCACAAAGGGGGAATAGACAAAAAGGAGTGTGAAAGGGCCAGGCACCTGTGAAACGGGGCTAGTCAGTATACAGTCTGTCCCCTCTTCTTATTAAATCCTTTCTTAACTATCTCTCTGTGTAATCTTACTCACTATCCCATGTGTTCTGCAAAGACTAGGTGCCAGTTAGAAATATAGAATCATAGAATATTTTGGGTTGGAAGGGACATTTAAAGGTCATCTAGTCCAACTGCCTTGCAGTGAGCAGGGAAATTTCAACTAGATCAGGTTGCTCAGAGCCCTGACCAACCTGACCTTGAATGTTTCCAGGGATGGGGAATCTACCACCTCTTTGGGCAACCTGTGTTTCATCACACTCTTTGTATTATAACTAGTCTGAATCTACACTCTTTTAGTTTAAAACCATTACACTTTGTCCTATTGCAACAGACACTGCTAAAAAGCTTGTCCCCACCTTTCTCATAGACCCCCTTTAAATACTGAAAGGCTACAGTAAGGTGTCCTCCAGGCTGAACAACCTCAACTCTCTCAGCCTTTCTTCATAGGAGAGGTGCTCCATCCCTCTGACCATTTTTGTGGCCCTCCTCTGGACCCACTCCAGCAGGTCCATGTCTTTCCTGTGCTGAGGGCCCCACAGCTGGATGCAGCACTGCAGGTGGGCTCTCACCAGAGTGGAGTAGTGGGTCAGAATAACCTCCCTCAACTTGCCGACCACGATTCTTTTGATGCAGCCTAGGTTACAGCTGGCCTTCTGGGCTGTGAGCACATTGCCAGCACATGTCCAGATTTTCATCCACCAGTACCCTCAAATCCTTCTCCTCAGGGCTGCTCTCAATCTCTTCATCTCCAAGCCTGTATTGATACAGGGGATTGGATTGCCCTGACCCGTGTGCAGGACCTTGCACTTGGCCTTGTTGAACCTCATGAGGTTCACATGGGCCCACTTCTTTTGAGCTTGTCAAGGTCCCTGTGGATGGCATCTCATCCCTCAGATGTGTGTCAACCGCATGACTCAGCTTGGTGTTAATTGCAAAGTTGCTGAGGGTGTACTTGATCCCACTATGTCATTGATGAAGATACTAAACAGTACTGGTCCAAATACGGACCCCTGAGGGACACCACTTGTCACTGATCTCCATCTGGACATCGAGCCGTTGAGCACTACCCTTGAGATGTGACTATCCAACCAATTCCTCATCTACTGAACAGTCCACTCATCAAATCCATATCTCTCCAGTTTAGAGAGAAGTATGTTGTGGGGGACCGAGTCAAAGACCTTACAGAAATCCAGATAGATGACATCTGTAGCTCTTCCCTTGTAGTCATTGGCCATCATAGAAGGCCACAGGGTTGGTCAGGCAGGACTTGTCCTTGGTGAAGCCGTGCTGGCTGTCTTGATCCACCTTCCTGTCCTTCATATGCCTTAGCATAGCTTGTAGGAGGATCTGTTCCATGGTCTTCCCAGGCACAGAGGTGAAGCTGACAGGTTGGTAGTTCTCAGGGCCCTTCCTTATACCTTTGCTAGGAGGATCGGTGTGAGCAGATTTGGTACCAGCAGCTGGAGCCAGACTGGATGTGTGGGTGCCCTACAGTCTGTGGTGTCAGCTACTGGAGTGAGTGGCGTCTCAGCATCAGCTGCTGCAGTGGGTGAGGGTCTCTGCCACCTCTTGCTACTGGGATGGGAAGGGTGTGTGTTCCAAAAAAACAGCTACTAGAGAGGACCAACGTGAGTGAGGCAAGTGAGGCGCTCAAAACCAACGGCTGGAGAGGGAACACAGTCACATCCCATGAGCCTGGTGCTCGCTGCTGAGGAAACCAGTGTCTGCATCTTCCCCAACCCATGTGTGCATGGTTTGTGCATCTGTCATTTGCTAGCATACCTCAGGCTGGAGCAGCTGGTGAGCATGGGGCCCTGGCTTCAGGCAGGGCATTACCAGGTGGAGGATCTGTGCTGGTATTCAGGGCACCTGCAAACATCTGTGTGTGTGTGACTCCAGTGAGTGCCATGTGTGTGCCTTCACTAGTGTGTTGGCAGTGTGTGTGTGTGGTGGTGGTGTGGTGGCAGGTATGTGCTCACCTTCGCTACTGGTTGAACCTGCAAACCTGAGTAGAAGCCCTGATTCTCTCAGTGTACTAGACTGGGATCCAGCATTCAGGCAGGGGTCCTGGGCCAGAGATGCTGGAGATAGTGTCTGCTCCTAACATCCCTTAACAAGAACACAAAAAAGATTCTAAATAAGGAGAAAGTATAGGAGAACTTCAGCTTGCTAAAGGGATATTTTGGAGGATTACAAAACCATTAATTGTTTGGAGAAGGTGAATAAGGGCTAATCACTCCATCATACAAGAAACAAGAAGCAAACTATCGGGCCTGGTGAAGACAGACCCTTCTTTCAGATAATTCATAATAAAATTATTGCACTTGTCACAAGAAGCTGTGGAGGCCAGGGGTAAAAATGGACTCAAAGATAGATTAGACAAGCTCATGGAAGTCAGTTCCCTTGTTAGCTATTAAATGTGATGGCCAGATGCAATGTTCAGTTCGTGAAATCTCCAAGCACTCATTGCTGGAAGCTGTGAGGCTATGCTTGGATCGCACTATTCCTACTCTTCCTATTACAATCTTTCCCAAAGCATCTATTAGCAGACTACTATTGGAAGCAGGACTGACCTAGTTTGGAAATTTTTATGCCCTTATATTACTGAGGTCTGAGCAAGTTGGCAGTTCTGAGTTAATCTTGACTCGCCCTGAATATTGCTATAAAAGCTTCAAATATAATCCTCCAGTACTGAGAAGAGATGCATCCTCCAGGTCTTTTGCCTGGGGATAGTGTTTACCTGGTTTGTGACAGCCTGTGTTTAAACTTGTTCATTTACCATGTGCTGTATCTAATTGCTGAATATATTCCTTTAAAGGACTGAGTTAGGAGAAAAGAGGAAGGCTGCCTTTTTCCTTTGTCAGGTGGAATCCTCTCAGGGTAGACAATGAGAGTCCTTCTCTGAGCAGCTGGGTATGCAGGCAAGCAGAGGGAGCTGGCAGAGAGAAAGGAGCACTCTGCACGATGCTCCGGTGGGAGCCAGTCTGGGAGGTTACTGAGAAGTGAGATAGACCAAAACACAGCCAAAGCTGTGATGGGGAGTAGGTTTTTTTTTTTCCCCGTGGACCAGAGAAGAATGTATTGTAGAAAGCCATTGCAAGTTGTTGGGCTACGAACAAAGCTGATCTCTGAAGTACACAGGAATAGGAGGATTTAGTTATTTTTTTCTCAGTCAGCAGATCAGAGTTTTTCTATATAAAATGTTAAATTTTACTTATTTATGTTCAAGTAAAATGCATGTTTTGAAACTCAGATTCGGTGGAGGACCCAGGTGCTCAATGCTTTGGCTCCACTGGATTCCTGTCACACAGTCCAGTGTAATTTGGATACTATGGAAAAAGAGTTACTGAAAGAAGCAAATCTAGACTGTAGAGAATATGACATTTATTAAATCTGCTCTTGTCTGAACTAATTTTCTTTTCAGCTGGCTTGAGCTTCATCCATAGCGCTACCTTTTTATGGTAACTGACCATTCAAACTGCATTACAGTTAAACTATGAATGACAGGCTTTTGGTGTTGGCATATCGTTTAGTTCAGCTTTGTAGGTAAATCCCAACATAACATGGCTGTTTGGAATCAAATTGTTTTTCTCTCTGTAGTCTTAATTTGTGGCAAGGATGGGACTATAAGATGGGAAACATATCTCTTTTGTAGTTAGCAGCAACCTGAAGTAGAACAATTATCTCTAGATGGATGATTTTGGAAAAGGAGGAGAAAACTATTATGTTTGTGCATGAGTTGAACACTGCCTGCAATTACAGCAAATCATTCTCATACTAGGGAGTCTGTTTAGTGTAGTTTAGGAGACCTTTGATTAGTTGGTGTGTATGTGAAACGTAGTGACAGTCAGTAGAGTGAGACTTACAGCAGCGAGGAGAGAGGTATGAGAGAGAACAGCAGCTACAAACAGGACAAGCCAGCATCACTGGAGGAACAATCCTTAGGAAAAGACAGATTTCTGTAGAGAAAGTCCCACATAAGATTTGAAAGCAATGGAAGCAAATCCTACATCACTTTGCAGAACTGACCATTGAAAGTAAAGATGTGGGGGGGAAAAAAAAGCAAGGTATCATTGCCAGGGATAATGCTGCTGCTGTGCGAAAGGCTGATATTAGTATGCGTGTATTGGAATGAGACTGTAGAGACAGAGGTTGCTTTGATTTTTGTTTATTTTAATTTGAAACCAGGAGGTAGAATAATGCGTTAATGTATTAGAGGACTAATCATTCTGGCATATCTAACTAGCTCTGAAATGTCCTGCTCTGTAATTCGCTAACTAGAAATAGGCTCGGTTGTGGAAAACTTGATTCCACACTATGCAAGAAACTATTTAGAGGAAGATAGTAAACCTGGGAAACTGACTCCAAATAGCAAGGTTTTCGAACTACTCAAGGAAAGGATTGGGAGAACAATAGCCAGGAGTGGAGACCCCTGGGTCTGTTGAAAGAAACCTTGGGTTTGGAGCACAGACAGACTGTGATGATGTTCTTACTGCAGTTTTTCATGAAAGGGAAGAAGAGGAATGCTGAGATTACAGTAATATTACCAGAATTATAGGATACAAGCCCTCTTATTTTTTTTAATCTCCCAGTTTGCAGCAATAGAGGAAATTCATACAATAACAGAACAATGGCTTTTTTCACTGGAAGTCTGTAGCTGCAGGGTAACTTGATAGATACAAAGCCTCTTGAAACAGACTTAAGGCAGGAGAATGCTTCTGGCCTTTATGCTGTGTTCATGTGGCTCTAGATCTGAATTTTGTAAGCCCTACCGAGAAGCCGAGTTGTGTGGGTTTGCTGAACGTCGTTAACTTGAGAATCTTTGCACTGAGCTCACATGACACAAATTCATCCGGTAGCTTTCTGGGTGGTGAAGAAGTCTTTATAGAAGAAGCAATTTAAATCCTGCAGAAAACAAGCTACTAATTAGAAGATAAAGGCAAGCAAGTTCATGGAAATGCAAGTGGCCTTACTTTTAATTAATGGCAGGTATATCTTAGTCTGGAATATGAGGGATTGTTCATCATGCAAAATCCTCATGTCTAGATTCAACATCTTTCTAAAGGTACAGGCACTAGCCTGCCTGGGGTTATTGATTTGATGCAGGAAAGGGTGGGTGGAATTCAGTGACATATATTAAGCAGGTCAGATTACATTAGTTTATTAATGCCTCTTGGCTTTAATATCCTTGAATCTATGGAACTTTGTGCAGTGGAGTAGCTAACAATGCTGACATTTTAAATTGTCATCTTCAGATTTCAGAGCTGGAAAAAATCGGGCAGTTCATCTGTGTGTTTGTGATTTTCTTAGGAAGGTCAGAAACTCAGAAATTTTTATTTTCAAATATAAAATCTTTGGTTATATAACAAGGGGTCCTTGTTCTAGAGAGGAGAAATTCTTACCCTGGTATTGCTAAGTCCAATATCATATGAAAATTCATCCAATTTTTTTTTGGGTAAAGACTTTTATAAGAGTATCATGGTTTGACAGCTATACAAAAGTCATTATATATTAAATCAACAAACCCTGTTGTGCCTCTAGCCTGTTAGAGTTTTGTAGCAGCCTAACTCCATCTTGGACTGGTATAGGCATTTGAATGCAGCCCTGAATTGGTAGAGGGCCTGTCTAAATATGGTGTTCCACCCAAAATGCATGTGGCCCTGCGTAGTGGTAAGTCCCTGACCTTTGATGAATCATGGGAAGGATGTGGAGACATGACTCAGAGATAAAATCATTCCAGTCAACCTAGTTGTGAATGTTTGTTACAAGGGTTTGGTAGTTATAAGCAGCCAGGAGCAGTTTGTCTAACATGTCAGTCTGTAGTATATTTATGATAACAGAAGTCAGTGCGTCTTAGGCTAGCAGGGTGGGCTGTGTAGGGCTGTGCTTCTCAAATATGGCAATTAAGCAATATAAAGCAGTAAAGGCTTCCACTGCTGTTTGGCATAGCTATGGTGTGCCATACCATTAATCCCTACAGCAAACGAGAAGCAGGGCAGTTCTTACATGTTCTCCAACTTAATTTACACTTGAATGAAGGGAATCCACCAAACACACTTTGGACAAGAAACAAAATCTGTAGTCCCTATTTCTTCATCATATTAAAAATTATTACATTAATTCAAATGTAATTTAATCCTTTAAGTCATGGTGCAAATTGTTAGTGTCACAAATAGTTATACTTATTTCACTTGATTTTTGGCACAGTTCCGTCATCTGTAAAGCTATTTTGGTAACACATTTGTGATATTGCTATAACTATTAAGTATTAGTGACCGGTGGATACCAGAACATTGTGTCTATAGATATATACATCTAATGGATCATCATTTTTGTAGAGGTAAACTGTTCAATACCCCTAGAACATAGACGTATGTGTGACTAAGGTATGCTAATAAAACTTTAAGGTGGGCTATGAGGAAGCCGCAGCCTGAAGGCCATAGAAGAGAAATGGGATTGTAACATAGGTTTACAGAAGTACAAGAGCAGGACCGTAACAAGAGCTTTAGAAATGCAAGCATAGACCGATAACAGAAGTCCCTGGGTTATAAACACAAATCACAGCCAATTACAGGTCACTAAAGGAATGTAACACTGGAAGCTGGTTAAAACTGGTTCTAAGGATAAAAAAAGAGAGCAAAGACGACTCTGTAGACCATACAAGATGAAACTCAGATATAGAATGGAATTAGAGCAAACGGTCTATGTTAGCAAGCATAAAAATAACCTAAGAGTGACAAAGAACATTCCTCCCCTTTCCTCCAAAAAGTCTCCTATCAGTTTTATACTCCTGGTGAAGAACTTGGGGTGCTGACAGCTTATTGGAAACCTTTTCACCTTCTTGAGGCAGAAAAGTGCTACCAACCTTAACATCATGAGGGGTTTAGGAAAGGTTGAGCATAACACCAGAAGAGTAAGATATCAGAAAGTTTGCTTACATAATTTTGACTGTATCATTACTGGGAATGAGCTGTAAAAATTTGAGTTCTGTTAGTATTATTGTAAGTGGACGGATCTTTGATTACATTGCCAGTACTTTAATTAGACTGACTAACAATAAAATCTTGGTTCTGCATATAAGGTGTGTTTCTTTATCTTACTGAATTACATGGGATGTTTAGTCTTGTATTCGCCCATGAGACTTGGTTGTAATTTATATGCAATAAGTATCATGGAGTGTTAAAGTCAGACACTAATGTTTTCAAGTTTTCATTCTGAGTGAGAAAGACTATTCTAAATAGGGAGAAGAAAGAGAGCAAATGCAGAGAAACTGTTGAACGAAAAAAAAGAAAAACAAACTTCAGTTGTTTGTTCATTGGAAACTCTCCCCTCTCCCCCCCCAGCCCTTTGATTTAAACCAGGGAGCTAAAAGTCTTTTCAAACTTATGGAGAGTTGACATTACCCTAAGAATACTATATGATATTTGCTTAACATTCAGTGATTTATGCATAACAACTTCTGAAAGTGTGTTCTCTTGTGCCTTTTGGTACAGGTGTGAAAAACATTAGGCTTTCTTCAGAGGCTTTCTCTACATTTGAATGTAGCAGACCATGATTGAAAGTGATTGAATTAGCATGGCTTAATGAGTCAGCTGAGCCTCAGCAGCTGATGGTGAGCCTGTTGTTTCTCACACCTGCTGTTCCTGTAAAGTGAAACCTGCTAAGTTTAGCCATCTTTTTGGTGGACATGATTGGGAGCAGAGGAGAAAGGAAGGTCCGAAATGTGTTTAACTTTTAAAAAAATAGTTTCATTTTGATGTTTCCATGCATTTATTTTCTTTGCATATTTCCTTATTTCACTTAGAGTATGAATGTTTAATTGTTACAGCAGTATAATAAACTCCTGCTAACTTTGAATGTTAAACTGAAATGAAAAGTCCAAGGAACTCAACCATGCAATTTTTTTGGTATAAAGGTCTCAGCTTTATCTTGAAGGTTTTCAGCAGAATGTGATGTTGCTATTTTCTGAACAGGAAACATCGTAATTTACCTTGAAATATAGAATCATAGAATTGTTTCGGTTGGAAAAGACCTTTAAGATCATTAAGTCCAACCACTAACCTAGCACTGCCAAGTCCACCACTAAACCATCACATCTACATGTCTTTTAAATATCTCCAGGGGTGGTGGGTGACTCAACCGCTTCCCTGGGCAGCCTGTTCCAATGCTTGACAACTCTTTTGGTGAATAATTTTTTCTGAATATCCAATCTAAACATCTCCTGGCACAACTTGAGGCCATTTCCCCTTCTCCTGTCGCTTGTTCCTTGGGAGAAGAGATCAACATGCACCTTGCTACAGTCTCCTTTCAGGTAATTGTAGAGATCGATAAGGTCTTCCCTCAGCCTCCATTTCTCCAGACTAAACAACTGTGGTTCCCGCAGCCACTCCTCATAAGACTTGTCATAAGACCATCCACCAGCTCGTTTCCCTTCTTTAGACATGCGCCAGCACCTCACTGTCTTTCTTGCAGTGACGGGCCCAAAATAGAACACAGTATTCAATGTGTGGCCTCACCAGTGCAGAGTAAAGGGGACAACCACTTCCCTAGTCCTGCTGGCCACACTGTTTCTGAGACAAGCCAGGATGCTATTGGCCTTCTTGGCCACATGGGCACACTGCTGGCTCATATTCAGCTAGCTGTCGACCAGCACCCGCAGGTCCTTTTCTGCCAGGCAGCTTTCCAGCCACTCTTCCCCAAGTCTATAATGCTACATGGGGTTGTTTTGACCCAAGTGCAGGACCTGACACTTAGCCTTGTTGAATCTCATACCACTGGACTCAGCCCATTGATCCAGCCTGTCCAGATTCCTCTGTAGAGCCTTCCTACCCTCAAGGAGGTCAATACTCCTGTCCAACTTGGTGTTGTCTGCAAACTCACTGAGGGTGCACTTGATCCTCTCATCCAGATCATTGATAAAGATATTAAAGAGAATAGGTCCCAATACTGAGCCCTGGGGAACACCACTTGTAACTGACTGGATTTAACTCCATTCAGCACAACATTTTGGGCCTGGCCATCCAGCCGTTTTTTTACCCAGTGAAATGTATGCGTGTCCAAGGCGTGAGCAGCCAGAAGAATGTTGTGGGAAATGGTGTCAAAGGCTCTAGGTAGACAGCATCCACAGCCTTTCGATCATCCACTAAGCAAGTCACCTTGTTGTAGAAGGAGATCAGGTTAGTCAAGCAGGACCTGCCTTTCATAAACCCATGCTGACTGGTCCTGACCGCCTGGTTGTCCTGTATGTGCCGAGTGATGGCACTCAAGATGATCTGCTCTATAACCTTCTCTGGCACCAAGGTCGAACTGACAGGCCTGTTGTTCCCTGGATCCTCCTCTGTCCTTCTTGTAGATGGATGTCACATTTGCTAGCCTCCATTCAACTGTGACCTCCTCGGTCAGCCAAGACTCCTGATGAATGATTGAAAGTGGCTTGCTGAGCACTTCTGCCACACACTTGTGTTTGTCTAAGTGGTGGAGCAAATCGCTAACCATTTTCCCTTGGATTGTGGGAGCTTCATCTTGTTCTACATCTCTGTCTTCCAGCTCAGGGGCTGGGTACCTAGAGAAGAACTGGTCTTACTATTAAAGACTAAGGGGAAAAAGGCATTAAGTACCCCATCCTTTTCCTCATCCTTTGTCACTATGTATTCCCCCGCATTCACTAAGGGATGGAGATTCTCCTTAGTCCTCCTTTTGTAGTTAATACACTGCTAGAAACATTTTTATTGTTTTTTATAGCAGTAGCCAGATTAAGTTCTAGTTGGGCTTTGGACCTTCTAATTTTCTCTCTGCATAGCCTCACGACATCTTTGTAGTCATCCTGAGTTGCCTGGCCATTCTTCCAAAGATCATAAACTCTCCTTTTTTTCCTCAGTTCCAGCCAAAGCTGTCTGTTCAGCCAGGCCAGCCTTCTTCCCTGCTGACTCATCTTTGGGCACATGGAGATNGAGGTCAATACTCCTGTCCAACTTGGTGTTGTCTGCAAACTCACTGAGGGTGCACTTGATCCTCTCATCCAGATCATTGATAAAGATATTAAAGAGAATAGGTCCCAATACTGAGCCCTGGGGAACACCACTTGTAACTGACTGGATTTAACTCCATTCAGCACAACATTTTGGGCCTGGCCATCCAGCCGTTTTTTTACCCAGTGAAATGTATGCGTGTCCAAGGCGTGAGCAGCCAGAAGAATGTTGTGGGAAATGGTGTCAAAGGCTCTAGGTAGACAGCATCCACAGCCTTTCGATCATCCACTAAGCAAGTCACCTTGTTGTAGAAGGAGATCAGGTTAGTCAAGCAGGACCTGCCTTTCATAAACCCATGCTGACTGGTCCTGACCGCCTGGTTGTCCTGTATGTGCCGAGTGATGGCACTCAAGATGATCTGCTCTATAACCTTCTCTGGCACCAAGGTCGAACTGACAGGCCTGTTGTTCCCTGGATCCTCCTCTGTCCTTCTTGTAGATGGATGTCACATTTGCTAGCCTCCATTCAACTGTGACCTCCTCGGTCAGCCAAGACTCCTGATGAATGATTGAAAGTGGCTTGCTGAGCACTTCTGCCACACACTTGTGTTTGTCTAAGTGGTGGAGCAAATCGCTAACCATTTTCCCTTGGATTGTGGGAGCTTCATCTTGTTCTACATCTCTGTCTTCCAGCTCAGGGGCTGGGTACCTAGAGAAGAACTGGTCTTACTATTAAAGACTAAGGGGAAAAAGGCATTAAGTACCCCATCCTTTTCCTCATCCTTTGTCACTATGTATTCCCCCGCATTCACTAAGGGATGGAGATTCTCCTTAGTCCTCCTTTTGTAGTTAATACACTGCTAGAAACATTTTTATTGTTTTTTATAGCAGTAGCCAGATTAAGTTCTAGTTGGGCTTTGGACCTTCTAATTTTCTCTCTGCATAGCCTCACGACATCTTTGTAGTCATCCTGAGTTGCCTGGCCATTCTTCCAAAGATCATAAACTCTCCTTTTTTTCCTCAGTTCCAGCCAAAGCTGTCTGTTCAGCCAGGCCAGCCTTCTTCCCTGCTGACTCATCTTTGGGCACATGGAGATGACCTGCTCCTGTGTCTTTAAGACTTCCTTCTTGAAGAGTGTCCAGCCTTCCTGGACTCCTTTGCCCTTCGGGACTTTCTCCCAAGGGACTCTGTCAACCAGGCTCCTAAACAGGTCAAAGTCTGGCCTCTGGAAGTCCAAGGTAGCAGTTCTGCTGACCCCCTTCCTTACTTCTCCAGGTATCCTCCAACCATCACATCACCCACAAGTCCTTCTCTGTTTGCAAGAAACAAGTCCAGCACGGCACCTTCCCTAGTACACTCACTCACTAGCTGTGTCAGGAAGTTATCTTCCATGCACTCCAGGAACCTTCTAGACTGTTTTCTCTTCACTGTGTTGTATTTTCAGCAGACATCTGGTAAGTTGAAATCCCCCATGAGAACAAGGCCTAGCGATTGTGAGACTTCTCCCAGCTGCTTATAGAATGTTTCATCTGCCTCTTCATCCTGGTTGAGTGGTCTATAACAGACTCTCACCATGATAACTGCCTTATTGGCCTTCCCCCTGATTCTTACCCATAAAGACTCAAGCCTATTGTCACCATCATTAAGCTCTAGACAACCAAAACACTCCCTAACATAAAATGCCACGCCATCACATCTCCTTCCTTGCATTTCCTTTCTGAAGATTTTTTAGCTATCCATTGCAGCAATCCAGTTGTGCAAGTCATCTCACTGCTTCCATGACGGCAACTCTATCATTGTTTTCCTGCTGCACAATAGGTTCCAGCTCCTCCTGTTTGTTGCCCATGCTGTGTGCATTGGCATAGATGCAATTCAGTGGGCTATTTATACCGCCACCTTTTTGGGGAGAAAAGCCCTAATTCCTATGTGATCATTCTCAGGCACTTCCATGGTTTCTAACCCATCAATAATCCTTGCGTCATTGCTGCTGCATGGATCTCCATCCCCTACCTCCACTNAAAGTCTTCCAAAGATCATAAACTCTCCTTTTTTTCCTCAGTTCCAGCCAAAGCTGTCTGTTCAGCCAGGCCAGCCTTCTTCCCTGCTGACTCATCTTTGGGCACATGGAGATGACCTGCTCCTGTGTCTTTAAGACTTCCTTCTTGAAGAGTGTCCAGCCTTCCTGGACTCCTTTGCCCTTCGGGACTTTCTCCCAAGGGACTCTGTCAACCAGGCTCCTAAACAGGTCAAAGTCTGGCCTCTGGAAGTCCAAGGTAGCAGTTCTGCTGACCCCCTTCCTTACTTCTCCAGGTATCCTCCAACCATCACATCACCCACAAGTCCTTCTCTGTTTGCAAGAAACAAGTCCAGCACGGCACCTTCCCTAGTACACTCACTCACTAGCTGTGTCAGGAAGTTATCTTCCATGCACTCCAGGAACCTTCTAGACTGTTTTCTCTTCACTGTGTTGTATTTTCAGCAGACATCTGGTAAGTTGAAATCCCCCATGAGAACAAGGCCTAGCGATTGTGAGACTTCTCCCAGCTGCTTATAGAATGTTTCATCTGCCTCTTCATCCTGGTTGAGTGGTCTATAACAGACTCTCACCATGATAACTGCCTTATTGGCCTTCCCCCTGATTCTTACCCATAAAGACTCAAGCCTATTGTCACCATCATTAAGCTCTAGACAACCAAAACACTCCCTAACATAAAATGCCACGCCATCACATCTCCTTCCTTGCATTTCCTTTCTGAAGATTTTTTAGCTATCCATTGCAGCAATCCAGTTGTGCAAGTCATCTCACTGCTTCCATGACGGCAACTCTATCATTGTTTTCCTGCTGCACAATAGGTTCCAGCTCCTCCTGTTTGTTGCCCATGCTGTGTGCATTGGCATAGATGCAATTCAGTGGGCTATTTATACCGCCACCTTTTTGGGGAGAAAAGCCCTAATTCCTATGTGATCATTCTCAGGCACTTCCATGGTTTCTAACCCATCAATAATCCTTGCGTCATTGCTGCTGCATGGATCTCCATCCCCTACCTCCACTGAGACAATAGACCAAAGTAACTTGCTAGCACACTGTCCGTCAAATACTGGTGTGCTGCTCCCAGGCTTCTCTCTAGTGAGCCTGGTTTTATCTGTTTCTCCCTTCAAATCTAGTTTAAACCTCTTTCGATAAGCCCTGCTAGCTCCTGTGCAAAAATCCTTTTCCCCCTTTGAGACAGCTGTACCCTGTCTGTTGCCAGCAGGCCCAGCGTCATGTAAACTGACACATGATAAAACCCCCCAAATTTCATCAGTGACACCAGGCTTGGAGCCAGGTATTAATCTGCTGGCTCTTCCTGTTTCTTCCCTATGTAATTATTGCACAATATTAATAATTGTCTGTGAACGCATAATAAAATGCATATTTTATAGTTTTAGTATACTTAAGCT
>VZSC01007703.1:297709-312154 GCA_013398225.1 Steatornis caripensis
TAGTATACTTAAGCTGTATCTTTTTACCAGAAATTCTTGCTTATTACAACAGACATGCATTATTATCCAATTTAACATTTCTGAGATATCATGAGAAGTGGAAATGACGTAACAAAAGCATGTGCCATAATTTTCAAACTTGCAAGATTTTATGAAAAATGGAAATAAAAGGAAAATTCTAGAAATATGTCCATAGACTAGCTTATGGATAATTTGAAAAAAAATGTATTCTTTTGGCTGGCAGACCAGTCTCGGATCAGCATAATGAGTAACAGAATGAGTTTGTGACCTTTTTGGGAAGGCAGCCTGTAGCATTCATCTCTGCACTTAGATGTGAAACAGTGGTGCAAAAAATGGTGGAGGACATTAAGTTTAGTATTTTGGGCAGACAACTTGTAGTAATAATTTCCAGGATTCATATAAGGCATTAAACAGGCAAACAGGCTACTTAAACGATTTTTCAGAGTACTGAAGTCGACTGAGCTCAATGGAAGTTATTACATATTTCCAAACCTAGTGACTTTGCTAGATGTTCAGTTTCTTCCACTTCTTTCCCTGAGGGTTTTCTGCCTGACGGTCTTTCCTTGGTTTGTCATTGAATTGCTCGGACTGGATGGATTTAGATATGAATAACAAGCAATCAACATATTTTTCTTGGCAAAGGTAAGATGGTCTCCAACATCTTGTTTTCTGAACTTCAAAAAGAGTTTCCAACAAAGCACAACCTGAAATACCTAATTTATTTTAAAAATTTACAACCCAACCTCCTATCCTGCCTAATTTGACCCTAATATAATTTCTCTACCCATTTAACTTACTTCAGGCATTTTCTCTTAATCAATATGGATATTTCATGCTCTAAGTCTTTCCTGTTAAATTATTCTCTCCACACTTCCACATTGTTTTCATGTTGTTGGTCCCCTCAGTTTTCCAATGTCTATCAGGCTATGCTTAGAATTGAATACATTAGTCTAAATTCTACTAGCTTTCTATAAACAAAATATATTTTCTTTGCTATAAGTTCATACTTCTGTACATGCTGCTCAAAGTTATATTGCCCTTTCTGTGCAACATGCTATTGTGTAATTCACAGTTTACTATCCTGAAATAATATTGATGTTTTAAGTTTTTTTCTCATGGTTTGAGAAATAACTTCAACTTGTTTCTTCATCTTCTACCTGTTCAGCTAAACTGTATTTCTTTGTCTTTGTTGTAAAAAGGTCATTTACTGCACTTCCCAATTTATTATCACCTGCTAATTTAATTATTGTGCTGTTTAACCTCTTCCTGGTTGTTAATGAAGATGAATCTCTTACAACTTTTCCATCTTTAATGCCGATGATCAGTTATATGTCAAAAGAGTACAAATCCAATACTTACAGACCTTACAAAACACCCTCAAGCTCATTCAATTGATATTTATTATTATATTACTCTTCTTATGTTTTCTTCATCTGGTTTTCTTATGAAGGCCTGTTTATTTCCAGGCTAGACTGATTGAACATCAACAGATAGCCCAACAATACTAGCAAAACTTTTGTAAGACTCAGAATTGCATCCACATCTTGTATTCCATAACACATTAATTTAATCCAGCATAACAATCTTTCAATAACACTATGATATTTCTTCCTTATTGTTCAGCTAATGTCTAGAATACAAACACTTTTTAGGCTACCTACTTTTCTAGACCTGAAATGAAGTTTGCTAACTGTCAGTCTCATGTATTAATTTTTGAATGTTCATTCTGTATTAGTTGTGTCTCAGATTACTCAGCACCTGCACATTTCTACGTGTCCTTCAAGACCTGTGGGTAGGATAGGGGATTCATGTACTAATGGGGTGTCTCATGGATTTGCTAATTTGACTTCTTCCCTGCTTTCTTCTATTCCTATTCCTGCTCTTTATTTGTAGATATGCTTATTTCACCGTTGTCAGTTTTCTCTTACTAAGTAAATCAAGGATACTTAAAGGGTGGTTCAGCCTTTCTACTATGAAGTGTAGTCATTGATTCCCTCACCCTGATAGTACTCTCTAGAGTGTTTTGGTGATGTCAGTTCATGGCACTGTGACTTCTCTTGCAGTAATAAACCACTGCTCTGGGATGTTTCCTTCACAGGTTTATCCTCTCCCTTATAAAACTTTCCCCTTGCAGACTTCTTTCCCAAGGAAATTACAATGCACTAATTATATGTGCCAGGTAATTTGCAAAACAACTAGCCTAAATTCTCTGTTGGGCCAAGATATGAGAAATGAGAAGACTCTGTTCCTGAGTGGACTGCTGCACACAGTTAAACCAGAGGAGGAAGGACAGATGCAAGTAGTTTTCTGTTCTAGTTGTGAGAAACAGAGACAACAGAAGCTACTGAAAAATGCTTTGAAGCAATGCTTTTCTGAATTCATCCAGCTCATACTCAGATTGCTGATGATGTCCATTTTCAGCAGATGCTTAGCAGCAGAACTTGCTGAACTGGATGCCTTTTGTTGTTGTTGTTGCAGAGGGATGCATTCTGATACGTATGTCGTCTAGTCTGGCTTGTCTACCTTAGGCATTTTTATTGTCTTTGGATAGAAAGAAAATCAAGTTTTTTCACAGTACTATTCAAAACAGGACTCTATCTTAGGTGTTCTCTTCAGAAAAGTTGATTTTATTTTATAATGGACATGGAACATAGCAGGTACAGTAGATAGTGTGGATATCTGGCTATATCTCTAGCAAACCTCATGTTTTACAATGTTCCTAGACTCTCAATGAATTAATGGGATTTAAAAACACAATATAAGATTAGCTCCCAGAAGCAATGTCGTAAGTAGCTTCAGCTTATGAAGAAGTGTAAACATTCACCAGCTGTGGGAAGGCCTTGAGTTAAAAATAATCCAGAGAACAGAAAATGTTAGTTGCATCTACAAATAGAATCACATCAGAAACAAAGGGATTAAGTTCTTAACATAGAAAAATCTAGTAAGTTTAAAGATAAGCCCAGCAAGACTGGTTTAATCAAATGTCACATTGATGCTGGCAATAAAGGTTGTTGTCTTACAGAACTTCATCTATGAGGAAAAAAATTTATAGAAGATCAATGAAATCAAATGTTAAAAGACAGCATTGTCTCAGCTTCTGGCTGTTCATGGCCATTTCCACACATATTAGTACATTTCCTCTGCTGAGCTTCTTTATATGGACTGTGGGAAATTAAACTGTGCCAATCAAAGACATCAATATCTGCTGTCTGATGTTGATGACTCATTAGTTTTTTGAAGTGAAGCTAGGTCAATTAGCACTTAACACGTCTGTAAGGATAACAGTCCTGCAGGTGTTTCTGAACCTAGGTTCCAAATCATCATTCTATAGCAGGAGGATGCTGTATCATTATAAAGTCGTGTCCTTTAATTCACCTGCAATGTTGCAGAGATTAGAGAGTCATGTTATGGCAGCTTTAATTTTCAGAATGTATGTTTGTATTTAGATGACTTAACAGAAGCATTGTCTATTTTCCAAAAGCAGCCACAACAGCAGCTTTTGCAAGATTTAGAAGCATTTAATACAATATGAAAAGCAAGGATTACTCATATATTACAGAAATGTCAATTACACTTCTGTTTGGAATAGTAGGTAAGGATTAATAGCAGATTTTCACAAATGCTGAAGTGGGACTGAAAACACAATCTGATAGTCACTTAAAAGAAACTAGGTCATTTTGAGGAACCATCAAGTACCACTGAAACTACATGCCTGACTGTTCTGTTAAAGCTTCCCCTTCAATCAGCTCACAAGATGTGCCTTTTGAACAGACTCAGATATGCTAATAAGCATTTCGGCTTAAAAGTGTTTGTCAGCAGTTTTAAAATATTCACAATTCAACTCATTGAAATTGCTTTCCTAAGGTTTAGCGGCATGCTTGGGAGCATCTGTCACAAAGCTTTTCCACAAAGGATCACACGATGTGGTAGCTTAGTTCCTATTTCAGGTGATAAAGCAATACGATAAATAGTATGAGGTGAGGTGGTTTCACATTAATTTCTGCCGTTGAACACTTCTTCCCATAGAAACTGTTACTTCGGTGTTCAACAACAGAAAGTGTTCTGAAAGTAATGGTCCAGCTCCTCAGCTACTGTAAACTTGCAGAGATTTGCTCACAGCAAATTCATTTGAGGTCCAGTGTAGTTCATGGAATCCTAAAGGCGTGATACAGTAAGAGAGCCCAGAGAGTTAAACATATCTGGAACTGTGTTGTTAAGTATGGTTTGCCCCGTAGTATTATATACCACAATATCTAACCCCACATTCACTACTTTCAATGGGGAACTAGAGCGATACCTCCATTTTTTAAAAATTTTGGAATTATCTGAAGACGAAAACTATAATTTACCCCTACTCCTCTCTGCACGCAAGTTCAAATGAAAACCTGAGATGCCATTCTCTTGTCAAATCTTATATTTGGTCATTTCGAATTGCAAGGAAAGACTATAAATCCTCTAAGTATAGTAAAGCTATTTCTAAAAAAATTGAGAAAAATATTTTCCCTACTCTTTCCTACTTTTCCCAGCAGAATTGTCTAGAGTGACTTGTAGCTCATTAGGATAAATTTGTGAATGTGTTGATGATGTTAAGAGTTGTAAAGTATTTTAATTTATATTTCTAGAACGCTCCCAATAAATCATAGATACTATAAACTGGATGAACAGCAAGTAAATATGGGAGCAGAAGTAACATGTGCTTTAATAATCAAACATAGCGCAGTAAATAAAGGCTAGATGTCCTCCATGGTGCTGGAACCTTGGAAAGGGAATGCCGGTTAAATTCCTAATGGTGCCCTGGTTTAAGGTAGTCTAAAAATACAGCATAGCTGGTGAACTGTGAAATAAATGAGAGAGTGAAGAGTAAATCAATCTTACTCCCATGTGGGAATCCCCTCTTCAGTTAAGGGAAGTGATACAGGCATTTCTATCCTTTGTCTCTAATCCTCACAGATAATGTACTAGGTCTGGCTGGGATGGAGTTAACTTTCTTCACAGCAAATGGTACGATGCTGTTTTGGAATTGTGATTAAAAGAGTATAACTCATCTGTTTTTTGGCTATTGCTGAACAGTACTTGCTCAGCAGTGAGGCTTTTTCTTTTTTTCTCTCTTTGCCCCTTCATCCCCAGTGAGTACCTTAGGGTTGGCAAGAAATCGGGAGAGGACACAGCTGGCACAGCTGACCCAAACTGGTAAAAAGTTATTCCCTACAATAAGATGCCGTGCTCAGCAGTAAAATGGGTAGCAGGAGAAGAAAGTCTGGGTTTTGTCTTCTAAGGTAGTTGTCTTGAGACTAGCTGGACATTTGTCTACTTAAGGAATGTGGAGAATGATTGCCTTAGCATCACTTGTTTTTTTCCTCTTTCTTTCAGTTGTTAAACTGTTTTCATCTAGACTCATGAGTTTTACTGCTCTTGCTCTTTCTATTTGCTCACTGTTCTTCTGGGGGTGGGGATCGAGTCAGCAGCTGTAGGGGTGCTTATCTGCTGACTGGGGTCAACCCATCACAGAGAACGAGCTGCAATAATATTAAAACTCTTTGACCCAGTTCCTAGTAAGGCTGCTAGTAAAATGGGCAATGGTAAAGAAATGTGCTAGGGTTCCTCCTACCCCACCAGCAGGTCTCAAACTATTTCACCTTCTCATGCTTTTTGCCTTTACCATCTTTTCAGCACAGCACAGGTCTGGTTCTGAAAACTGTAATCAATTCCTTTCAGTTGCCTGAGCTCTATTAAAATCAATCTGTGTGAGAATACTGATCTAGAATTCAGATATTTTAATGCAGTTCCTTTGCTCTTAGTGAGAGCAGACAAAACCAGGAGGGTGAATGGTCACTACTGGGCTCAGCACTGGAAAATTTGGCTTTCACACTAGTTTGCATTGAGCAAGTGAACTCATTTTCAGCCTGAATATTAAACATGGTGGCAGGTGTAGGGCTGAAGAGCATGTTCTTTCACATAGTCTGAGAAACTATTATCTTGATGTATAGGCTGGAGTCTTGGCATTGTATTTTTGGGGGGGAAGAACAGACAAGGAGTGGGAGTGGTAACAGAGAGAATTGAGAAGAGCTGATAAGGGTCTTTAGATAAGAGCAATGACATGGGGATCTCTAGCCTCATATGCCGTAAGTTCAAAGACACGTAAGAACTAAAAGATTTAAGTGGTTTGTTTCTTAGAGTACACAGGCAATGTCTTTATGAATTCAGTTAATTCTCTGGAGAAGGCACAGGTCACCTTTGGTGTGCCATCAATGGCCAAATCAGGAGGATCTAATAAGTAAGAAAGGAAAAAAATCCCTCTCACATTTGTTTTACAGTAGAACCGTCTATGTTTCAGAAGTAATCCAATCTTTACCAGAGCAGCAGTAGCTAAGCCTTGTATGTAGTTAGCAATATGGTTATTTAACCTCTAGAGCCTCCCGCGGCTTCTTTAAAAAGCCCTTTTTATGCTAGACATGCTAGTTTTCTGTGCTACAGTAACCCTTGGGGAAGCTGTGAAGTGTAACTGTATTCAGTCTGCACCACCACCAAATCGCTTTCACACTTGGTCAGGTCTCTTTGGATTGATTGTCTGGATTTACAGTCCTGTTTAGAACATCCTCAATTTGGCCTCGAGGCAAAACAACAAATCATATGCTGACAGCCTCGGTCTTGAGATCGGCAACGGACTCTTCCTGCTTGTCTTCTGAAATGAACTCCTAGGTGCCCCAGTGTGCTGCGATCACATCTGTTGTGGGGAGGGACCCAGTAGCTGTTGTGCAGGTTGTGGAGCTCAGTGACTGTGCATCTGCCTGTGTCTGCCCTAAGGTGCCATGGGGCATTCAGGCTGCAGCGTCTAAACTGACTGAAACCTGCTTCCCCTAGAGCTGGATCAATCTCAGGACTAGGCTGAGACTGAATGCTAATAAGTAATACCATTGTAGCCACTTTGCAGGTTTCCCTGCATTTTGAAGTTTTTCAAAGTCTTTAGCTGATGCATAACTATGCTGAAAGGGCCCCAGACAGACGCAGTGTCATGGCCCAGCACTCTTCCTCCAGAATCGCTTACTTGGAAGGAGAGTTTTCTGAGCCACTGGATTTTTTGCTGGCCAGTGGATAAGTCAACCATTACTATTTCCTCTTGACAATTCTACATTTGTAGCATATTTAACTGACGTATTTTCCAATGTCACTATTTAAAGTTATTTGTAAACTAGTTTCTGGGCAGTTTCCATGGCCCCCAGCTAGGGAAATACTGATTCTGTGCCCATATAAACCGCAGCAGCCCTTAAAATATAGCCATATCAGCAAAATTCTGGTAAGTGTAGAATAACTTTAGAGAGCTCTGTGATGTCCTTGTAAACTTAACAGATCAACAGCTCTAAGAGACAAAAAATAAATAGGAAATCCTAAAGCCAGGAAGTTCAGAGTGGGGTAGATCACTATAATGAGTTCTACATGTGGCTGCTGATGAAAATCAAGCACAAACTGGATAGAAACAGACATGACCATGCATAGCCAGCTCACCCAAATTTAACCACTTATTTTATCACTGTTAGCTTGAGTAAATCGAGGTACATTTGTGGCGTATTCTGCACTGAAATAACATTGCAATACAAGAATTTAAGTTACAAGTAGTACAATTCCTACTCTTTATCTGTTCACTCTATATATCATAGACAAAATTTAAGATAATCTCTCCAGGGTGGTAAAAATGATCTCTGTTAAAAGTAAGAAAGATAAGGAAAAAGTACCATTCTTTCAGAAGAGGATTCTAGTCATGAAATTCTTTCTGCACTAAGGCATAATCTCCTACCCAAGAAAAAATAATACATTACCTTACCAATAGCGTATGTTATTTCCTGTTGTTAAAGGGACTGCAGAGGAATAGAAGATAAACCAGCTGTAGATTATTCTTGTGGGCAACGTTTTTTGGATCTGATCATAAACCACATGCCCAAGTGTGATGTTACACTGTCCAGAGACTGTCTGAAGAGTTATTTATAGACATGTTACATGAAGGCTTTGCTTGTTCATTTTTCTTTTTTTTTGGATTTGTATTCAGACTTCTGAAGATGGATTTTTCATGTCAAGTGGTGCATACAAGAAAGTAAATCTTTTTTCAAATTTAGCAGTAGTTGTCGTTAGGAGAATCCCTCATATGTCCCTTTAAAATGTGTATTTATTATTCTCAGATGCTTCTTGTGTAAGAATTTATTTCAGTGTTTCCATGAGCTGAGAATAGCTGTGAAGGTGCATCAGAATCTACTCCAGAAGCAGGTAAAGTGCTTTAAAATATGTGATTTCTGTTTCTCTCTTTCCCTCTGTCTCTTTTTGCCCCCTTCCACCCCCTTTGGCTCAGATTCTGATTTTTTGCTCACCTTGAACCATGCTTGGGTCTCTACTTGATGTTTATTGGTCTGCTCAAGACACAGGCCTTCATTGTGAGTTGTGGTCTCAGAGTACTCCCTTCTGTATTGCAACACATGCGTTTGGAAGAGTTTTTTTAGGTTTTCGTGCATTTTTTTTAAAATAAGCTAACAGATATCATATATATATGAAAAGCGCTAAAAATTGTATTTCTCTACTTTCTCAGAATGATGCTCTGTGTAACTCAGTGGAGGAGGGGAACATTTGAAAGCTTTCACCTTTAATGTGCAATATACTCCAGCTGTAACACAGGGCTAGTGTGCCCTTGACCATGACTCCTTGTCACAGTGATGTAGACCTATCTTTCTGGGAACACCAAATGCTTGAACTCAACTTGAAACGTGCAGATTGCTTGAGCTTTTGCTCCGGAGTTAATTCTCCAAATTGCCCTGTGGTTTCTGAGATGTTGCCTGAAACTCAACTTGCTTATTCCTGTTTTATGCAGACTGTTTAGTAGCTGATCCTGACTATTTTTCATTTCCTATAGCTTTCTCTATTCTAAACACAGCTCTAATAAATTGAGGATGTCCAATCAGCATGCTCTTAATTGGATTGAGAAATATACTGGATTCTGGTTAATCTTTCGTATAACTGATCTGTGTCTCCAACTTTGAAAGTAGTAAGAGAAAACTCTTAATTAAAAAAGTAGGAGGGATCTCTTAATTTGGAGTTAGCTCAGCATTTGGAGGTGTTCCAATTGCCTAAATGTAGATGTCTTAGCATCATTAAAGATGGCCGTACAATAATCAAGACATCTACACAGATCTGTCATATAGGATGTAGCATCTACAGAAAACTCCTGTCCTCTGGAGTGGCAGAGGGAGGCCTGCCCATTAGGGCATCTGAAATACCACCAGACATCTGTGTTCAGGCAACTGAAACCCACTCTTTAGGACTATATATCAGGTCCCAAGTGGTGGAAATGGCAAGTCTTCCCAATGCCAACTTACGTTGCAAAGAACTGAGGTGTGCATTGTTTTCAGTATGAACAGAGTAGTTCTCTGTGACCTTAGGGCCAGTCCTGTTCAATGTATTTATCAATGATCTGGATGCAGGCGTTGAATACACCATTAGCAAGATTACTGATGATACCAAACTGAGCAGTGCTGTTGACTGTCTTGAGGAACAAGATACCTTGCAGAGGGATCTAGATACAGTGGAGCACTGGGCTATGATTAATAGGATGAAATTTAACAAGTCAAAATGCCAGATTCTGCACCTAGGGTAGAGTAATGCCAGGCACAAGTATAAATTGAGAGAGGAGTGACCGCAGAGTAGCCCTGCAGAAAGGGACCTGGGCATACTGGTTGACAGCAAGCTCAATATGCATCATCAGCGTGCCCTGGCAGCCAAGAGGGCAAAACGCATCCTGGGGTGCATCAAACACAGCATGGCTCTGTATTCAGAGTACTCACCTTGAGTACTGTGTGCAGATCTGGGCCTCACCTTTTAGGAAGGATGCTCAGATCCTTGAGTGCATCCAGAGGAGGGCAACAAAGCTGGCAAAAGGGCTGGAAAGCATGTCCTATGAGGAGCAGCTGTGGACTTTGGTCCTGTCTAGTTTGGAGAAAAGGAGGCTAAGGGGTGACCTCAATGCTCTCTACAGCTTCCTGAGGAGGGGAGGTGGAGAGGAAGGTGCTGAGCTCTTCTCCCTGGTATCCAGTGATAGGATGCAGGTTTGGCCTGGACATTAGGAAGCATTTCTTTACCAAGAGGGTCATCAAACACTGGAACAGGCTTCCTAGAGAGGTGGTTGATGCCCCAAGCCTGTCAGTGATTAAGAGACATTTGCACAATGCCGTTAACAGCATGCTTTAACTTGGTCAGCCCTGAACTGGTCAGGCAGTTGGACTAGATGATCATTGTAGGACCTTTCCAACTGAAATAGTCTAGCTTATTCTATTCTATTCTATTCTATTCTATTCTATTCTANCTGTATTCAGAGTACTCACCTTGAGTACTGTGTGCAGATCTGGGCCTCACCTTTTAGGAAGGATGCTCAGATCCTTGAGTGCATCCAGAGGAGGGCAACAAAGCTGGCAAAAGGGCTGGAAAGCATGTCCTATGAGGAGCAGCTGTGGACTTTGGTCCTGTCTAGTTTGGAGAAAAGGAGGCTAAGGGGTGACCTCAATGCTCTCTACAGCTTCCTGAGGAGGGGAGGTGGAGAGGAAGGTGCTGAGCTCTTCTCCCTGGTATCCAGTGATAGGATGCAGGTTTGGCCTGGACATTAGGAAGCATTTCTTTACCAAGAGGGTCATCAAACACTGGAACAGGCTTCCTAGAGAGGTGGTTGATGCCCCAAGCCTGTCAGTGATTAAGAGACATTTGCACAATGCCGTTAACAGCATGCTTTAACTTGGTCAGCCCTGAACTGGTCAGGCAGTTGGACTAGATGATCATTGTAGGACCTTTCCAACTGAAATAGTCTAGCTTATTCTATTCTATTCTATTCTATTCTATTCTATTCTATTCTATTCTATTCTATTCTGCTATGTGGAGGCAATATGTTTTTCAGACTGGAGGAAATCAGTCCAGAAAGGGTATGAGTAATAAATCTCAGAGCTGAGAGTGGTTTTGAGGGTGACCCTTGATTGGGTATGGGACAGGATATTCTTGATAGGTGTCATGACCAAATGGAAGGTGTTGTGAGTGGTTTTTCCATTTTTAAGTTTTGCTTATTTGGGACTTTTGCAGCATTGCTTGCCACATTACTGGTATTGTTCTATAGCATGGTGTGCAGAGAAATAAATCGAGTTAGATACATTACCGTTTTCCGCTGTAGGCAACAGAAATCAGAGACAGAGAGAGGGAGGGAGGAAGCTAGAAGTTTCTCTGTGAATTTTCCGATGTCTACTGCCTGCTACACTACATTGTATATCTCTTTCCCTACAGAGTTAGCCAGCAAGGAATATTTACTTCTCAAAGGGATTTTCTATTTGTTTTGTATTCACTCTGAATTAGAGCAAATAAAAAAAATTCCAACTCCTTCAAACCTTTGAAGTTCTCTGCCTCTACAGCTGGGAAACTGCTGGGTTTTCTCAGTGTCAAGGGCGTTTTCCCAGGAAGGCTCCGTGGTCTGAGGAGCTTCCAAGGCTCTGTGTGCATTTTGAGAATTTTTGATTTTTTGGCAAAGCCAGAGCAGATAGGAGGTATTAGTGCTTTCTAGCTTGGGACGTACTGGACAGAGCATGTCTTCACTAAGCTAAAATTTTCAAGCTATTTCTAGATTATTAGTGTCTTTATGGCAGACCTTAGGGTCAGAAAGCCACTAAATCTGCATTACTTATCTTTGAAGCAGACATTTGGTAAATGCAGACAATGTTGTCTTGAACCCTTGCCTTCAGTGCAATGAAAAATACTTGTTACCAAGACATTTAGAAAAAAATATTTTGGGCTTATCGAATCCAATTTTTTAATAAAAGTGTTTCTCCTTTAAAATTTCCAGGCACCTCTATTCCTACAATACAAGTTTTCTCCATTCTAATTCTGCATTGACTGTAGTAGTAAGAAAGAACATGACTCTTATTATTACAATAGAAAACAGTCATTACAGTGGAAAGAAATCTTAACAGAAACATAACATCACATTTGTTTCAAATGATTTTCATGTTCCTAGGCAGGCTTTGCTGCATCCTACTTGCTACAAATAATAATTGTAAATAAATTTTAGACCTTTTTTTTTTTCCCTAGCACAACCCTAGCACAGTCCAAGAGAGAGATGGGAGACAGAGAGGAAAAGAGTGTGTGAAAATATATGTGTATAAAAGATTGTCTTGCCATACCAGAATAAACATTCTGTGTACTGTTATCTTTCTAAAGCTTAATAGACTATTTGAAACATTAATGCATAGTAAAATCTTACTATTGCCATAAGTAAAGCCCGTCAGTTATTTGAGTCCCAGATGCTTTTTTAATTCTAGCAAAGTGCTTTGGTGGCAGTTCACTATGTCAGTTGACTCAGCTCCTGGAATCATCACTGCCAGTGGTATCAATTATGTTAAACGCTACAGCATATCCCCTTGTGAATAGCAACTGAAAATGGAAATTGTATTAAGATAAAATTATTGTGCTATTTTCAGATTAAAATGAATTTTTTTGTTATCCTTTTTACTGCTTCTATAATCTTTGGATGCTCTCAGAAGAATAAATTAAAGGCAATGACCTAAATTTCAGAAGTGATTAGGAACTTGTGGTTTACTTTCAGGGGGCCCAGCTGCTGCTACCCAAACCAGGCTGAGTTTCTGGGAGAGTATCTGTCTTCCCTATGATGTGTGACACTGGCTTTCACCAACATGTAATTTCTTTTAAGCTTAAAGCTCCTGGGAGCAGGAATTTTAGATGCCCTTTTTTAGTATGTTTTCTACCTCAGAATTCCTATACAGCAAAACCAGACAACTGAGCACACAAAATCTCTGCTGGACAGAAATAACATGATGTTATGCTTATAATGTTTGACCTTCCCTTCCTCCTTGAACTGTCCCATTCACCTACTTGCAAACACAAGGTGTGCCATCGATGGTTTATTTTCCATGCTAACCCATTTGGGCATGATTTCTACGTATTTTTTATCCTCGTTCAGCCCCAACAGTTGAAACATCCCAGCATTTGAAAAGCCCCCAAAATACGTAGTGCCAGCCTCTAATGCACACTCTGTACATATGCCTGGCTAGGAGTATGAGATTAATACTGGTAGTGTTTATTCCATTTATTCCTTAGGGCAAAGAGTTGTAACTAGTGCCATCGAGATGAGGGTCCTCACTGGTAGGCTTGGTTCAGCCACGAAGTTCTATACGGCCCCTTCTTGAGGTGTTTCTCCTCAGATAAAATTCATGGGCTGCAGGAGCATGTGGTTGCAGGTGGGGGGAACGAACAAGTGGCAGTGAGAAAGGTCACTCCAGCTTTTCTGTGGAGAGAGCTTGACACAGTGAGGAAGGGGAAAAAGAGTATACGCCTCAAGAGTAAGAAATTTTAAACTCTTCTTTTGCAATGTCTTTTATCAGCTAAGCACAATGCTGGTAACAACCCTTGTAGGGCTGGCGTAGGGTGCACTGCAAGATACTCTGAAACATTGACTTCTGAAAAGATCCAATAAAATGCTGTATTTCAGTCACCACACACCTCAGAGCACCCAGAGCTCTCATCCAAAATAGATCCACTGTGACCCAAAGTAATCCCTGTGTCAGAAATTATAGAGAACCACAGATACATACTGTAAAAAAAAATCTAGTATTTACCCAGTGCCAAGGATGAAGAGTAAACAGTACAGTCCACAGTGAATATTTCTGCTGCCACTGACAAGTTAGACAAGAGGATGTTTTGCTGTAACTTCCAAGACACTAAAGCCGTTTCAGAAGGGAGCCAGAGTGTGCTTAGCTGGTCGTAAATTGCCTTTTAATTTCCTTGGCAAATACGTTGTTATGTAAGTCTCAATAGTGCAGACATGCAGGAGCTGCCTAAGCTCTTCTAAGATGAAAGATAGTAAACCTTTTATGCATAATCTAACTAATCTGTTTTCAACTTTGTAGTTTCTGACTTAACCCCTTCCTGATCATATCTATAGTTGTTATCTGAAAGAGCCTCCTGTGCACCTCATATGATGCATGTCCAGACTGAAAATTCGACAGCTTCTCTTTATCCTCCCCCCTGTGTATTAATGCTTTTGTCCCCTTTTTAGGGAGTATCTGGTATTTGGTTTTCAAATAATCTGTTTCACTTTCAAAGCACTTAGAGAAAAAGAAAGAGTACTACAGAATTTCAAAACTATAGTGAGCAGAAGAGAGCGAAGTGCTGTGCTTCCAGCTGATACCTGGCACTTTATTATGTTTAGAAACGTTTGCTGCTCTGTGCCATTTGACTGACACTGCTAAGAAGCAGTATTTTTTAATTGCCAACTGCCTGTCCTAGTTTTGTGCTGATGTAAACCACTGCCACTAATTATCTCATTATAAGAAAGATTTCTCCCTCCCTCCCTCCCTCTCCCTCCCTCTCCCTCTCTCTCCCTCTCTCTCCCTCTCTCTC
>VZSC01007703.1:312265-329643 GCA_013398225.1 Steatornis caripensis
CTCTCTCTCCCTCCCTCTCCCTCCCTCTCTCCCCTTCTCTCTCCCGCTCTCCCTCTCTCTCCCTAATTAACACCCTGTCCTTGTCAAAATCCACCCTACATAATTTATTTCCCTTGTTAGTAGCTCATTGTCCCCTCTTTTCTTCTGCAGTGCTCTTGTATCTTTTGTGTTGATGTTGACAGTATCTTAGGTTATACATTGTTTGGGGGCAGAGAGGGTAGTTTCTGGCTTTTTTTTTTTTGCTGGGGTGCTGAAAAGGTTGCTTTTCAGGGCTGCGAGGACTTCCAAATGTGGAAGTGTTTTGCGGATATGACTCTATGAATGACAACGGTAATAAAAATAATCAAATGCAAAAAAGTTTAATTCCATATGAAATGATTTTATTTTCATTTTTACTTCTCTCAAAACCTCAAATCTGGAAACAATCATTTCAGGAAGGACACAGAAAAATGTATCCTCTGTCTTTTAGGAGTTTAAATGAAGTCAAAGCCATGGAAATGAATTAATGAAATATATTTACATAAGCAGTAAGGAGTTAAAAATGCTACCCTTTATACAAAAGAAGGCACTAGTTAGGACAATAGAGACTTTCTTGGTCTTGCGAAAATACTAATTAGTACCTGGTGGTACTTTCATCACATAAATGTGCAGTACTTGAAAGACAGCTTTAGTAGGTTCTTCTATGAGGATGTCCCAGCCTCAGCAAGGTCCTCAAGCTTATAGCAAGACTGAAACACTATTCTGAAAAGGTAGTACAAACAAAGTTTCTCTAACTTTGCAATAAAAACACTGCTAAGACTGTCTCACTCTATAGAGATGGGAAATTAACAGAACTCTTTGCTGGTCAGTGAGGCGTACATAATTTTGAGTGTAAAGAGACAATGCACTATGATTACTTTTATTTTTCACTCTAAGTTTTATACAGAAGTCCATCTATGATGTGCCACTAATCTCAAGTACAGTTTCTCCTCTTTGGAGTTGTAAGGGGACAGACCATACTCTGATTAAAATAATTTCCAAATTTCATCACTATTAATCTGAGTGTATTAGGTATATGTGGGAAGGCTTTGGTAGCAGGGTGACTGCAGGGGTGGCTTCTGTGAGAAGACACCAGGAGCTGCCTCCACGTTCGACCCAGTCAGTTACAGTAGGTTCCAAAATGGATCCGCTGCTGGTCAAGGCTGAGCCCATCAGCGATGCTGGTGGCACCTCTCTGATAACATATTTAGGAAAGGAAATAGTGGAAAACACTGCACAGCAGCTATGAGAGAAGAGTGAGAATATGTGAAAGAAACAACCTTGCAGACACCAAGGTCAGAGAAAAAGGAGAGGGAGGAGGTGCTCCAGGCACAACCGCATAGATTCCCTTGCAGCCTGTGCTGAAGACCATTGTGAGGAAGGCTGTCCTCCTGCAGCCAGTGGAGGGTAATGGTAGAGAAGATATCCACCTGCAGCCCGAGAAGAAGCCCACATCGAAGCTGGCAGATATGTTCTGAAGGAAGCTGCAGCCCACGGAGATACCACATAGGAGCAGGCTCCTGGCAGGAGCTGTGGCCTTTGGAGGGTGCATGCTGAAGCAGTCTATTCCTGAAGGGCTGAGCCCTGGGGAAATGATCTCTGTTGGATAAGTTCGTGAAGGACTGTATCCAATGGGGTAGACTCCGAAGAGCATGGGGAGGATGGTGTGGCAGAGACAAAGCATTAGGAACTGACCACTACCCCAATTCCCCATCCCCCTGTGCTGCCTGGAGGGCAGAGAGGAGGTAAAGTCTCAGGAGTGAAGCTGAGCCTGGCACTATCATGCCGGTACAGCGATGGTACAAGATCTCTGACAGAGCGCTGCCTGTAATCAGGACTTTCAAAACACAGCTAAGTTTGTTTGATGGAGCACTGTGTTTTGAAACACAATCTTTTTGTTTATTTGTTTTCAACAATCAGTATTATGTTTTTGATCATTTACTTGGGATGTAACTTTAACTTTCTCTCCCTGTTACTCAGGCACCAAGAACATTATGGTGGTAACATTGTGAGAAATTGTTTGTAACACTGGTGTTTCGTGAGGTTCTCTAGGGAAAGAAGAGGACTGATGCTGGAGAGCTAGTGCATCATTCTGGGGGAAAAAAAAAAGGTTATTTGAGTAGCAGAAGTCTAATAGAAGCATAATGTAGAATTTTTGCTTATTTACAAGATAAGTACTTTTTACATACAAATTGTTTACTAGCCTTAGAAGTGATGTATCTAGACTCAAAGGAGTTAAAGCCACCAGCAGGAACCAACAGAGGTATAAGACTTGGCAAGGAGGTGTAATATGTATGTACAGTGGCTTGTGCCTCTTGCTAATTGGTTGGGTATGTGAAAAGTTTAATTATTCCTGTCATTTCTTCCCCTGTGCTCTGATCCTTCTGTTCCTCTTTTGTGAATAACGAGGATGATGAACAAAATGTTGGCTTTTTCTTTCTACACAGGGGGGTCGGTAATAACTCTTGAGTTGCTTTTAATGATTAGGAAATGTAGAGTTTTGCTTTTAGTGTGGATTACATTTTGATGAGGTGCCTTTCAAATCGCATTGAGTATTAATTCACTTTTTGTTTGTTTTCACCAACACTGAACATTTTTTCTTTGGATAAGTTTCTCCAACAAAGAAACTTGAAATAGTTAAACCAGTTACAGGTTAGTGGTATGTTTCTTCATGCTATAGGATTAGTATTAGGCTATCAGCAATACCACTCATTTCTGATGGGGTAGGTAACTTCATCGAATAAAAGGAATATTTATGGCTTCCTTGCTACAAAGATTTATTTGAACCTAACATGAAAGAATGGTGAGTGGTGTGCTCATCTCATTTTTGAACATTCTGGCAAAGAATCTTCTGGGAAATGATTATAGACATATATTTTTCAACAGAAAGGTTAAAAACCTTTTCCCCTCATTTTTGAGCTAGGTTTACATGATGGTGGGATGAAGAGGCTAGTGATGCAAATTTTGCGTGTGGAACAGGAAAAAAGAAAATTAGTATCAGAATATATGGCCTTTCATCTCTTCAGTCAGATTTTGAAGATAATTATTTTTGATGTTATGTTTTTTTTCAAATTAGCATTTTAATATTATATAGCTACTTTTAAGTCTCCAACCATCTGTAAGTAATTTTATTTTCTAAAAAAACCCCTACTAACATCTGTTTATATGCAATTACAATTGCAGGCATGTAGAATATTACCTCAAACTTACTATTTGGCTAAAAGCTTGGGACTCTGGAATGATATTAAAATTAACTTGCAATTTATTATGCTTAGACATGAATTTAGAAAAGCTTACAGAGTTAAACAGTATGTCTGTTGACATACTCAAATCTTTTTACACATTACTGTCTTATTTTAGTTTTAGCCATTTAAGACACTTACTAGTATATAAAAAATGTAATATTCAAAATTCATCTTCATTATTCTAATTTAAAGATTTTTCCAGTACTTAAAAACTAGTTGAACTTCAGATTAGTCTCTTTAATAATTCAGGTTTATTTTGGTAATGTTTTAGTAACCTAGGAAAAAAATCTCAGAAGGGAAAATATATAGTGACTAAAGAACAGAACACAATTTTCTTTAGTTCTACAAAATGGTTTATCTTGTATAAAAGAATTTCTTTTTCAAGGGATAAAAGTTTAAAACCAGTATCAAGTCTATGCTAATGCACAGAGATTACAAACTGGAAGTGGCCTACAATTTCTTATTCGCCAAAGTAACTAAACTGTAGAAACAATATTTTTTCCCCCATAATTTCAGTTTATATAACCTAAACTGTAAAATGTAACCACTGTAAAAATTCATTACAAATAAATTTTAGTTAGAGTATTCCTTTGAATTAATAGTCAAAGGTGAGTATGTATGTTCTTTCCCATGATAATATAGCATATGAAATATCAAAAAACCAAAAAAGTTCTCGTGGTTTAATCCTAGCCTGCAACTAAACACCATGCAGCTGCTCGCTTACTCCTCCCTACCCCTCCTCAGTGAGATGGGGAGGAGAAAAAAAAAAAAACAGTAAAACTCACAAGTTGAGATAAGAACAGTTTAACAATTAAGATAAAAGAATAATAACAATAATTGTAATGCAATGGAAGATAACAAAAAGAGAGAGAAATGAAACCCAAGAAAGGCAAGTGATGCACAATGCAATTCCTCACCATCCACTGACCGATGCCCAGCCAGTACCAGACCAGCAATCAATCTCCCCTGGCCAGCTCCCCACAGTTTGTATACTGAGCACGATGTCATATGGTATGGAGTATTCCTTTGGCTAGTTTGGGCCAGCTGTCCTGGCTATGCTCCTTTCTAGCTTTTTGTATACCTCCTTGCTGTTGGAGCATGGGAAGCTGAAAAGTCTTTGACTTAGGATAAGCACTACTGAGCAACAACTAGAATATCAGTATGTTATCAATGTTATTCTCATACTAAATTTGAAATGCAGCGCTGTACCATCTGGTAGGAAGAAAATTAACTCTATGCTAGCCAAAATCTGGACAGAAGGAAAAGATATTTCTGCAGTTATGGAAGAGGGTAAAAATAGATGCTACTGGGGATATTCTTGCATATCAAATGTACATTCTTGGTAGTGATGGAGTGTGACTAAGGTATGGAGATTCTTTCTAGTGACATTGTCATTTACATTTCTATTGATGACATTGATTCTGCTCTGAATACATGGCATAGATGAAAGTATGAGACAATGAAGATGGCAATGTTAGCTCATAAGGCAGAAATTCAGCTAATTACTCCACGTTCTCCAAATTTACTAGAGTTTGGTATTTTTTAATGACTCCGCTGTTTCAGCTGTCACAAATTGTTTTTATCTGTGCTTAGCAAGACTACAAGGATAAAATGCTTAATTTTTACCTTAATTTAGAAAAGGAGTTTGAATTCAATCTATAACTAGGTGATTGGTAGCTTGTGAAATTACACTGTGATTAAGTCAATGCAGTCGTCAAAGCATACTTACCCTGGGATTAATCAATACACTATATAGAAAAATCTTTTTGGCTGTAATGTAGTTTTTCATCTACATAATATATTCACCTATCTGAGCACCTGGTCTTTATTTATTCATTCAAAACCCAGATTTTAGTTCTTAATGTTGCAAAGACCAAGAACATGGACACTAGATGTTTGTTCTTTAACCCTGTAACTGGACTTACTTATTTTTGTAGTTGTTCTTTCCATCAGTGATCAAACTGTCTATAACTAGACATTTTACATGTCCTCATGAAGGAAAAAGATAAGAAACTATCCTGAATGTCTCTATAAACTTTCAGAGAGAGAGGCTTACATTTCGCTGTAAAGATTTCTCAGTTCTTCTGAAAAAGTATTCCTTCAAATGTCATCCTAGAGAGTACATTGCAAAAGATTTCACTCTGAGAGGCACAGAAGTATTAAATCTGTTGTACAGTAGCTGGAATTTGGGGACATCACTTTTACTTCTGATAATCTTTTCTCATAGAAGAGAAATTCTGGCTGGATTTGTGACAGGGAAGAAGGATATCTAGGATGACTGTAGAAGTCGTAGGAGGCAAAGACAGAGACTGGGAGAATGAAGAGCCACCCACTGTAGGAGAAGATCAAATTTGAGACCATCTGAGGAACCTGAAGGTGCACAAGTCCATGCGACCTGACGAGATGCACCCACAGGTCCTGAGGGAACTGGTGGATGAAGCTGCTAAATTTTGAGTTGTCTGGTGAAGTTCCCACTGACTAGAAAATAGGGAAAATAACCTCCATTTTTAAAAAGGGGAAAAAGGAAGACCCAGGGAACTACAGGCCAGTCAGCCTCATCCCTGTGCCCGGCAAGATCATGGAGCACATCCTTCTGGAAACTATGCTAAGGCACATGGGGAATAAGGAGGTGATTGGCGACAGCTATTGTGGGCTGGCAAATCATACCTGACAAATTTGGTGGCCTTCTACGACGAGGTACAGCATTGATGGACAAGGGAGAAGCAACTGAAGTCATCTACCTGGATTTGTGCAAAACATTTGACACTGTCCTGCATGACATTCTGGTCTCTAAAGCAGAGAGAAATGGACTTGATGGATGGATCATATGCTGGATAAGGAATTGCCTGGATGGCTGCACTCAAAAGAGTTGTGGTTAACGGCTCAGTGTCAAAGTGGAGAGAAGTGATGAATGATGTTTCTTTGGGGTTGATGTTGGGACTGGGGCTGTTTAACATCTTTGTTGGGGACATGGACAGTGGGATTGAGTTCAGCCTTAGCAAGTTTGCTGACAACTCCAAAGTGTGTGGTGTAGTTGTCACACTGGAGGGAAAAAAAACATTGAGAGGAACCTTGACAGGCTTAAGAAGTGGTCCTGTGTGAACAACATGAAGTTCAACAAGGCTAAGTGCAAGGTCCTTCACATCGGTTGGGACAATCACAAGCACAGATACAGGCTGGGTGGAGAATAGATTGAGAGCAGCCCTGAGGAGAAGGACTTGGGGGTGTTGGTTGATGAGAAGAAGCTCAACATGAGCTGGCAATGCACGCTTGCAGCCCAAAAGGCCAACTGTATCCTGGGCTCTATCAAAAGAATAATGACCAGCAGGTTGATGGAAGTGATTCTGCTCCTCTACTCCACTCTCACGAGACCCCACCTGGAGTACTGTGATCAGCTCTGGGGCCCACAATGTAAGGAGGACGTAAACCTGTTGGAGCAAGTCCAGAGGAGGGCCACAAAGATGATCAGCATGTTGGAGCACCTCTCCTATGAAAAGAGGCTGAGACAGTTGGGGTCGTTCAGCCTGGAGAAGATAAGTCTCTGGGGAGACATTATAGCAGCTTTCCAGTGCCTGAAGGTGGTCTACAAGAGAACTGGAGAGGGACTTTTTACAGGGGCATGTAGTAATAGGGCAAGGGGTAACAGTTTTAAACTGAAAGAGGGTAGATTTAGATTAGATATTAAGAAGAAATTCTTCACTGTGAGGGTGGTGAGACACTGGAACAGGGCTGCCCAGAGAAGTTGTAGATGCCCCCTCCCTGGAAGTGTTTAAGCCCAGGTTAGATGGGGCTTTAACCAACCTGGTCTAGTGGAAGATGTCCCTGCCAGTGGCAGCGGGGTTGGAACTAGATGATATTTAAGGTCCCTGCCAACCCAAACCACTCCATGATTCTATGATTCTAAGACAACAGATGACAGATATCATGTGAAGAGAGAATGAGAGAAAATTTTTCTCTCTTCCATTTGTTAAAATAACAAGAGAGACTTCAAAGGGATATAAATGCTTTCTACCAAAACATCAAGGGAGTTCAACAGTTCTTCCTTCCAGTACTGAATGAATGTACAAGATTTGTGCCAGGTTCAAAGGAGTTTAACTTTTAGGCTGAAAATGAGAAGACTTCTGATCAAAAGTTCTGGAAGAGGCCTTGAAAGGAGAACTCAACACAAACAAGACCTTAGCTTATTTTAAAATGGAACTTTGATGGAAGAGATTATATGAGGCCACTGCTCTCAGCTGGGTATTGTACCCCAAAAAGCACGTTGATTGCAGAGATCTATATGAGACACCCTATAGGGTCCCATCAAGAAGTATGCTCTCTTGTGGAGGGTTCATGGGTAATAAATTATTTGTACTGTTCATAATTAGTTTCTGTGATAGCTCTTCATTAACTATCTATAGAAAGTATCTGAACAGTTGCAGAGATGGATTTTTCTTCTGCACCCTGCTTGCATCCTTTTTGCTTAGAAGGTGCCAGTACTGTGGGATAAAGACTGGTCGTAAAGGCAGGGCCTCTGTGGGCATATTTAATTATTTTTATTTTACTGTGAGTGAGACTCGCTTGTGAGTTACTGAGCTTTGGATCAGATGTGCGTGCAAGTAATTCTCTTCTGCCCTGATCAATCTCAGTCAGATCACATTAAACAAGTCTTGAATTGGAGCAGAGAGAGGGAGAAATTCAAGCTCCCGCTAGTGAATGACACTTAGCACTTAATCCCTAAACTGCTGATAAGGCTTTCTTCCCTTGAGCACTCTCTAGGATGCTTAAAAATAAAGGACCTACATGAAAAATGTGGTTAGGTTATTCTGTCTCTGTCTTAATGTCTTTGGTGTTTTAAAAACAAAATAAATATTTGAATTTTCAAGTGCTCTTCTGAGACTTTTAGAGTGTTGTTTTTTTCAGTCCTAGAAAATTTCTACTGACATTTCAAAGTCCTTTGGAACTCCATCTGAAGAACTGGTGTTTAGCTTAAGCCTCTTAAAGGCTGCATGGCAATAGAATCTGAAATGGTTTGTGTTTTCTGTTTTAGTGCCAAATAAAGTAACTGGCAATTTCCATTCATTTTTTTTCTTTTTCAGATGAGGATCTCTTTCTCCATATGATGTGATTCAAATAATCTTCCATTTTCTCTTTTCTCTTCCACCTTCATCTTTTCTATTCTTATATTCTGTGATAATTGTTTTAAAAAAGTTAATAGCAAGTGATACAAATCCTTCTTAAAGAATTCCACTCAGTGATCTTATTAAAGATCTGCTTTTTTCAAACCTAAGTTTATCTCTAACTTCCAGTGTTGAAGAAGACTATCATGACTGATCTCTAATCTTGTTGATGAGTCATGTTGCCTCCTTTTATTGACTTGTATAACATTCTGTAAGTAATTTCATATATGAGGTAGAGTAATTCTAAATACACTTCTATAAAATCTGTATTAATGAGGCCCCAAAGGAAAATACTGCCTTCTAAGGATGTTACTTGTAGTAATGTGGTCATACGAGGTGGTAGAGGAAAATAGACATCTTTTGCAGGCAGAATTTCTTCCTTGGCTACTCCAAAGAAAATGCTTCCTACTGCCAGGGTTTCTTACTTTTAGAAGTAAAAGAATAAACAGGTCTACTGAACTTAATAAGACTGAGTGCCTGCACATGTCTTAAAACACAATCAATGCAAGAATCTGCAATGAAAGAAGACTGAGCTGAATTACATTGCATTTGCCATAAACTAGTAGTGTGCATGTGAACAGTGTAATACATGATAATGTATTCAGCTACAAGACCTGAGCTATGATATTGTGAGTTCATATTAAAGGAATGAATTTTTTAGCACTGTGCATTTTCTGTGTGTATCCTTCCTCGATATTTACTATACTGCATTCGTAATGAAAATATCTAAACGTACCTGGTTTCTCAAAACCTAATATTAATGTAAATGGTCTACCCTCAAATACATCTGATATTACAGATACAGGGAGACTTGGACAACAGCTCACTATACCTGTAATTACTCTTAAAATGAGAGAATATAAAAGGAGATAGTAATTAATTTGGTCAAATCTTGTAGAATCTCAGATGCACTAAAACCTAACTCTGTTTCTACACTGAAATCAATGGGAATCTATACCCTTTAAACACTTAGTCCAGCTACATAGTAAAGATGTGTGATGGAGAACTATTATTATGTTAGTATTTTCATTTACCAAAATTGCTCGGTCATGATATCAACTTTTTTGTGCACATCAACAAAGCGAGATCTATGTAGAACTTCAATGTAATGCTGATGTGCAGGAACAAAGCCTAAGGAAAAAGGCCCTGCTGCAGCAGTACATACACTTGAGTACACTGTTTGAGTTAAAACTGTAGCAACGGCTTGTGTGCTGAGTCAGAGCCTTAGAAATCAAGACAAGTATCAAACAGCTTCCATAAACTGATATGGTCTAGCTCTGCGCACAGTCTTTCAGACTTAATTAGGCATGGATTGAATTGCAATAGTGTCTTTATCCCAATTCGCTTGCACAGCTTTCCTCTGCACAGTGCCCATTGTATTCTCCTTGTCATAATGTTTCCTGCTCTGGCCATACCCTGCATGGTTGTGCTGGCTTGATGTTGGGAAGAAGTCTTCAGAAACTGAGAGAAGATGTAAGAAAGTTGAGGAAAAGTTGGGCTTTAGCTGGATGAATTTAGTGATGATTCAGGTTCCTACCTTATATCAAGAGCTGGTTTGCTAATTTTTTGAATCAGGTAAGAAAAGATTTCAGATCTGAAAGTGTTTGTATACCTTCATGTACCTTCAGTGTGCTCTTTTTGTGCTTTATTAAAGTCTATATTTTTTGTTTATGTTTCTGGGTGCATATTATGTCTATAAAGCCACATATAAAATCAGTCTTTCTATTTCTTGATGTGAGTAAATGTTTCCTCTCATTGCTGTATGTGTACTTCCTCTGATATTTGTGAACCCTTTTTTCCTCTGTGTTATTTACTGTAGGAGAGAGATTGTCCATTAAGACTTCCTAGGCCAATTCAAAAGCTGTTATTTAGACTCCTGATTCCATTAGTGCTTACATCAGTTAAAGTGCCTAGAAGATCATGATGAACAGTACTCCCCAAACCTGCACTCTGTTCTTTGAAAAACTGCCATGCGTAAACTCTGGTTTTTTCCCCTCTCATGATAATTTTAGGTTGAGGATAAAATGGATGAAAGAGCTGAAGAAGTGGGATGAGATAACATTGGCCGAATTGTATAATGCTGTATAGGCAGGTCTGTTCAGCTACAGAAGGGCCTATATCTTCACTTGATAAAGTGCTTTGTGAGCGCACTATTTTTCAGAAAGGTGTGCTGTGTAGGCAGAATAAATGGAACTCAAATGTGAAAAGGATTATGCATGTATATGAAAATGCAATTACATTCCATGAATGTGGCAAGAGACAGTGCAATACTGTGTGCTACACGAAGTCAGTAGAACTCGTTTCTACTGAGCTTATACTTCATTTTGCTCATGCTGGAAGCAGTGATGTCCATATAGGAAAGGTTGACAGTGTCTTAATTATGTTCATTAAATCTGCTATTCTACCTACTTGCACTTCTTATTAAAAAATCAAAATTCTTAGTGAGTTCATCATAACTTCTGATTAGAAAGCTCTAATTAAAAAGGAGGCAATATCATGAGATTTTGGTGACCAGTCGTATAGTTTGAATACTGAATTCCAGTACTGAAATCTACTGAACACCAAGCAAAATTCTCAGTCATCAGATCCTAAGTTCTGAAAGCCTGTGTATTTATTAGTCTCTGCAGTTTCCGCACTTGACCTTTTCCAGATTGGTCACTGACCCTAAAAATGCTCTTGACAAAAACACCTAAAGACACCTTCAAAACTATGGCAATTTAGGATGTTGTACTGTTATCACCCCGTAACATCCTGATCAATACTATCTCATTGTTTTCTGTGAAATTGCTGCCTGTCTACATTAATTTTTATCTTTTATACTTAGATTGATGCAAGGACAGTGACTGTCTTGCTGGTCTCTTTTTCACAGTAACAGGGTTACACGTCCTGGTTCAAGAATAACAGTACCCTGAATTACGGTAAATAAATCACAATTATTAAAATTAGGGGATAGCTTTTCAGTGGTGAGGTAGTCGCATAATTTATAATTGATTTTGGAATGTTTGGGACTGAAAGGGACTTTAAATTTAAAACATCATCTTTTTCTCCCTATGTTTTCTGATCAAGTGTATTCATGTAGGGTTTTTTTTTATTCCAATCATTGTTCTTGTGTTTTTCTTTAATGAGAAAATTGTAACAGTTTCAGCCAGCACCTGAACTTAGCTATGTATTACTAATATCATACTGGAGGTTACAAATGACTTCAGATAGCTATACTCCAGTGGGTTATTAAATTGTGAAATGTCCTCAGAATATTTGTTCCTGCACACATCACTGAGTTGTCCTTTTTGGTTGGTGACATCCTGTGAATGTAGACCTGGTGCTCAGCTCGTTGCTCTATGTGCAAGGGACAGATATCAAATTGTGTCTCTGAATCTTCCTTGGAATTGCGCTCTGCTAGGCTGAAAGATTTGCACTGGGAATAAATATTAGATGTTAAATAATTCCTAGGACCCATCCTACTGAGATGTAGCATCTTATTGTAAGATTGCCTTACCTATCAGCATGAGGAAAAACTGTGTTTGGTATGTGACATGGAGTATATCAGTAACTAGAGGTTCCTATTGCCCTACGTGTATTTGTTGCAGTTACACCTGAAGAATCACAGGAACACAATAGAATTCCTCCCTTTGATCTTATGAATAAGCGTAGTTTGATTATTCAATTATCATTAGCATGATTCCTGAGGTTAAAAATACCCATAAAAGATCTTTCTATTATTTTTTTTAGGCAGAAAAGAAAACAGAACTAAAAACCATCTGGAGTGAGCATCCTTAGACTCTTAATGATATAATGTTTTCAGGACTGATACTAAATTTCAGTATTCCGGTTTCTTTCTCACAGGAATGAATATCATTATGAACTCTCTGTTACTGGTGCTATATAGATAGTACTTTGCCTACACAGTGTGTGTACTTTTGCATTTGAATATTCTTTACTCAGCCTTTTTGAAAAATAAAATATTTAACAGAATCAATTCATTTTAGTTCAGATACGCCAGTCAGAAGGATGCAGATGTGATCAACATTCCTCATCTCCCTCTTCGTCCCCTCCCTTTCTAGAGGAGCAATGCGCTATAGTTAGCCTGATCACAGCTCACTGGGGTCTGTCCATTTAGGAGAACGAGTCTTTCTTGCCTGCCAGTATCTCTTTGAGTGTTGCAGTGGAACTGTATTGCCACAGTGCTGTTATCTTCCCTGCTGAAGAACCCAGTGTGTGAACCCCATGCTATATGTGGCTATCCTACTGGAGTTTCAGTTGAGGAAATTAAATGGATATGGTAATTTAACAGGAAACTGAAATGTCTGAGAAATGCTGAAAAGGGTCTATTCAGGCATGCCTTACTTCACAATGAAATAGTGGCAGGTTTCAAAAAAGGATTCTCTCTCTATTAGAATGCAAATAAACACTGCTTTCCCCTAGAGCCCCCTGTCTACCTAGGGAATAATAACTGTAGACAAAAACCCTATATTGCCAGCTTTGACATTTTACCTTTATTATGTGCTTAGTTTTTCCATAAATTATAACATTCTCCAATTATGATTAGATGTGTACAGTGGTGAATCAGGTATTATTAATAAAAATAGCTTTAAACAGTCACTTATGAGAACAGGTATGAGTGCAATATGGAAAAGGGCATGATGAAGAGAATATCTGCAGTCTAAAAGCTACCCTTTAGCAAGATGCCATTTTAAACAAGGTCTTAAGAGAGGTAATGTGGGTGTGTGTATAAAGCAGTGTGGCAGAAATCAAATTAATAATGAAATGAGCTTTGATAAGCTGGCTTAAAGGTTGAAGAAGATATAATAATCCAAACAGACAACTGGACATTTTTATGCTGCTCCTTTTACTGTAATATGAGAGAGAAGTGGAAGCAAAGAAAGAAGAGAAGAAAGAAGATGGGTGTGGGGAAAGGTGGGTAGGAGGGAGAGAGAATTAATGAACCCAAAAAAACATACTGAATATTTGAGATACCGGTGTGCCATTCCAGATATTCAGCTGCACTGACACAATCTTCAGACACAATCTTCATTTATTGAGGAAGTAAAATTGGAAGTATGACTCAAAAACAGGTTACTAGGACCTTGGTCTGGTGAGCCACCCCCCAGCAGGAGAAGGAGAGTATTTTTAAAGCAATCTGTTCTATCTTAGGCCCAATTCACTGACTCTCATAGGCTATATAACTGATGAACTTTAGTTAGGTGCTCCCTTACCAAATGCAGTGGCAATCATCCCAGATCTTTACTACTTAGAGGATCCACCTAACAAAAAGATGTCCTCAGGCAGCCAGTCTGTAAGTTTTTAGTTGCTTTGCATCATCAGTGTATATGAGTGCACATAATCCAGGCTAGAATACTAAAGAGTGATTACAGTTACAATTTTTTTTTAAATCAAGCATTTCAGTGAAAGACTTTTTTTCATTAGCTCTGTATTTTTTTTGGTGTGATAAGCATTACACACTGATCCTAACTCAGTTTTGTGAGGATTTAAATTTCTTTCTATTCATCTGTGATATAGTCAGATAGTAGCCATCTAGAAAACCTTTGTTATTTCTTTGGAAAGGAGCCTCTGATTTGGTCTATATGGGTTTGCTGGTACAGAATTCATTTGAACTATATCTCTGTGGCTCTATGACACATAACATCACATTCACTCATGTAGTGGCATACCTTACATCTTGTACAAGGAGAGCAATCAAGAGGTTGCTTTGTTGACACGCTGGTTAATCTGTGAGTTTGGATTAATTCATTCTGCTTTGCATGCACAGGAATCTTATTTATGAGATAAAGCAGACAGATTAGCATCTTCGAAATTCTGTATTTATCCATTGATGAGGGTTTGACACAGATGATTTCCCAGCTTTCTTCTAACATTATGTCCCAAAGTCCATCTGTCAGGGCTTGTTCTCAAAGTGTGTAACTAAGCAGTTCAAATCCATGAGTCTTTAGTTAAGATTTCCAAAAAGATTAACAATTAATCAATGATGAAAAGTTCTATTCTATGGGTTTTGTTTAATGTAGAATAATCAGATTCAAATGTCATTTAGTCGCTTAAATATCTTCACAAGAGAGTTAAGAGCTTAAATACTTTTTGTGGATCTGAAACTGAACAGAGACTATAAAAATTTTATATAGCTTAACAAACCCATATGTTTTTTACAATATTATAATATATAAACATATAATCGTATCTTAAATCATTATATCTACAAAAAAAATCAATAAAGGAAAACTTTATTAGGAGCGTGTGTGCTTGATTTTACCTGTATGAAAATTTATAGATTCATATATATTCATTTATATTTTCATCAGAACGAATAGCATTTTCTTCCCAATCTGCTACAAACTGGAACCTGGTGGTTGTCAACAGCCTTTAATGAAATTCAGTCCTGGGCTTAGGATCACTCTTGAGCCTATGTAAGCCCTCCAGCAGCTTTTAAGGGGGGATTGGACCCGTACTCTTAACTCCCTTAGCAGAATGGAGTTGAGTGCCAAATCACCCTGCAGATTTGGGAGAGCTTCCCAGTGAAAGGAGGAGTAGCTGATTAGTGGGGAAACCAAAATATCCTTGAGTACAGAGACTGTCAGTTGCCAAGAAAACTTAATCCACTTCACTGCAAATAGTAACAGTGCTGGAATGACTCTGCTAAGGCTCTGCTAAGACTTAATGGCTTGAAAATTCATTTTCAGGCAAGCAGAGAACTTGTACACTGTGTCCTCATTTTATTTTTTCACAGGCAGGATGGGTTCAGCTGTCATACTAAAGGCGATCTCAAATATTTCCACTTCTCTTAGCTTATTAGAAAATAAACACTCTAATACAAAGTAGTTTATCTTCATCTTTATGTTTATCCTGTAGCAGATCATAATATAAAATCTGTGTAGAAAGCTAGTTGTTTTCATTTTGAACAAAATTTAAATCATAGACCTAGATGGTTTTCTGTGGTTATGCGTACTTGTCTCGGTCCATGTAAATACACAGCATTAGGCTGAGGTGTTTTAAAGCTCTTCACTGCAGCCCTTCTATCTTCCTGGAAGACCAGTAGATTTCTGTTGTCTGAGGTGTGAATGAGGTATTGATTCTGTAGGGATCAAAGCCTCTGGGGTGCTTCATAAATCAGGAAAACTTATATGAATCACCAAAGTTTTTATGACTGGGAGACCTCAAAAAAGAGGTTATTCACTTTCCATGAGAGCTGTTCTAAAGAAATAAGATCAATGCCAATCTTAATAGAAAATCTAAGGACTGTGGGTGAAATTATGCTTCATCTCCACGAGCAGAGCCAGGAGTTGACCTGCATGACAGGCTTGATGATAACTGCTAGGATTTGATTTAAGCTGCCATTTGGGTTTACCATTGTAGTTTATAATCCCCGGTGACCTCCTTAGTAGTGTCTAATATAATTATGATTTATTTCATTGTGGTCATCGTTACTGGTGATTCATTTATGCTTTGTGTAAAGCATTGCCTGAATTCCTTCAAGCTGGGATGCAAGTCCGTTAGAAAACCTGGACATAAAGTATCTTAATATCAAAGTACAGATGTATAAGGCTTGGAGTAATAAGTTTCATTAAACATATTTTTAGGTCTGCTCAACTTGATTGTCTGGCATAACTCTCTTACATCATTCTTATAACCATACCTTAAAACTTCAGTTACAAACCAGGTATTAATTGGGATGCTGACATTTTCCATGCTGTCAGACAAATGAATGTTTAGAAAGATGTAGATGCCTCAAGTCACCAGAAGCTTAATTAACTGGTGGTTTCCATTCCACCAAAGTGCTACAAAACCAACCTGATGTATCAAAACGTATTTATGAAGAAGGCTAGAAATGAGTGTTATTTCTTCTTACACTGTGGGAGGAGCCTCTTTACAAGGCAGACACATGCTAGGGGGCCAGAGGGAATGCTACTCTTCCAGTGCAATAATGAATCATCCGGCCATTGAAAAAACGTGAAAGACTATGGAGCAAGTCAGCTTTTGCTTAACTTAAGTACACATTTAAACCTGGAATACAAATATTTTTCTCAACTGGAAATTTATTACTTTTGTTGGATAGTCCTTTTCAGCACAACATTTACTTCAGTCACTAAATCGTGAAATTAAAAAATAGTTTGTTTCTGTCTGGTTGTGTTCCTAGCTCAGGCTTTGTGGTCCTACGTGCTGTCTAATCAGTGGAACACATTGTTACATTTGTTATTAACCATCCTGCCTGAATAATTGATTTTGAGAGACTGATCTAGTCTTGAATCAAACTAATGGTTTGTGGCTACTAGGGGCTAGGAGCAGAGGTTGACTCTGTTTGTGCAGCTGACTTTAGAAAATCCATGAGTAAGCTAGGACCCTTTTGAGGCAGTGTAAGAGGCAGACTGTGCCAACAGGAAGGAAACATCCTGGATGTGGGACTGCGTGTATGAAATGTCATTATTATCAATGTATGTGTGTCTCTCTGTCTGTATAGACATGTTACCTTCTGTTCTCATTCGTTGTCAACATTGACTATTATTTTATCTCTTCTCTGAATTTATTCACACTCACCATAAACCTGTCAACTGGGAAGATAAAATAACCCAGACAAGAAAGAAGAATGTACCAAATGACTGATAAATCCAATTAAACCTTCTCTGTGGAGATATGAGATACTCAAAATGTAATGCTGGTAATCAGTCCACAGGACAGAACTTAGTTATATGAAATATTATTTTAATAAATGAATTCATCTAGAGAACCTTTGATCTACTGTCAAACTTTTTTTTTTGTCAACGGAAAATAAGGCTGAAAAACATTCCTATTTAATGCATTCTCATACATTCCTTGCTGGGTTTAAAATAACAACTACTATATTATTTCTTCTATGAACTTGATTTTCCCATGACTTGTTGCTTCCCTTTTATCCTGCTCTGCAGCTTTTAATTTCCATAGCAAAAAGGTGAAACTTCACAGTTTCCTCGTG
>VZSC01007703.1:333000-345644 GCA_013398225.1 Steatornis caripensis
AGGGGGAAGCAGGGTCTACACCACAACAGACTGACTTATAAAAAGAGAAAATAGTATAAATCATTGAAAAGAAACATGAAGAATTTCTCATGGGACAGTGCTAATTGCTCACAGTATTAATTAAAAATTAGGTGTAAAATAGCCCTACCTATTCTATGACATCTCTAGGAATCCTGGTTCAAGAATTCTGAGATCTACATTCGCGTCATTTTTGTTTTTCAAGAGTCATATTTATTAATGACATATTGAATCACTTATAATGACAGCTTGGTAACGTCTTTCTTAGAAACCGGTAAAAATAGTGTATATTATCAACAAAATTCTTCCTCTGATGATGAGACATAAAGCTTTTCTTTCCCTTTGTTTCTTCAGAAACATTGTGACAAATTATCCTAGTACAGTCAAACTAAACCTCTGATCCTAAACTGCTCATGTCATGTCTTAAATAAAGATTATGCTGAAGTTCAGGTCACATATTTGAATCAGATTTTCTATGTCCATGGGCACATGCAGATTTTTCTTTCTGAAAAATACATGCTGATACTGGCTGCTCCTGTCAATCTCATTGCAGGACTGAGACCACAGATTTGTATCTGGGTCCATACATAGATTTCCACAAGTCAGTTTAGAATAACCACCTTGATCCACAGCTATCTTTGCTCTAATGTACCCTAAAAGCCCAACTTTCTTCATTATTCTAGCCTATCAAATATACTGCTGCCAGTATTACCTCTACTCCTCTTACACTGACCATACCTTTTCCTGTTTTTTTAATCCCTTCATTGGCTTCCAATTTTCTTTTACATTGAGTTCAATCTCAAGATGCTTTGCCTTCATCTTCAATATTTCATCTATTTTTTTTCTCAACTTATTTACCTATCTCTTACCCATAGCTCTTTGCACTGAAGAGTCTAAATAATTCTTAGGTAAACAAGATATATTTAATGTGTGACCTGGGAATGATTAAAGCTTCTAATCCCATTTCAGTTCATGTTTGCATTATAATGCTGGTAGTAATTATACTTGGTTTAAAAAGTGCATTGAAATTTAAGTGGGAAATAGACTGTAACATTCACCTATTATTTAATGGATATTTCCAGTTGCAGCTTGTTCATCAGAGTGATAGTTACAAGGTATAATACTCAGCTTGGTCTATTCAGAGTTATATACAAAGAGATCTAGATGAGAGTAGAATCCCTTAATCAATGAATTTTACTCTTTATTTCTTGTTTTTTCCTAGCTGATTTGTTTTCTTGTAGCTGTCATAGCAAATGATCAGTGAACACTTGGACACTGAGAGTACCAAGACTTCCCAAAATGAAGGCTTTGAAGGCCAAAAAGAGAACAGTACAAAATCCACTATTTTTGAGTGAGGAAGTCACCAACTCATTATCTACATCTGACAGGAGTCTGGCTGCATAAAGGATCGTGCCTCCTTGAACAAATAATCGAGAACTTTGTCCAGTTTTTTGTAGATCACAAGTCTTGTGTTCCATCTGTTTCCCCCAAAAGACTTGGCCTTCTGGTTACAGTACATGTGTTCTCAAAAAACATGTTGATGTTAGCTGGGATTTAAAATGCTGCTGGACATTGGAGTCTTGGATCACTTCAAGGTATCGGGAAATTCAGTTTATAAGTTTCAAGCACCTGATTTGAAAGTTGGGTATGCTTAACTATGATAGGGAACTGAATATTTTGTCTGGTCCTATGAAATTAGCACTTCACGAAGACAAGCTACTGTTTCCACTCCTTTGGATGATGCAAAGCTTTATTTCACGCATTTAATTTCTTTCCTGATCTCAGAGGAACATGCATATTTTTATAAAATATGGTTAGTGGACCACAAAGCAGAAAAACCACAAGTATTTTCCTTTCCTCCTAAAAACCAGTGCTATTTTGTGGAGAGTTTTAAATGTAAAAACACATCACCTACTTCAGTTCTCATGTGAGGTATCTACTGTGCTCTGCTTGCCAGTTTCTTTAGAGTGCAAAGTCTATGGTACTGTAAGATACTGCCTATTCAGGTACAGATCTGATGCCAATGATGTTATACAAGGGCTACGTAAAAGAAGAACAATAAAAGGGGTAGGATCAGGAGGAGGGATAGAACCTGTAGTGAACTGACTGTGACACAAAGAAAACCAGACTTCTTTGTTCTCTGTTTTTCTAAAAATGTTTTTCTAAATTGAGAAAAATATTTCATAACAGTAAACTTTTGTCATTTTTTTACCCTACAAAGTTTTAAATGTGTTAATTTTTCCAGTATGTAATTAAATGCTTAAAAATATTTGTATGTATAATTAAACTGTGCTGTTTCAAATTTCCTCTGCATATTGTATAGTTTATAAGAACATTTTTCAACACACCCATGTGCCTCTGAAAGGTATTAATCTTCAGTAACTTTTTGTTGATTTCTGCACTGAAATGGCTTCACAAATGCAATACTATATGGGCTATAAGTCTCCAGGGAGGTGACGTCCTAAGTCAATAATATGTATGCAAAACATTTACACAATTGACCAAAATGATTCCTTTGGTCCCCTTATGGCATCTCAAGAACCTTTTACTGCATATCTAAACAGCTTGCCAAAGCACCTCTGAAGCAAGGGTTGTTAACTGAGTCAATAATTACTATTTTAAAAGTCATTAAGTAAAAGCTATCTGAGCTTTCAGAGCAATTAAATTTTATCCCTCCTATGCAAGTTCTGCAGAAGATTTTGATCACCACAATGTCTCATAATAGTTAGCAGTACTGATTTTGATTTATTACCATAGAAAAATATGTGTGCTTTGAGTAAGAACTATCCCAATCCTTGAACAAACGCGATGGTCTTTTCATCAGTGGTTAACGATTCACACAACTACTGAACTGAGTGTTATGAAAAATGTCTTCATTGTCTTTGCTGAAGAATGGGCTGACCAATGTGTATGAAGTGTATGACACATCATACAAATGGACTTCTGGAGTGGAAGGGGAATACCTAATCCCCAAAAGAGGAGAGATCCAAAACTGAGATGAATTCGTTTTAACTTGTCTTACTGTGTTACAGCTGGAAGGATTCTCAAACAGTTCATGACATTGAACCTACAGGGTGGTTTTGTGGATAGAAACTCCTACTGGTAGTTGAAGTTGTATTTCTATTATTTTAACCAGTTTTACAGGCTTTAAACAGCAGCACCTGATATTTTATTCAAAAAGATAGGTAAACTGTCCTGTTCCTTCTGTAACTGATGAATTTAGTAGATTAATTTATTAAGTTACAAGCATTCCTGTTTTGCTATAGTTTATATAATTGTTCTGCAAGGTATTCCCTGGCCAAAATATTCAGTTTATAGATGTCAGTATCTATATCAAGTTAGGTGATAGATCTTCCAAAACCATTGAACAGGATGAATTGATTTGCAGAGTTTATAGAATTTCTAATGTATTTGTGAACTACATTGTGGAATTTATAATCATCCTTACCTAAAGTTATACTTCTCTTCCATTTTTTCAAGTTTTCAGTACTTTGAACTGTGTAATTTGAATTGCACAACTTAAAATCATTGCTCTTGTGCACCTGTAGATTTTGAATTTTTTTTCTTAATGAAACCTTCTTGTTTTATTAAGTTCTTATAAACTCTACAAATTTTTAAAGAAAGCTCCTTTTTAAACAAGATGTTTTAACATCTTGTTTCGTTCAGATCCAACTTTCTAAGTGTGTTATTTCATCTTGGGACAGTATTAAGCGTATTTAACTTAGAAATATTGTTTGATTTGGGAAAAATTCTAGACATGATCAGTGGAAAATATTTCATTTTCTTTCTGTAGCTGTTTGTCTCAGGAAATTGATAGCTGCCAGAGACACAGGCATGTACCCTATAGTCTTTACAAGAGCACTCATGGAATATATAGCATAGCGTTCAGAGACTTTCACAGAGCTCGCAAATGTCAGCAGCATTCACCTTCAGTAAATCCAACTTTGGCAAAAATGTGGTGTTATTATTCTGCTTGTTGGAGAATGATCGATAAACCAAGCTATCACATCAACATTGTAAAATGTTTTTGGAAGAAACTGGATTTTGAATTATAAGGCTTTGAAAAGAAGGCGGCTTGATCGTTTAGTCACACATAAAATTTCAATTTTGGTCAGTAAGTCACGAATAGAAGTTCCCAAGGGAAAGGAGATATTACTATTTTTTCTTCAGAAACAATGATGAAATATGTATGGAGATATCAAAACAGGCATAATGCAAACTGTGTGAATTCATACAGGTTCACTTTTGTAGTTCTATAATGCAACATGAGGTATTTTTATCTGACAGTTCTCAAATTACATATGTAGTTTAATAAATAAATTAAGTTCTAATACCACATACAGATTTAATGAATTTACTTGTGAACAAGGGAAAATAATCCTGAGTTTATAACTCAGTCCCACAAAAGAAAGGAGACTGAAAGGAAAGCCTTACTATCCCACAGTACCTCTAATTTTATCATGGGGCAGGAGATGCTGTGTGCAACTATTTTGTTAATTTTTGTAATGAGATAATTCATATAGTTAGGCATAGACACAACTATCTACATTACTGAGGGCTCTATTATGGTTAAGCAGTGGACATAATATCTAGGTCTCAATAAGGAACTGATTTTTACAAATTTTTTTTCAGAAAATAAAAAGATATGAAGGACATAGTTTGAAGTCAACCAAAAGAGTAAAAGTAAACCCTGATGAGCTAAAAAGTGGTTTGTGTATCAGCTACTGTTCTCTTCCTTCCCCATTGCTCTTCATCTGAATGTTTCATTTTCTGGTTAACCATTTTTTTTTTAGTTTTTAAAAATTATTATTATAACCCCTTTCTTTCATTTCACCTTAAGCAATTAGTAGTTTGTCATTTTGAAGTAGTATTTTTTATTTAGCACCGACTTACATTTTTAAATTGGCCAAGTAAAGAAATGCAGCAATTTCTGAAATTGTTATTTTGCTTAAGGAATATCAAGAAAAATCAGATTGTAAACTTTTGCTTTCCTCCTATCCTGTCGCTTTCTTCCGATCAAAACCATTAGTCCTAAACCAAATAAGGAAATAGCTTTGATTGTCCTGAAAATTCATTCTCTAGCAAACCAATCGTTTTCTTCCTTCCCCTCCCCAATTACATCTGTATTATTTTTACATGATTACCTCTCCCTGAAAAGAACTCTCTGCCTTCCTGAGCATTATTTCTAGAAATAATGAATATTGGAGCACTTGTCTCATGAGGAAAGGCTGAGGAAACTGGAACTGGTCAGCCTGGAGAAGAGAAGATTCGGGGAGATGTCTTCAATGTATACAAATATCTGCAAAGAAGATACAAAGCCAGGCTCTTTTTGGCAGTCCCCAGTGACAGGGCCAGAGGAAATGGGCACAAGCTGAAACACAGGAGGTCATGTCTGATCATAAAGAAGAAAAATTCACTGTGAGGGGGACTGAGCACTGGCACAGATTTCCCAGAGAGTCTTTGGGGTCTCCATCCTTGGAGATATTAAAAAACTGTCTGCATACGGTCCTGGTCAAACTACTCCTGGTGACTCTGCTTGAGCAGGGGGGTTGAACAAGATGACCTCCAGATGTCGTTTCCAATCTCAACTATTCTGTGACTTTGTGGTAAGGGATCGAATTTACAAAACTGTATATGATTTTCCCAGTACAATCCTGCCATCTTAATGCTACTTGTTGGGATCTCTTTCTTTTAAATATGTTGCCTAACTTGAGTGAATTCAAAGAGCTACTAATCCAAGTAACTATATGATTGAAGCGTAGTGGAGATTCAAAGCTCTTTTCATTTCATTATAATGAATTTTGTAAGGGACCGAGTAAACTGGATTACATATGTTAAACATGGGATGTAACAACTCAAAATGTTAACATTTCTAGAAAATACACTCACAGAATATTATCAAAAAATGGTGCCATCAAAAGTTGAATAAGTGGGGGGCTTTAGTTTTTGGGAATAATAATCAATCCAAAGTCTTATCAACATGGAAAAATCTTTGTGTCTATACATCTATGTGTACACTGATATTGACAATGATTTCATTTAAAAAACGAATAAAAAATGAAATTTCCCCAGAACTAATAGAAAATGAAGAAAAAAACCTGCACATGTTGGTTTTGTGTGTTCAAACTGTTCATGCACAGATGATAGTTCTTGCTTTTTACTGTAGATGACAGGTGAAATATTTGTGTGATTAGGACTGCATGCAGGCATAAATGAGTCATATAGAGGAATATCTGTTGAGGATGAATTACTCATTTATTTAAATATATAAAATGTGAGCAAAGCTGACACACATTCGAACACAAGAAAATTTGAAGATTTGAAATATGGGGCACTCTCTAATTTGTTGAAGAAAATAAACAAGTAATTCCATAAACTGACCTATTTCTGAAGAGGCAATTTCTCTGGCACAAGCTGTGTTACTAGCTATAGGATTTTTGCATGATTAAGAACTACTGGCCAGTATATAAAGGTAAGTCCACGAAACATCTCCTTTATTCATACTGTGCTTTCGAAGGCTATAAATAAATTACTATCCTGTGTAGATTTGGTTTTTGCAGCATCTGTAACTGTTTCTAATCTATATTCCCAGAGTGGCATAGTTATACCGAAAATCAAAATTCAAATAATATATCAAAATATTTTAAAAACACGAAAAGTCCTGTTCAGAATAATCCATATTGCAGAGATCTTGTTGTGCTGAGAGGCTGTGTTGAGTTTCTTCATGGAACAAGTGAATGGTTTATAAATGAGAATTTACCACTCATCTCTTTCTTTTTTTTAAATTCATTTTTAATACCGCTGAGGTTTCATATACTTCTTCCAGTGTATTTCTTAAAAGAACTGCAAAGGTCTTTCAGGTAACAAATACTAGCAAGCCAACCAAAATAGGATCATGTGGTCATGAAGAATACCTTCTAAAAGCCCATTTGTATACATACCAGCTCTTAGTATATCCTCACTTTTTATGGAGGCTTTAAAATCATGTTTTGGAGCACTATTATCATCTCAGCTCTATTTTTTTATATCCTCAAAGTTGCAATTGATTTATATTATTTCCTTATGTAACATAATAATAGAGCTGAAATACAAGTTTTAAAGATTTTTTATCAATTACGTCATATCACAGTCTGAGATAAGAGTGAGAACTGTATTAATTTGTATCTGTATTTAGTTTAACTCAGCTCATCTTCTTGCTATTATACTGCCTGACTTTAGAGACCTACATTAAAAATGGCTGTTTGAGGCCAGGACAGTAGGCAATGAAAAAGAAGAGACAAACATTCACTATTTCCAATGTGAATGTTAAGTACTTAGAAAAATGAGTGAATTAACCATGAAAAACCCCTTTTTAATCTCCATATTTTTTTTTCCTGTAGCCAGAGAATAACTCAAGCATCTTCCGTTGGACATCCCCTCCCCAAGCCCCCCAGCAGACCAAACCCAAGGTGACTAAAATTTCTGCTGTAGATGAAGAAGCAGAAGGTAGGACAGTAGTCTCTTAGGAAGGCACACTGGTAGTAGAAGCATGCAGCAATAACTACCTTTGAAAGAGCCATAATGAGTAGTAGGCAAGCCCCCAGAATATGGGTTTGGGGATTACCCCTTTCATTGTGCATGCTTTTTGCTGCCGAATGAACAGTGTCCTTTGATTTCACTTCCTCAGTGTGCTGAGCACCAAACTGCAGAGGCTCAGGAGTTCTGCAGTTCTCATGCTCTGCCTGGCCATGCCCTGCTCTCAATGGCAGCCTTGGTTCCTTTTACGCACTAGGGATCTAGTAGATCTACGCTAGCAGACTTTAACCACATTTGTGTGTACACATACGTATCACAACCGGTGACTAACAGAATAATATTGCGCAAACAAGAAAGGTCTTTACAAGATATGGCAATATTCAAGATACTGTCTTGGTTAATCAAGATAATACTAACAAGATGAGAATATTTAGTTTTGAAATGCTGGAAAATGGAAAAAAATGATCATTCCTTTGTCAGAAACCCTCCAACTTTCTCCTGTATGTCACATGCTGGTCTCTGTAAGCTTAGAGAAAGCCAGCAAAATCCCTTCTGATGGCTGCTGCACAGGTGCACGAATGTATGAGAACTCCTTTGTTTTAAGGTACAGGTAAAAAGCAAATCAAATCCTGCCCCCTAATCCCCAAAGAAAATGGCTCCATGTTGTAACTTTAAATATGTTCTAACAAGCTAGTATGAGACTTGCAGTTGTCACTTGTTGCACATGAACATAAATCTCCTTTGAGCTATGCTGCTGTTGCAAGTCACCCTTAAGACAGCATGCAAAGGAAAGATTTTAATGAAGTTTCTCAGGTTCTAGTGGGGCTGGGTCACCTGTCCCCCCTAGAGAAGAGCTGCACCTGCTAATGTAGGAGCAGTAACATCTGCCTGGGTGTCAGGATGAACATCTGTGAATGTAGGGGCTGTGGCTACTCTGAGTCACAAGAACTGCACTGGGATAAAGACGACAGCTGCTCTTCTGGTAGTCCCTGAGCTACTTATAATCTTGCCAAGTTGTTACTTAAAATCCTTAAAATGTTGTTGTCCTTGCTTCTTCTATTGGAATTTTTTTTCAAAGTCTCAGTCTTTTGATGATTAAGGTCTTTCTTCTAATTTCTATCCTGAATCATGGATAGCTTATATTTATTTATGTCAGTGAGATTAAAAAAATTTCTTTTTCCTTTTCTGACATATTTGCACATCTTTTCACCTTTCATTTTGCAGTATTAAAAGAACCAAGCACTTCTGTCACCCTCTGGGAAGAAGTATATCTTCTCACTGCAAACTTGCGTTGCAAGAATAGAGCTGAAAAATAAACATAAAAATTTGAAGATTAAACAAAAATTTAAGTCTAAAAATTAGATTTCCTTTTTTGCTGGTGCGTGGTTATTGTCTGTTTGAAGTAGTACTACTTATGAATCCAGAAATGAAATGAAATGATTTCTTAAAGTCTGCACAGAAATGTGCTTGTGTGAAATAACAATTTTGACCTTACAATTTGTACTTAATGAAGCTTTATTTTAGTTCCAGTATAGATGGACGTGGGGCATTGGTTATGATGGGTCCAGAGCAATCTTTATCTTGTAGACTTGCAGGGACAAATGATGCCATATTGAAGTTGCAAAATGGAAAACAAAACACATCGTCACTAGCATTTTCGCCTTGACTGATGTCATGTACAGATACTGTTATACAGCTCCAGAGAACTGGTGGCTTAACCTGTGAAAGACTGAATTTGTAATGTTTTAGTTACTGATCTATTACCAAAATAATAGCTTTCCTTACGAGGACAGGTAATCATACTGGACTAATCCTGGACATTTATGTAAACAATTTGTTGGCACTAGTGGAAGATTTATTTAATCAAGTACTGAAATCTGCAGGATTAGGCATAATGAAAAGAAGACCTTGCATTTGTCAAGGTCTTCTTTTCGTCATCTAAACCTGTTCAAGGAATACAAAACCAATTCTGATACAGATTTTTGATAGATCAGGACTTATTGAAAACCTCAACATTTTGAGATTCAAGAAACATCTCTAAAAGTAAAATATCTCCTTTAAATTTAAACTCTGACAAACTAAGAGAAATAGTTACTACACACCAATTTCAGACACTTGAAGGAATTTCATTTTTCTGTATACAAGTTAAAGGGACAAGACTATTTGAACATTGTCTATCGTAAAGAAAACTTCCAGTTCTCCTAGAGAAAACATTATCTTAAAAAGAATTGAGAAAAAATCCATATGGAAATAACTGAATGACAATCCATCTTTTCCTTTTCTTTTTTTAGGATGTGAGGATAAAATGAGAATTTAAAAAATCAGCAAAGGTTGACTTTCTATTTCCTAAAGGAAATGAAAGCAACTAGCAATTTTTCTTAGCCAAACCAATAATATAGAACATGTAAAGCATGACGGTGAAAGAAAATACACAGATGACAAGCCAGAGGTTAAAGATGGAGGGAAAGTAGAGCCACAGGATAAAATGGCTAATTTTCTTTTGTTTTCAGTACAGTTGCTGACTTGAGTGTGGGTGTGAATGCAGAGCTAATTAGAACAGAAAACAGAAAAATGTGTGTAGCACATCTGAAAAGCAAAGCTCTGAGAAACTGATACAGGCAGAACTGAGGTTGTGGTACACAAAGTGAATCAAATTGTAGGTCAGTCAGAATTTTTAACAGATCTGTGAGCTTGGGGATAGCTTTTTTTAATGAAGAACCTCTGATAATGCTGCATCTGCTGTAGAAGGAAGCAATGACTCAGGCAGCTAGAGAGACTCAATAGTGTATTTTCAAGAGTGCATTTTTGAAGAACACTTTCTGAGATAAGTAAATTGAAGACATGGAAGTGTCAAGACAATAAAGTATAACAAAATTAAGCATAGTTCATCAAAGACAGTTCATATCTGAATAATAGAATATCCTCCTTTGTTTAAAATGAATAGTTTCCTAGATAAAGGGAAGTAGTAAATCTAGTTTATCTACTTGTCACTAAAATGCTTGATGTGAGTCTTCCCTGGAAAATGTTAGCCAAATTAGAATAGGAACTCAGTATAATATGTGGTGCAGAAGAAAATGTTGTGATGAAAAGTGAAATCTCAGGCTGCGAGGAAGTTACCAGTGGAATACTTTAAGGATTGGTCTTGGGATCAATCTTGATCAATATTTTCACAATTGTACTAAAATTAAAAGTGTTATTACATTATGTGATTTAAAAGCATTTGGTTTATTGTTGATAGAAGGGACATTCTAAGTAGAAATTAAAAGAATAATCTAACAAAAGGTAAAATAAAAATTACCAGGAACCTGATGCTTACACAGGGTTTTAAGCATGCACTGTGGGAGCCAAGTGAAAGCTAAGGTCTAAACACCATATAACTGTAACCTTGCGAGTGGGTGTAATTTGAGTACCTAACCCCAGAAGTTCCATAGCTACTTCATTATTTTGTTTTGGGATCTTAGCATTACCTAGAATGCCTTTATTTCGGTTGTGCTGAGCAGTCTCTCTCTCTTTGGCAGTCCAGCAATGTACTCATTCTTATTAAAATAGTTTTGATGTTCATAGCTTGCAAATTATTCAGGAAGTATGTATGTATCTGGCATAGAAAAAAGGCACAAAGGAAAAATAAAAGTTCAACAGCACTTACCATCATGAAATTTAAACTAAACCAAGCTTTTAATCTTTTTAGTCTTCAACATTTTTCTAATATTAACTTAAGTTTTAGGGTACCTTTTATTTAAAGGAACAAGATAGGCACATTAGTGCAACCGATAGAATGAAACTAACTGAGAGTTACTAAATTAGAGAAAAGTGGATGGAATTTGCTTAATTAATCTACAAAGTTTTAATTAACCTCTCCAGTGGCCCAATTAAGGTTCAGGAGATATATCTGAAGATATCCTTAAAATAAAACCACAAATTACTTTAAATTTCACGTCAGTTGATTCCACCAACTAATTAGTTTCATTCTGCATTTAACAAGCTAAATTCAAAACACCAAATATCTGGGGGAAGAAAGAATAATCAAAATATTGTCAAAACTAGAAGAAAATATGCGCAAGTTGCTCCAGCTGGATAGAGTCACATTGAAGACTACCAGAAAGAGAAGATTATTTTACAAAGGTACTTAAAAAAGAATAATAGTGTAGTCCACTAAATTTGGAATTGAAACAGCATGATACCTATTCACATGCTGAGTAGCAGATGTTAATATTTTGTAGTTACCAGACATTTTTAAACTTTGTTTTCTCGAAGAATGAGACTATGTTCTAACAATGTTTCTGAACTCTGGCTTTGTGACCAAACTATCCTCAATTCACTGCTGCAAACTGAAATAACGCCCATGGATTTATTTTGGGTGTACTCTTGGGAAAGTGGTTGTTTCTAACCCCAGGTGTCATGTAGCCTGATATAATTGCTTCTACAAAGTTCTTTCCTGTTAGATGTTAGGATTGTAGCTTTTGGTAATTAATTTTTTTGTGAATTTATTATATGAGGTTGGAAAAATGTTCTTTGGTATGTGGTCGGTTGAAGGTCAGAGAGTAGAGGTTCAGCAAAACCTTCAGCATTAAAAGTTTATTTCAAAATGGACTTCAGCTACAGGGAACTGGACTCATGGTCCCAGCAGTTCCTATGCAAAATCTGCCACATAAATGATATAGAAAGGTTAGCATCCTAATTAGCTAGAAATAGATAGCTAAACTAAGGTAAAAGAAAAGTTTTTATAATTAATTTGTAGACTGGATTTCTTCATGCTATAAAAGGGGTAATCAAGAGTAAAGTTTCAGGAACTACAGGCCAAAGAAAACAGGGATCAAAATAGAAGTTAGAAGAGAACTTATTCTGAAATTAATACTTTTACACCACATTTTTATGTTCTAGAAGTTTTGTTAATGTTGGAGCTGATGAATTCTGTCTCAAAAGGACTGAGAAACGCAATTTCATTAGAAATTAAATATTTTATGAGGTCAGAGAGATTTCAAAAACATTTGTAACAAAATGAAATAATTTTCTGCTTTCTCCTTGAGAAAATATCATGATGTTTGATAATGATTAAATAATTTGCTTGGTAATGATCACATGTAACTATAGCTATCTAAAATTCATTTATC
>VZSC01007705.1:0-31457 GCA_013398225.1 Steatornis caripensis
TAGGCTGGGGAACTACTTCTTTTTGTTTTGCCCATAGGTGCACAATATTAAGAGTTACGGGTTACAAGTTATGAAACATGATGACTTGAATGGTGAATAAGTGAATTCACATGATAGACTAGTCTGGGCAAAAGGGGATTGAGTGCCTGTTTGTTGTGTTTGTTTGCCGTATTTCTTAATGAGCTCATGAAATAAAGTTTAAATCACAGCGCACATGGTAAATTTGAGAGATGTGAATGGACCGTGACACCCACCGTAGCAGACTGCACCCCGGGCTCCCAACAGGCTCTGCAGCGTGCAGCTTTCTGGAAGGCAGCTGTGGCACCCAGGAGCGCAGCGAAGGAGATTGCATTTGTCAAGTTATTTACAACTGTAAGGCATCTGTAAATAACTTGACAGATCTCATGTCTTCCTGATGTGCAGGAGAGTGAGCAATTTTCTTCAGCTTCTTTGTCATCCGGATCTATTTTGCTGGACAGGATGAATTAATTCGTCGTCATCCAACGTTAACAGTAATGCCTTGAGACTTGCCCAGGCACCCAGACAGGTGCCCACAGCACCCGTTTCAACCCCAGTCCCAGCAATGAGCCACCACAGAGCCAAGAGTCACTGCGCTCTGACGGGAGCGCTGGGAGCTCAGCTGATCTTGTGGGTCGAGTTTTGGATGTCCTGGGGACAGAGCCCACACAGCACTGTCACCAGGGGTTTCTCCTTGGGCTGGCTGGAGACCTCTGCATCGTGATGGTTTGAGCAGACTAACACACTGTTTTTCTCATGTGAAAGACAGTTTGCTCTCCCTGACTGATACTGAAAGGCTTTTAATTACCTTAATTATACCTTTCTCTCCTAATGTCAGACAAAGACCAGTACTAATTCAAGTTTATTGTCATAGACACGCACCATCATTTAGCTGGGTGGCTCGTGCAGGGAGCTGGCAGCACCCTTAACGAGTGCAATGGTAACACAGTCAAGGAAGAGATGCAAGTCCTGGAGATTTCAGCTGGGGTCAGTAAACACATGAGCAGGCAGACATCTCCCTTGAGCATGGAGCCTGTCTTCTGCATGGACTGGGCTGCATTCCTGGGGGCTCCCTCTCCCATGCCTGTTTCTCCATCCTCCCAATATATCACTTATGTAAATGCTGTGATTAGGGAGCCCGGAGCATGACCTGGCATTAAAATAACATAGTCTGTGCTTCAGGACAGGAGTCACAACACTTGCCTTCAGAGCAATGAGTATCAACCCAGGCAGAAATAAATGGCTCCACATGCTTCTACAGCAAGTCCATCCTTCCCCGCTGACCAAGTGCATTCAACTTTCAGAGAGCAATAATTTCATTTGGATGAATAATTCTCCAGTCAATAGAACAAGAAGTAGCGCTGGGGACACCAGGGTTGTTATTCTGCTTGACGTTTCTGAGCGGACACATAATTTGTTTGCAAAACTGCACTCAGTGGATGAGTCGGGTTTAGCTTCAAGGCCCATGTGACTGCCATATACACAATCCTGGGTTAGTCACATCTTTTTTTTTTTTTCTTCCCCATGTTGCCAGAAAGTACCAGTAGAAATAGTCAAACTGTTCCCAGATTGGGAGGTGAGGGAATACATGATCAGGCTTGGAGAGCATCTGTGGGCAGACAGAATCCACTCAAGACATAGTATGTACCAGCTTTCCTCCAGGATGGGTAGATGGAAGGCTGCAGTGGGTCTATAGGTGGAATTACTGTATAGCAAGGGAGCATCAGAGACGAAGGAGTCTAGGGGACAGCACAAAATGGGCAGCAACGGCTGCGGGCGGGGGGAAAGAAGGGAAGAGCTAATTTTCTCCTCTCAGTAGAGAAGATAATTCTTCAAGTCACAAACAAAGTGAAAGGCTTTAGCAAGAGCCAGGATTCATTAGGCCTGTCTGTAACAACTGTGTAGCCAAGCACCGCCAGGAGCTACCTGGGTTTCGCAGGAAATCAGCTCAGCCAGAGCACTGTTGTACATTACTTGCATGCAGATTCCCATCACTCAGCCTATTCCGGGGAGAGTTTGTCCCCTCCTCAGTGCCATCACCCACACACCATCTTCAACCAGTCCTCTAAAAAAATAAAAGGGGGTTGACTTCACTTGCCAAAGGCTGGCCCTTCAGAGAGGGGTCTGGAGAGAGATCTGCCAGATTCAGTGCCTCAGGGCTGCTCGCATTGGGTACGGGGTCCCTAGAGGCAGCAGCCACAAGCACCACTCTCGCTCTGCAGCGGAGGAGGTGGCTGGCCTTGGGCACTGCCACACACCACTGGGGAGGACAGGACTCACAATCTTCACGAAAGAGGATAGGGGCACTTCACAATCGCAGTTTTTCTGTTTTACAAGCCAGCTCAGGGGAGCACCAGGCACACGGTGAAAGGGAAAATGCCCCCTGCCTTGGTGCTAGCAGAGGCGTGCCCCGCATCGGTTTTACCTTGCATTGCCCCTCTCTCCTCACCCTCCCTGCCACGCAGCCCACGCACTCCTGATCAGCACCCAGGGACCTGGCACCCCTCCTCACATGCCCTTCTTCCCACCCCTCAAGAAGCCTATAAGCACTCATGGGCACCTCACAGCAGGATTTACCGCCAGACGTACTGCAGCAGGCAGCTCCCCAAGTTAGTAAAGGCACCAGAGCAAGACAAGCCCTGGCACCGGGAGAGCGAGGTGAGGATTTACAGCTCTGGGAGCAGCTGTAAGGGAGGGAACTGCGAGCTCGTACTAGAGCTGGAGTCACAGGTTTGTTGCCTTCTAGTCACCGATTTTAACTTCATCTTCAATAACATCAAGACGAGCACGTGAGAGCTGGTGCTGCATCTTCCATTTCTTCTGCCATCACCTGGGACTGAGCCCAGAAGACACCAGCCTCCTCAAAGCATAATGCCATCTCAGCCCACCCATGCTCCTCTCCACCTCAGTAGCCACAGGTTAACATGGGAACTGTCTTTTCGCTGCTTGGTTATACTCACTCGTCATGCTGGGGCCTCCAGACAAACTCTTCCTGCAAGACTGAGCCAAAACAATCTTCTCAGCCCTACAGTCCTGGCATGCATTTGTTCTGTGGGCTGCGACTGCCTGAAAGTTCACACCGACTTGCACTACTGCATCAATAAAAGGATCCAAATGGAGTCCATTGGATGGGCTCCAGTTTGCTGGGCTGGATTCTGGATCAGGTCCTCCCAGAAAAAGGCACGTATTTCAAGGGATATTTAAACACAAATTGTTTAGTGCCATCTAACAGACTGATGTATTGTAATCAATTCATGCCAACAGCTTTGACACAAGAAATATTTTCCATTAGGGAGTATTCTCCATTAACAGAATTACTTCATCCTCTGCTCAAGCCATCTGATCAACTGCTCTTGCCCAAGAACCAGAAACAGAGGACACTTGACAACAACGGAGAGACCTCACAAATTCGAGCAGCAGAACCTGGGGGGAACTACGCAACGCAGGAATATGTGAGCACAAACCCCTGCGCGAGGCCCACGTGGAGCAGGCTGAAGGCTCTTCCACATCACATCTCCTCAGTACCTGTCAGTGCCACTGCCTCTGAAAACTGCCCACTGGATGTCTGAGCAAAGGGACTGCGCCCCTTAGCACAGCCCCACACCGCAGGGAGCACTGCTGGCAGCAGCCCAGACCCCTGCACTGCCAGCCTGGCACCCAGCCCGACAGAGTCAGACATGGCGATGCTGTGCTGGAGCACAGCCTGCACAAAGGCTGCAGACAGAGCAAGCTGTTTGCAGATTTGCTAATATTAGAACATTACACAGCTTGCTTCTAATGAAAACTTCATTCCGCCTTTGCGCTAGACAGCAAAATCCTGGTACTGTGTCCTATACAGCTTCCTGCCCACAACACCTACCCATGTCCTTCCTGCTCGTACTAATGACTCTCAGCTGGCTGTTGCCCCAGCCAATAGCTAAATCTAGAATAAATTGATCTTAGCTTAATTTTTTCCCAAATGTTTTGTGCTGTTTTAAATGAAGTCGCTTGCATCTTTTCCTTGATGATTTTAATGAAAAAACTTTCCTGGAGAGAGACGATTTTAAAGCAGGAAAAGAGCTAAATGCACACAGTTTCTCCCCTGAGCCTTGACCCACTATGAGCTGCTGCCATTGCACACAGGAACCGTTGCACACTGGAACACTATGGCTTGGTGATGCTCAGACTACCTGACAGCTGGCAGCATGCTCCCGAAGGTTCTCCTTCCCAAGGAGCAGCAAACATCTCTGCAGAGCAGGAGATCCAGACAGGAACACAGGTTTGCTCCCATCAGGGGAAACTACACTTCAGCGAGTTCCTTCACCCTTCTGCCATAGGCTGAAGAACTGCACCATCAAAACCAGCTCTCAGCTCAACGCTCCCAGGACAAGCTATGCTTCTGAGGTGGGGAGAAGGCCCAGAGATGCAAAAGAGAGAGCCACGGAAGAGCTGGGACTTCAGACCACAGGCTCAAAACCCTATTTCAGCTGTTGAGAAGTGCTGTCCTGCTCCCTGACGTACAACTTGTATTGCCCCAAAGGCCCTTGCTCACTCTGACAACTTCAGAGCCTGATTTGAGGGCTGATGCTGACAGATATATACATATGAAAGTCAGACCTCTTGATGCTCCTTGGAGAGGCCAAGGAGTGAAAGCTCTTCCTTTCTGCCTGGGGAAGAACTACGAGCTGAAAGCAGCGCCTAACCTCGTGCAACCCCCAGCTCCACAGAACCCTCAGGTCAGGGACTTGAGACTTCCCTCAGAAGAGCTCAGCTGCTGCATTAACCAGAGGGTTAAAGGTCCTTTTTTATGTCTCCCCCTTTGATGGAGAGTCCCCTTAGCTCCTGTATGTGCTGGATCAGGCCTGTTTATTGTCTTCAGGCAGACAGACCCAGTGGAGCAGCCGCTTGACGAGGCTTAAGCAGCAGCAACCCCTTGACTTGCTTAGGACAAGTTAGTGACGTGGGACAGAGCTGTTCCCTTCCAGTGACACAAATACTCCTTGGGATGGGAACCTCTACCTTCACCATGCAGCAGTACCAACAAGCACCAGCTTGCCCACAAGCAACTCTGACACAGCTCACCCCATTTGCTCCACAAAGCCTGTTACTAGACAAGTCCTCTGAGAGAGAGCATCCCCATCAGCTCAGGATGCTCTGCTGCCACAGGGCTCCTTTGGGACCACAGCTACCTTCCTCCACAAGGCAGCATCTGTCACTCAGCCCCAAAGGGCTTTGCAAACATCTCCCCAAGTGAAGCAGAACTAAGGCAGGAACGCTTACTCCAAGAAACATAGAGGATTTTCAGGACCGCAGCTACTCACAGTGTAAGGCCTTCCAGGCTCCCCCTACCCAGTGACTGCAGGAGTCTCCCAGGCAAACCACACTTTGGACTCTTTTGGGAAGGGGGAAAAACAAAACAAGACTGCAGCCCTACGATAGCTAAGACAAAGTTACAGGCCAAATCTACCTCCACACTTCTTTTGCAAGCTCTTGAGCCCTACTGCTCACAGATGAGCTTGCAAAACCTTGCCAGAGAGCTGTTCTGCATTCAGAGGTTACATCAACACGTCACTTTTCCCAAGAAGGGGGGAGGGGGTGTCAGAATATCTACAGTCATCACTCAAAAGATTTAAGGCTTATCTATAGCAATGCAGAGCTCTCCTTGACCACCCCCAGCCTGGAGCTCTACCCCAGACAGGGACAGGCAGCGTCACGGCTCCATTACCTCCTCCCATGCTACACCACTCAGCGCGGGGCTGTGCATCCCCTCCGGCTCTCCCCAGGAGACGCCTCAGCAGTGCAGTGCAGGCAGAGCTCCCCAGCAAGGAAGGAAATGGAAACCAGGGGTTTATTTCAAGACTGCCCAGCTTTACCTTGTATTTTACTGGCCATGCTGCAGAACACTGTGCTTCCTGAGTGTCCTCTTCTGGGACAAAAGAGGACAGGCATGTCCTCTGAGGACACGCCAAGATCCTTCCAGCAGTGCCCCATGGCAGCACTCCCTCAGCACCACTCAGATCATTACAGAGTTTCCTGGGATTTCCACCGCTATGATTTCCAGAGAGAGAGAGCGCGCAAGGGGATGGGCATAGAGCTGAGGGAAGCAAGGGGATCCGGCTCTGCTGGTGGAGGAGACCTTGAGCACAGCAGCCCCCCAAGCGGGCGCCATCAGAGAGAGAAGGGCACGCTCCCATCCCTAGCTGGCTCTGGAGAGAGCGTGGAGCAGCCCTTGCTGCTGGGCTCTGCTCCAGCAAAAGTCAGCGGGTTTGCCCAAAGAGAGAGCATCAGGCAGAGTGCAACTGGATTGAGCCCCAAAGGGAATGGGTTTGCGAATTAACTGCAGCACCAGCTAATGTCAAGCAAACCAACACACAGAGCTCTTGCGAGCAAGAGTGAAATGAGACTGCTCACCAGCCGGCCATCCACTAGTCCCAGTGACACAAACCCTAAAACCATCTGGGAGCAGCAGTGTCCTGGCCTTGGGGCAATTGCTTATCCTGGGCAAGGACTGGCATGGGATTGCAGCTCTCCAGCATCCAATCCCAGCTGGCTTGGGAGGGACTTTGCTGGGACAACTGGATTTTCCAAGATAACCTTTCCTCCGATTACTTTAAAGCAGAGTGAACAGGAGATTCTTGAGAAGTATTTAAGACATGCAGCTGTGTTGCATGTGTCTTGCCAACACCTGCAACAGCAACTGCATCACAGGAAATTTCTGCTCTGAACGGCAATGCTAGCATGCTCTGCCTGCCAGAAGTCAAATATCCCTGGACTTTCTAAGAACAGGCAAAGATAGTTCCCTAAATTAAAGCACAGCATGAGCAAATTATATATCACACTTCAGCTTGACAGAGCAGCCAGCATTCAGTCTTAGAAGACCTGTCAATCGCTTCGGTGTGCAGAAGTGTGAGGTATGTTCATTACAGTGCAGCAGAAAAATTTAAATGTAGTTAGATGTATAACCAGTCGATATCACTCATTTCCTCTGCACAGAGTCTATACAGGCATCAGGTTGACAGAAGGAAAGAAATGAAACAGAAAAATATAATAATAATCAGATTTTTTTTCAGGATGTTTTACTGTTGACTAAAAAATACACAGTTCCACAGTCAGGAAAGGAGACTACCTGAAGAAACATGAAAAACCAAGCGGAAAGAAAACGCTCCACAAAACAGATTGGTCAGAAGAGAAAATTCAAGCAGCTAAGAATGAACTGCTCCCCAACCAATGTATAATAAATAACCAAGGCTAGAAAACTGATACGGGAAGGAAGAAAATTGCTATAACCAACAGAAGTACCTCGAAGAACTGCAGTACTAACACAGATGGGACAGAAGAGTTAATGAATATTTCTGTTCCCTCTTAGCAAGTGGACATAACGTGCTCCTATCATGCACTGCTGAAATACTCCCCAGCAGTAATGAAACGCAGCAATCAACAGAAACCCCAGAAACCGGCTTGAATCAGCAGAACCACAAAACTTGCATCTAAATTTCCTAGGAACTCTCAGACCAGCCAACACTGGCTTTCAGTAAATCTTCAAACTCTTCAGAAGGTCTCAGGGCTGGCAGAGAGATTTGCAAAAGGAACCAGGAGGATGCAGGTAACTATATAGCCATCAGCCTCATGCCAACTCAGGAAAATAATGGAAAAGCTGAAATGGGATTCATTAATTAATAGGTCATGTGAAGGTAGGACAGGGCTTTTACAGACATCTTCTTACATAAAATATCCACTTGCACTGAAAAATATCAAGTGACTTTGATGAGAGCTATTTTCTATAACCCCACTTTGATTGGCACTGTCTACCAGACCATCCCTGAATGCTTGATTAACACACCAGAACAATACAAAATCAGAATAATGCACACTAAGTGGGTTAAAACCCTGTTAAAACATCTGTGTCACGAACCACAGCCAGAAAGGGAGAATCATTGCTGAATGAGTACCGCGAGTGATGTGGGATCCTTCATCACCCATCTTGGTTGGCAGGCTGGGAGAAGGCAAGCGTTCGTCATTTCAATCTGGCTGAATATTGCCTTGTTGTGCTAAAAAAAAAAAAAGAGAAGCCCCGTTTGCAGGCTGGGATCTCAGACCCAGCCGGAAGTGGAAGTTGCCCACACTCAGGCTGGAACTAAAGCATCCATTTCTTTTACCAGGCAAGATGACAGTTGTTAGAATTGGCAGCAAATCCTCCACCCCAACAGCGGAAATGTTCAAGCTCAGGTCAAAGGCTTTCTCAAGGAAAACCTAAAGCTTGCAGGAGCTTGTGCAATCCTAGGTTTGCAGAGGAGCAGGGCACGCTGTCTTGACTGCCCAGGCTCTCTGGGGTGAGCTTAGGGCTACAAATATCCTCTGATGGGCAGCTCACCTGGGCAGAAAATCACTGAGTGGCTTCCTTGGCCCCTCCCATGCACTGGTATGAGTGTTTGTATTCCCTCCCTGTCTCCTTCACTCATGATCTGACCCCCTACATGTGATTTGACTCCCAAATCTGTGTCACTAGCGTGGGCTGATCATGCTGACAACCTGAGCGGCACTGCCTACACCACAAAGTACACAGAGCCTGGAGATCTACTTAAAGAGGGAGAAATTGCTCTCACATCTGTCTTGCACTTCCAAACACCCAGCAGTCATAGCTGCTGAAAGCACACCACACTCTCCCGGGCGTGCCCAGCAAGAGGAGTCCCAGCCCCAAAGTTCAGCGGGGAAGAGGGCAACTCAGCGACAGTGAGAGCAGCTGGACCAGCAGTGGGAATACAGCAAGGCAGGGAGTAGAATGAGAATAATGCGGAGATGCAGCAAGATGCTGAGTGATGTTGGTGCTCAAGAGCCAAGGACCACCTCCCACACCAGCTCCAGCATTTTGGAGACCATGTTTTCTCTGGGACCACAAATTATTTTTGCACCCAGAGGCATGTGAGGCAAAATCTCTCCATTTTCATCAGCTGCTGAACCTAGCTCTTCCTCATGTCTATGCGTACCTATCTAGCCACTCAGCAAATAAATGCAGCATTTTGCCTCTCGTCCATTCAAGCTTTCAACCTCCCCAGCTAATTTTTCATTAAACCACCCAGTCATTTAGCTGGCTATGCAGACAAATTTATCCAGTCACTGTCTCCCCTGGTGTCACTGCCCCCACACCCGCTCTCATAAACAGCAGCCCAACAGTGAGACATAAATGTCATTCCCATCTCTGGGCAATGAATCAGTGCACATGAATATCTTTCAGGTGAATTACGGACCCTGCTGATAAGGAGCCAAGAGGTAAAACGTTCATATGCCTGAGTTGACTGAAAATGCTTCTATTCTGACACCACAATTTGAGTGGTGGTGGAATTTGGCTCTAATTAGAGTGTGGCAGAGAGAAGCAGGGACACACTGTATGCCTCACGGTTCACAGCAATCAGGACAAGCAATTCCGCCTTCTGCAAAGATCACCAGCAAGCAGACCTGGTTCTGTCTCCCACCTCAGCCCCTGGCTGATGGAAAGGAATATTATTCTGTGGGACCTTGTGGAATGGTGCATCTCTCTCTTTTTCAGACCTTCCCAGACACAAGCAGGACCTAGAAGACTGCCCAAGCTTTCGAGGACTCAGCACCACATCTACACACAGCCTCACCCACTGCACGTGGCTCCCCTGCCTTGTAACGCAAGGACAGCAGCAGGACCAGCCAGTGATCTTTCCAGATTACTAGACAGCAAAGAAATCTTACCGCACTGAGGTCTGAGCCTCTCCAACAGAGCCTCTCCCACTCCAAGTGTGCATCAAGGATCTTCGTTGTTCCTCAGCTTCTCTCTTAACGAAGAAATAGCAGCAATAATATCACCCATAACAGTCTCCTACCCACTTTGCACGGAGGCTTGTAAGGGCTTGTTAACATTCCCTTGTCCTTTGGAACACTAATAATTTTCTTGAGTCAGAGCTCAGTCTGGAAACAGGTGTGCTTTACTTAAAATAGCTGGAGATTTTCAAACTGTGGAAGAAATCCATGCCTACTACTTTACCTAGTACAAGCTCTGTCAGAGCATCCCCCATCCAAATAGACACTGCCTCTCAGCAGCTGGCCCCAAAAGCTCGACACCCAAGCACTCTTGGCAGGCTTTGCAGTGGGCTTTCCCTCTTGACCCAGCTCTGCCACTACTTTAACACTGTCATCTTGGCTTGCTAAAAGGCCACTAGCTCCCTCCTGTCTAAGCTATAGATTAAGGATGCAGCCCGGCACTGTCATATTCAGGCTGAGCACCTATGGATTCATGCATTCTGCCAGGATCGAATGCGTAGAGGAACAAAGCCAACACACATCTCAGCCCCGCACCTCTCTCCTGATGCCAGGAGGGCACCTCGTGCACAGGCCTGTTGCTGATGGATGCTCCCTGGTAGCAGGGTATACTGGGCCCTTCCTAGCTCCAGTCCCCAGGGACCCACATGCATCCTCCACTGTATCCTGAAGCTGATTACACAGCGCTGTCGTGATGCCTCCATCCACTAGACTCCTCTACAAGAAGCAAGCATGGATGGTCTCCTGGAAATGAGCAACAGGACGAGGTTTCCCTCCCCAGTGCCTCATCCCAAGAACGAGAGCCATGTCCTGAAAACGGGACGCTGGAAGGAATAGCAGCTCTGCTAAAGCAAAAACCTTGAGACCTGGGCATGAGCTCTGCCACTAGAATCGCCTTCAGAAGCAGGAGGCCATGCATTAACCTCTGCACCACCTCCTCCCTCCTGCTGAGGATCAGGGAGATGAGACCAGACAGGCGTGAAACTACATTTCACTGTCACTCTATGGAGCAAAAATCAAACTGTCAAATCAGCTTGTCTGTTGCCATTTCAGATAATACAAGCACTGTCAAGTCTGGGGGGAGTCTGAGCAAAATCCTCGTCTCAGCCCCTGGGCTTTCCATGAGGAGGCACAGACCCCATCCCAGGTGTCACGGGAGCTGCTGGTGCAGCTGCCAGCACTGGGCTCCATGGCAGGCAGGCAGAGCCCTAGAGTGCCTCTCATCAGCACCAAACCAGCACGCGCTGCAGGAAGCATCATCCTGCTTGCATTTCCACAGCACCAGAGCTGTTCTGACCCCACGCTGCCTTCCTGAGGAGCGTGCCATCCATCTCCAGCTGCCTGGGATGCACACCCAGAAAAATCACGCCAAAAACATTTTCAATACCATTAACTAAGGCTACGACTGTCACCACCAGCCAAACATCCAGCCCTTGTAAACTGGAGTCAAAGCTTCAGCTAAACTTGCAAGATTTCAAGACTGCTCAACTTGGCTGTAAACGCACGTCTTCGCCTCACACAGCTCATCCAGCCCTATCCTAGCTCCATCGCGGTGGCTTGTTCTAGCAAACTACTTCTGCTATGTGATATTTTTGTTGTTGTTGTGCAAAAATGGAAAGCAACTCTCAGTATTAGATGTTGAGCAGCACTCCCTTAGGACTACTGTACTGCTCAGTAATATGCACAAAGTTCTTATCAGGGATAGATTTTTATAGCCTCAGAGAAGAGCACTGTGGTCTGAATTTCAAAATTAGTTTTGCACCTTTTAACGCAAAACAACATGGACCAGTAGTAAAGTCATAAAACATTGTCAAGAAAGGGGAAAATAAATTGCAGTGGGTCCTGTGGTTGCTGATCTCTGACTCTGCAAGAGAAGGGACATGGGGGTACAGGGGCTGACCAGCCAGGGCAGGGCATCCAGCCAGGTCCCTCCAGCCTGGCCAGCGGTGTTATGCTGCTGCTAATCCCAACCCGCATTAGAAAAAGCTCTTCCTTGGGAGCTGCTTTAGGACAGCTTCAAAAGCAGAGGGCTAGGGCCTGGAGATCCCTACACAGGTTCCTCACCCCCAGTACAGTGGGGACCACAGAAATTGAAATCATGTCAGCAGCATGGTGGGAAACAAAAGTGACTGCATTTAGCAGAGGCAGGTGGGGAACACTGTGGAGAGAGGCCCCTGCCCTCCACAAGCCTGTGGGGTGGCTGGGCTGCTCCCACTGCCTCCAGCCAGGCCCCTGATAACACCAGCACAGCAGGAAAAGCGACTTCCTTGACCACTTGCCACTGCCTGGCTGCTCCCTGCCAGCCTCCCCCAGCCTGCTAATACTGGCTGGTCCCCAGGCCAGGCCCGTCCCAGCAAGTGTGGTGGGACCATGGCACCCATTGCTGCTGACAAAGGGTAAGGACTCTGCTGCTGGGCTGATCCCCGAAACCAGGGTCTGCAGCTGCCGCTCCAGCAATGCCGGGCTGTAGCAGAAAGTACCCAACAGCAGGGTTTGCTTAGGCTTGAATTGCTTTCCTCCAGAGGTACAAAGAAAAGGTGGCACAGTCTATGCAGAGCTCTCCCTCCGCCACACGCCCAGGCTCCTTTATTTCCTCTTGGGACATCACTAATTGCAATCTGTCCTCACNCGGGCTGTAGCAGAAAGTACCCAACAGCAGGGTTTGCTTAGGCTTGAATTGCTTTCCTCCAGAGGTACAAAGAAAAGGTGTCACAGTCTATGCAGAGCTCTCCCTCCGCCACACACCCAGGCTCCTTTATTTCCTCTTGGGACATCACTAATTGCAATCTGTCCTCACGCGGCTGGTCCCTGCAACCCCAGGCTGGAGAACTGCACTGATGAAGCACAGCGTCAACCGCTCACTCTAGGGCCGTAAGCTGCCAAAAGCAAGTCCTGTCCTGCCGGCTGGTTTTGGCCTGTGCCTAGCTCCCCCTGCGCAGTCCTCCCAGTGACTGGTCTAGTAAAGACACTCAGACTCTAGAAGGGCATTTCTGCACCCACAGAGCAGGTTGGGGGCCAAGGTTTTGAGCCAGGCAGATGCAAGCAGCTCCCAGGGAGGGCTGTGGGTCACTGCTGGTGCCACCGACGGGTGACAGCAGCAGGAATGGTGTGTGCAAGGGCTCCTGAGCCTCCACACTGGGCTAATCCCTTGCAGGATGTTGTGTCCTGGCTCCGTATCCTCCTCATTGCTCACTGCAATTCAGGAGACACGAGCCCTGCCTCAGAGCTCCCTGTGCCCTGGGGCCAGGTACCCAGATGCCTGGAAAGGACTACCTGCAACCTTGCAGGACTACCAGTTAAAAAATGTATCATAATTCAGAAAAAAAATAGTCTAATTCTACAATATAGTAGTTAAATGATTTGCCTCAAGCTGCTACTACTGCTCATTTTCAACTGTTGTTACTAACAACTTGTGGAAAACACATTTTTAATATTCCATGTCTTTCAGTCACTTGTGCTGCTGTTCCGTTTCACTCAGAGGGGACAATGAAAGTAGCGTGCCTTACAGTTTAATCAGTCACTTCCCACTTTCCGATTCCCTTTCACTAACACACATTTTGCTTCTCTGCGTGGATGCTGTGTCACGCTCAGCCCTTCCAGTCCCACAGTCTGGACAGCAAGGCAGGAGCGTCTGGGAGCCCCGTGGCGTCACACCGACACGGAGCCCAGGCACCGCCGGGAGAGGAAGCCAAGTGCTGGGCTGGAGAGGTTTTCTTCCAGAGCAGCTCCTCTGGAGCCCACGGGGACAGCCCCTGTGTGCTCAGGGAAGGGCAGTCAGCAATGGGGAGCGCACCTGCTGCCTGTGACCCCACCTGTGACTGGCTCTCCAGGGCCACAGCCCTCCGGCATGGCTCCAAGCCTCCCCGTTCCTCTCCGCTCCGTGATGCGCCGCAGGAGAACGTGGCCATGGGAACCGGGCATCCCCATCGTCCCCTTCCCGGGGCCTCAGGGTTCCTGACCGTGCGTGTGGCTGGCACCGACACCGCGAGCCCGGGGAAAGGGCCACCTTCAGGGGCGCGAGGCCGAGACAGGCCCGGCTTCGGGCTCCCCTCTCCTCAGGGCCGAGCCGGGAGGCAAGCCGGGCGCGGCCTCCAGGCCCTGCAGCCTTTGAACCCCTGCGGGAGGGCGGGGGGGCCGGGGATCCACCTCCCCGCGGGGCTGGCAGCCGCACCCGCGCAGCCGGGCCCTGGAGCCGCCCTTGTCCCGAGCCCCACACAGGAGGTTTTCTCCGGCTGCCCGGCGGTAGGTGCTGTGTGGGGCGAGGTGGGGGCCGGGGCCGGGGCCGCGGCGCAGTGGTGGCGCACGGCAGCGCGGTAAGGCCGGACCTGGCTGACGGGGAAGCGCGGCGCTGGGAGGGACGCGCGGAGCGAGGGCAGGGCCTGGCCGCAGCCCCGGGCCGTTCCCTTCTTCCCCGGGGCCCAGGCAGGGCCCACCCTCAGGCCAGGGAAAGGCCCCGCTGTCCGGCCGTCTCCTCCCCGCAGGCAGAGCCCCGCCGCCCCGGCAGCCACGGGAGCAGGCGTCGGTTCCTCCTCGCTGCCTTCTCCACCCATTCGTCCTGCAGCAGAGGCAGCCCGTGCTTCCGAATAGCTGGAAGCCCTTCCCGTTGCCAAGCACCCGCCCTGCTCTGCAGGCTGGGTCCCACTTCTCCCTCCTGCCCGTGGAGAGCGGGGTGCCACGCTGACTCGACGTGTTCAATGAGTTCAATTTCCTGGCAGAAGAAGTCTTGCTAAGCTCCTGCTCTAGCCTGGGCACAGTGTTTCCCACCTTGCAAGGCCAGCCCTAAGTCACGGCTCACCATCAGGGTCATAAGGGTGATCCTTATTGGGGTTACAAGGATCCCCCTGGTCCCAGCGAGGGACCAGCAGCATGTGGCTGCGTTTCTCTTCCAGCCCCCACTGCTAGCAGGGGCTGTCTTGCTGCCCACCACATCCATCGGTCAGCCACAAGCTCTGAGCAGAAATGGAGACAACGAGCCAAAGCCCAGACCTGAAAAATGAGATTGATGACTTCCTGAGCCGTCTGGCAAGAAAAAGGTTCTTTGAGACCGAGTGGGACATCGCTGCCTTTGCCATCTTTTTCATCTTTGTGGGTGAGTGCTCAGCACGAGGCACATGCCAGGCAGCTTCTCTCGGTGCTGGGCTTGGCAGGCAGCTGCCTGAATCCCAGCAATTCACGCAGACCCCCAGCAGCACAGCCCTGGAGGAAGAACGCAGAGGGCAGTTTTACATTTACATTCAGCAGGCAACGGCAGCAACAGCAGCAAAGATAAAGGGGCCTGGAGGAAACATTCCCTGCGTGACTTCCCCTGGTTGCAAGACCACTTTCATAACCACGCCATCACCTTGCTTAATGCTAGCATAGTTCCGACTAGCCTGGGCTCAGATGGTGTTTGTGACGTTGCCATGCCCTGCGTCACGTACAGCACTTCATGCAAAGTGCTGCAATGCTAACGGGGAAAAAGGCGAGCAGACAGCCAAGAGGGCACTTGCTGAAATGCAGGGTGCTAACAGGGAGACATAGAGGCTGACGCTGACGTAGCTGCTCGCTTTTTCTTCAGGGACTGTGCTTCTGATGCTGCTCCTGGTACTTATCCACTGCTGCTGTGACTGTGACTCTCCAAAACAACGCAAGGTGATAAAACCCAGCCCACTCGCCCAAGGATGACCTGTGACACAAAGGAGCTCCCAAGGCTGAGGCCCGCCCTGCAGTATCTGTGTTGTTTGTAGGGAGGGGAGGGGAGGAAAGCAGGGAGAGCACTGGACAGACTCTGCTCTCCTCTGCAGAGACGTCCTCATGTCTTAGGAGAAACACAGCCCAGCCACCAAAGGGCGGACGTTCACACAGGGAAGGTGATGGGGAAGAGAGATCAGGCTAGGTGTGCTTGAGCAGGCACAGATGTGCCCAGGACCTTTGCACTGTTCTGGGGGAGGGAAGTGGTACCTGCGCTTGAGCACAGACAAAGCACGGAGACTATTTTAATTTGTGTGTTCATGCACATGCAAAGTCCTTCCCCTCCTCTTTACAATGACAAATCCTTTTCCAAAACTAGGTTCCCAGAAGGAAAGTGGGCATAGACAACCTGGCAATGGAGCCCTAAACGCCCCTCCACCTCACGGCTGGACAGATCGACTCTTCCTGCTATCTTCCCTCTGCTGTGCCTACAAATCAGACTATCTTCACCTTGAATGCCAAGAGCTGCCCAGACATTTTCATCGTCCTCTACAACCTCAGCGACTGCCCTTCCTATTTTCTGATGAATGCGAATCCCTTGCACAGTACCTGCATCGCCATCCTCGGCCAATACACCTACTTGAGTCACTCTACCCCACAATCCCCATAAGATACAGTACTTTAATGCAGACTTTTCAGCTACAAGCCACAGATCATCCTCAGCTACTGCAGCCAAAGTGGAGAGTGGGTTCGCCCCCCATGAAGAGCCAGCAGCTGCGGGAACCACCAGGGAGTGAGGGCAAGGAGAAAACAGGAAAAACTATTGTTTCCCTCCAGCTAGAAAGCTGGAATCCTTTACCAAGCTCATACTTGCTAATCACCAAAACGTGCTGTAGAGCATCCTCACACTAAGATCCCTTCCAAGATGACAGAATGGGAGGCCCAGTTATGCTTCTTTTCAGCATTTTGCGCTCCAGCCCTTCCATTACAGGCTTAATTTCCAGCAGGACTGAAAGTGAAGCATAGCACTATCCCCAGGCTGTGAACATCCATTTGAAGAAGCAGCACAAGGCTCTGAAGATGCTTCAAAGCACAGTCACAGCTTCTGGGAACCCTTTTAGTGCCTGTAGACATTTGGAGCATGTCATCAGTGAGGCAGCTTCCTTTATGTGCTACATCAGCTTTAGAAACAGTTTGCCTCACTCTTCCCAGGGGACACAAAAGTGTATGAAGATGAAACTGCTCTGTGCAAGTGAGCAGTGGCTCCCTTCTCCCTACGGCCTTTGCAGAGGATGCTTGGGGCACCAAAGAGAGAGTTCTTCATCCTGAAGATCAGCAATGCCTCCAATTTGGAAAGCACCACACCCTTACCTATCATCCTTACAGACTCAAGTGGAGCTGGATTTTCTACTGGTATAGTCCCTGTGCTTTAGAGGATTATTCTGGGTCCCCATAGGGGTTCCTATGATGGGGCAGGGCGATCCTTTTTGCTGGAGCATATACAGAACAAAGGTCCGATTCTGTCCTGACAAGACCGACTCCCGAAGGCAGCACCCTGAAAGGCAGCCAAGCACCTGCTCATGAATGGGAGTGGTGCTACATGGCCTTCCAATATTTCCATCATAGCTGGAAGGCGGGATGAGGCCAGGGACAGTAGGTGCAATTCCAAGCAATCCCAGCAGTGGCAATACTTGAGCAGACTGGCATTAGCACACAGAAATACCTTTAGTTTCAATTCCAACTCCAAGAAAAAATTATTCTATCTTTACAAACATTTAGCCTCAGCAGAGCCTAGCAAGGAGATGTTCTTGTCTGCTCAGTGCTGAGATACTAGGAAGAGTAGCATGCAGTTCTGCCCTCTGTGTGTCACTACTCTGCAGACAGTGCAGAAATAGCTGCTCAGATTGAGACTAGAGGCAGCCATAAAATAAACTTTCTTCATTACTCCCTTAATCTGTCGTTCTGCTCTGTCATTAGCCTGCTGCAGTGCTGTTTAAAGTTGCCCAGCAAGTGTCTTCTCCATCTTAGTTCGTGCAACTCCAGTTCCTTTTCAAAGGGCTTGTAGAAGCTAAGAAGCAGAGGCCCACGGATCAGTCTTCTGTGGTTCCAGAACCAGCAGCATCCAGGCAGCAGCAGTTCAACTGCTAGACCCATCAAAAGCAGGCAGCCAGTGGATCTAAGCAGCAGACCTCTTATCCCCTGAAGACTGATTCCCTGGGCAAAAGGGAAAAAGAAAGGTGCTACCAGGAAAGATTTTGCTCGTGAGAACTATAGCTTCCCCGAAGGAAGCTAAAAAAAGAAAAAAGAGAATAAAAACCCAGCCCAGGATAAGGCAGATCGCCTGATTATTTCATTCTGCTTCAGTCGCACGGCAGCATTCATCGTGTACCAATCAAAAGCCCCTGCAGTATTGCAGAGCAGCCCAATCTTCACCCACACCTTGTGCTGCCAAGCACTTGCCAAAGGTTGTGGCCCACAGCACATTTGAGTTGCATTTGTGAAGGGAGGGGTGGGCTGCCAGTAGCTATCCCAGTACCAACCTCACTGGGCTGCAAAAGCAGAGCCCTTAGGGCCCAGTAAATTTTCTTCTGCACTCAGAGGTTTAGCAGGGAAAAGAGATAGACTGTTAAATCTTTTAACTGGTGGACCCTTGCTTTATCTTTCAAATCACGGGGCACCATCCCAGGGCTCTGGGCCAGCCCCTCCTCTTGAATTCTGCCTACCTTGTTGTTACCCTGTTCTTGTGTAACAGTCACCTAAGCAGTGTCCTGTAGCAGCTACCACTGCCACCTAGCAGTCTTTGCGACACAGCCGCTGTCCATCAGAACTGGAATCGGGACAGGTATTCCATTTTGGACACTCCTGCCCTCCAGAACTGAAGACGACTATTTTCATCAGAAGAAAACAACACACACTGGGTTGCATGTTATATCCCTGTCAGCAGGAAGCTGAGCTGGAGAGGATGTGGCAACATTGATTAGACTGCACACACTAGTGTGAATTAAAAAAGGAGCCTACTCCACACACAGGGGGGTTAAAGATGAGCGCACACAGCTCCAGAGAAGTTATTAACTATAAAAATATTCTCATCTGAGAAGCTGTTAATGGTGAGCAGTTCCAGACACACGCAATCACTTTCTAAGCAGAGAACAGTCCGGAACAGAGCAAGGGTTGGTAAATGCGTACCCAGGGTCATGACCGCAGCTAGTCATAAGGCTAATTGACTGGAATCAGTAATGAGTCTGCTATTGCATCAGCCCATCCAGGCGCCTCTACCTTCCACCTTTCGTTACTAACAAACACATTCGTCAGTCACAGCCTGATACTCATTTGTAGGCGCTGTTACTGCCTGCAACCTGTAATATTAGCATGCATTAGACCAAGCACAGCACCAAGTGTCAGGTCCTCAGAGAAGGAGGCTGCAGCAGCAACAAGCCTGGCACTAACGCTCTCAGGATCCCAGGGGTCTCACAACGGGACAGAAAGGGAGGTCGCAGACAAGGTAGGCCACACATGCCCACAGCAGAGGTCTATGCAGAAAAAAAAAAAAATCAAAGCAACATACCTATCTCTAGTCTCCGTCTTTGGAGCTATTCAAAAGCCACCTGGACATGGTCCTAGCTTTGGGTGGCCCTGATTGAGCAGGGGAACTGGAACAGATGAACCCCAGAGGTCCCCGTCCAACCTCAACCATTCTGTCATTCTGATCCCTTCATTTTGAGCACAGTGCCCTGGATAGCACTTGGAAAACACCAGGATTCTGGTGTTTTCCAACCATGCTGTCAAGATAGGCTCCAATGGCCCTGGTTTTGTAGGGACGTGGGTGAGCCTGCAGTCTTCACCTCAGCACACATGTAGCTGCCTGGGTAAGGTACTCCAGTGAGGAAGGCCACCAGAAACACAGGCTGGACAGGGCTAGCTGGAACCAAGCAGGAGACAGGTGATGCTTCCTCATCACTTGATAGCCAGCTCCATGAGCCAACCTAGGCCAGCCTCAGTACCTACAGCAAACGTGACCATCAAGAGAAGTCTGGAGAAGTACCTCAGGTAGTACTTGGGCATCAGACAGCACTGGGCTGAGGCTACACAAACCAGGCCCAGCCTTTGAAGAGCTGCGCAGCTCTGCCGTCAAGAGACCACGACTGTCGCCCCAGTAAGGCAAGCAGTAATCCAGCATGCATAACTAAGAACAGCCACTCACTTGTAAGAGAGCACATAATCTTTGATACTCTTTCATTCTCAGCACTGACAGCCCACAGGAGCATGGCAGGTCTGAGGATCTTTATTTCACAGTCGTCAATGGCTAAAGGGATGAGTTACATACTGTAGCATCCGTAGGTAGGCAGCAAACCACAGTAACAACATGGTACTCACTTTGGGTTTAACGACAGGATGTGAGACTGCACGGCTGTGCTCAAGGTACCAAGGCAGCTCCAAAGGCTGGCAGTGAAAACAAGATACTAAACCTGGAAAAAACCAAATGGCCCAACTAGGGCTTAGGAAAAAAAAAAAATTATCACATTGATGCCAGGGAAAAGAAGGGTTCAAACAGCAGCAAGTAAGAATACCCGCAAAGGGGAATCAATAACATGGATATGGACAGAACAGATAGGAGAGGGAGAAGCTCGGGCTAGTTATAGCTGGACCAGATCACAGCAACATATTCCACTACATGGAGCAACGTGCCCTACACTTTTTGTGGTGTGTTAAATTAGTCTGTCTTCATCCCTTTCGAGCCAGCTCACAGCCCAGCAGTTAGTGTGAAAATACAGAGTTGTCCGCAGCTCCCCATCCCTTGTAATGGACTAGTGTCATTCATCAGAGGCTTGGAAAGTGTAAGCCACACAACACACATGAGAACAAAGACAGGTGGAAGCTCTTGCCATCCACACAGCATTGCGTGGTGCCCTGTTTACACAACAGTCCCAGACAAGGCTAGTAAAGTTGCGTCTCTGGATACACTGACCCTACCCTATGGAGGGCCGCGTAGTAGTGAACCACAGCACTCCTCAGGCTGACCCGATGCAGCTGGCATGTTGAAAACAAACAGGGAGCCACTGGAAGTGCTGTAAGGGCTTGGACACTCCAGAGAATTAATATGGCCTGTAGTTCCAGTAACTGGAGAAAACAGAGATCTGGAAAGCAAGAAGAAAAGCAAATAAGTTCCTGTATCCCTTGGGGCACAGAAGAAAGAGCATAAAATGCATGCCTTAAGATCAAGCTTTGCAGCATTACACACTCCAGCACTGCACTGCAGAAGGTCAGATTTGCTGCTCTTGTCACTGAAGAGGCTTGGAGCACAAAGTTACTTGCTCAAGGCGGCAGCCAGGTCAGCTGCAGCTGGAACTGAACATTGGTCTACTGGAATCTAATATGCTGAGATCTCCATGCCTCCTCCCCAGCAGCCTGGCATTTTCTCGCATTCAGCTCATGATTGAGAACAGAAAAGTGCCTACCTGCTCCTCTCCATCTAGTCACTAGTTCAGCAAACACATCTGCCACACTACTACACTTACCCTAGATGGCTGTCTGCTAGGCAGTGCCAGCCAGCTCCCTGGCTCCAGAGCACTGACTCATCACTTGTTTTCAGTTTATATGTAAGTTGTACAGAGTAACATCACATCAGATTTCTAGGAGATCTGAGGTCCTCTCAAAATCCAGAGTTAAAAACAAAGCCCCCTCTCTAAGGCCATTACCTTGTCCTTCAGTTGCTGGCAAAGCTGCAGTGAAACTGTGAAGAAGACAAGGGCATCATTTAACCATGGGACAACACATTCCACTTTATGGACATGACTGACTTCATATCGCTGGTTGCCGAACTCACTGGAGTAGGGGAAAAAAGAGCACAGCTTCACACACAATAGCACAGAACAAAAAATTCAACTGTCATCCATTCTCACAGAAGAGATCATTATGACTTCTACCACATTTAAAACAACACCTGGCAAAGTTATTGAATGCAAAGTCTCAGTCTACCTCTGACCAGATGTAGAGTTAAGCTAAATCTATTAGGGTTAAGGTAGAGACTTTACCACTTTCCAGAGAGGCACAAAGACAGGAAATGCCAAACTCACGGGTGGGCTGTATCCTAAAAAGCCACATGTTTGGGCCTTTATGACCAAGTCATCACAGAAACACTATTATGGGCACCTGTGCATTCACAGGCACGGCCACCACAAGTGACTCAGTCCAGCTTCTCCACTTAACAGATGCTATAATCAAAACTGAGTACAGCCATTTGGATTTCATCCTCAGCATTCTCCTACACCGATTACAGTAGTGACTGTACTTACAACATGGCTCCAGGGTTGTGTAAGATGGACCCTCCAGCAGGCCTGAAGTTCTGGAGAACAAGGAGAAAGTCATTAGGATTTTGATGCAGTAAACATACTACTTGGAGGATGTTTAAGGTTTGCGCTTCCAGTAGCCTGACATCAAGAAATGCCTACACTGTATCTGCCTGAATACTCCATTAATACGGAACCCATGTCATTTGATCCCTTCCTGCTCCTTCATGAAAAGAAATTCTACACAGTGTCCGAGTCCAACTTAGCTTCAAATTTTAGCACCACAAAAATAAGATGAGAAGATCCAGAAGAAAAACAAAAGATAGATTTTAGGAAAAATATCCTTATGGAAGCACTGCATTTCATAAACCTTAAGAGCTTAGTTCTGTTTTTACAGGACATCAAGCTGACCCAAATGCAACAGGTGAAGCGGAAATGTATGCATCAAAACTCCATTCAGAAAACCCAAGATGGTACTTCGATGTAAACCGGATTAATACAATTATGCCCTTCCAAAATTACACAAACTTATCAAACTATACTGTAAGATAAAGAGCACTGATATTTTCTTCTGGGCTAAGTGGCCATGTCCCAAACTAGATTTAGAGCCAGTGTTCTGTCTGCAGCAGATCTAAGCACAGACACTTAGTTACAGTCATTTCTGCATTATCTTATGCACATAACATTGCACCCTGCAGCAGTGCGATCTCCTCCTCACAGTGGGACGTAGGGAGAGGTAAATCAACAAGGCTCAAGAGATAGGAGGCATCACCTTGGTCGTGCTGGGCTGCAGCACATGGAGTTGGTAGACAGTCAGGCACAGCTTGTTCAGGTTAATATAGAAATTCACAAGGATGTCTGGAGGCAGAGCAGGAGTGAACATTTTCTGGTGAGAAAATAAGTAGTTTCTTTGTCAGTGAAAGGACCATTATTTCTAATGCTGGGAAATCACCACGTTTTTCCAAGCCATACTACAGTTACCCCATAGTGAGAGGGACATTAGGAAACAAAGAAAGACTGTGCAGCTTCCAGGCAACGGTTGTTCCTCTTGCTGCACTTGATCAAACAGTGTGTGCACGATGGTGACAAAAGAGGATGCTGCAGTATTCACAAGGGCAAATCATCCCTGGATAAGCTTCCTGGGCAGAGAACAGAACTTAGTATCTGAGAACCAGAGTCCTCACGCCCAAGTCATCTGCTTTCCCACAGGAAGATAGAGCAGCCAAAAGCGCTCAGAGTTTACACCTACGTCAGCTATCTCTTTCTGTCCCAGGAGACACTTCAGAAATCGACTTCCACCAGGATGCAGCACAATATCCTAACTGTTGCATTCTGTCAGACTGTATGGAGATCTAGATCACCACATACTTACTGTGAGACCACTGGAGGCAATCTCTGGTAGGGTCAGAGTGGCTGGAGTGGTAAGCCGATTTCGGGCTCTTGACAGCTGTAACATCACAGCATCCATAAGCTACAAGATAATGTACAGTACACTGCTGAGTGGAAATCCCTGGACAGCATGCTGCAGAATCCTACAGCCTTTTGCAAGTGTTACAAAAACCACCACCACCACCCCCTCCCCCGGACCCTTCCAGGAATTCAGGGACTTGTTGTGAAGGTGTGGCTCCCACATAAATGAAGTTTAACTGCTACCACTGTCACAGACACTTAGGAGACAAGCCAGGAGTGTTTAGCACCAGGGACTGAAGAGAGAACAGCTATTCATCAGAAGAATAAGAAGAGAACATGAGCTCAATTACTGATGCTATAGAAGCATCGACAAACTCAACATCAGCTCTTCTGAAGAGCAGGCATCAAGGAAAAACAAGCAGCTGTGTTCTAGTTCTCCCCATTCCCACATCACAGGGACAACAACTGCTGAATGAGCCCCCCTGTTCATAACCATCTATCAGCTAAGGCACTAGAGAAAAGAACCAGCTCATTGTGAGTCCTGAATTGCCAGAAACCACAGTTCAAAGGCTCTATGCAGGCAGACTTCCTTTTCCAGAAAAAAAGTGGGAAGCAACATATGTCTGTTATAGAGCATTTGTGGATGTCTTCTGGCAGGATAGGTGACGTGTCGTGACGTGCCCATTATTATCTCTACATACTACCATGTGTTCTCAAAAAATCCTCCTACCTTTCCCCCGAGGCATTTGCAGATGACTTGGTTTTGTTAAGTGGGCATTGGGAAGGAATGGAGAAAAATATTTAAATTTTAGAGGTCTTGTGTGATCTAACTGGCCTCAAAACACAAGGAGAAGTGCCATGGCTTTTATAGCCAGCCTACAAAGGACTCATATACAATCAATAACTGTCCTTCTTGGATGATTAACGGCACCCCCCTCAATATGATTGAACCTGGGAGTTCAGAAAAATATTTGGAACTGTGTATTGACCCATGGACTGGTATAGCAACACCAGAATTAATGAGAAAAGTAAAGGGATGGTTACATCGGACTGAAATCGCTGTATTAAAACAATTGCAGAAAGTAGACATCTTGAAAGGATATGTTATTCCACGATTGCCTGCTAAGATGAAGGCATTTTATATTATGACTAATTTCTCCCCTCTACTTCCACCCAAAAGTAAGAACAAAATAGTTTTATTACCTAGTTTCTTCCTATTAGCAGCCCTTGCCCATGTGGAGACTTAAAAAGTTTAGCTTTCTCATGTTTGATATTGTGATGGATTCTAACAAGTAAGTCAAAACTCTGGTAGCTTCACAGAGCGTTTACAAGCAGAGGACTGGGCTTTATTGCCATGCAGCAGCTCGTCTGTATCAGACCATACCAACCACTAGTAGCAAGTGAGAAGTCACTTTCAAATCAGCAGGAAATCACGAGTACTAACTGTAATCTTTTGTTTGCTGATGACTGCTTCATTTCTTCTCTCCCCAAAAGCACCGACTGACAGGGAAAAGCATGAGATGTGTAACCACATCATCCAAAAAAGATCAAGGGAAATGCTCCCAGAATATCACTGCTGTGCAACAGGGCACCGACTGCTCAGATTACCATTCACCGTGATGTACAACCATGTTACTGATGCTACACTGGTATAGATTCCTATCAAATATGAGGTGACATGGATACTCTTTGACACGCGTACAGATGGGTACAACTGGGGAATCCATTTCCAGTAAGAGACTCAAGACAGTGATGTGCGTTAACTGTGTTTAAAACAACAAATGGAGGGAAGAAAAATGCATGTTCCTACCGAAGCAGAGAGGGCTTTCTCCTCACCTTGAGAACCTCCGAGCCTGTTTTGAACTGGTAGTTTACATCTCTATTCATAAGCAGGTAAATGGCTTGGTTAACATGGTTTCTAGCATCCTGGATCTGCAAAGGCACAAATGCAGCCCTGTTAAAGAAACACTCTCTATAATACACACTAGGAAGTATTCCCCCGATTATCTCATTGGCCCTAAGAAAATGGTGACTTCTCAAACGTTAAGGCCATTGTGCTCTGAGTACCAGACACTCACTAATACAAATCTACCACTGCTGCCCAGATGCACTATGGAATTCTTCACTTAAGGACTGGAAATGCAAACCAGTCTGACAGCTACAACCTGGATTTCCAATTAAAGTATTGCTGCTGCCCTGAAGGAACAGTGACATCAGGCACTGTCATCCTGGGAGCACTCTGATCATGACTGTTTAGGTAGGAATTCTCACTGTTGATGGTATACAACAGTCAGGTCTAGCAACACGAATAATGATTTCTTCCTCAGGAACTATTAGAGCTAAAACCAATGATGTAAATTACATATTACAATAAATGACATAAAGTCCATTGTCAGACTGCAGAGAGATTCTGCAGGTTCTTGGGCTGTGGCATCTCCAAACATCACCACCTCCAGCCTTTACATCTCCCAGATGCTTTTGAGCAAGCTAAGTGGTTCCTGGCAGTGTTATCCAACCCAGCAATGCCAATACGGCTATTTTAACAACTTGCTTCATTCCTATTCTCCCTTGATTTTGCTCTGTTTTCTAATCAAGTTCCTCAAACTTGTGTGCCTCCACTTGCGTTCCTCAAAAACGTGCCTGTACTACAATTTCTTACCAATGACTTGACTTTGCACAGAGAAACAAAACTCCAACTGGCACCACTCACGAAGTGAAAAAACTCACAATACTCCAAGATGCTCATTTTTAATTCAGGCAGGACAAAGATCTCCACATAGTCACTGTAAATGCTTCTGCACAGAGTCCTTTAGGCACTCACATTCCACAATTGAAGAACATTAGAACATAAAACTCTTCCAAGTAAATAAAGGAAGGTGTTTTCCATAAAAGCTGGCAGAAGCCTATCAACAAAGCAGCAGTACAAAACACCCACAACACAGGATGCACTGCTGAGTGCTATGACAAAAACTTCCTTGCCTTGTTTCGAGGCATAAAAAAACTCAGTCAAGTTCGGCATTAACACATCAAGTACACAATTTTCGAGATTTCTACAAAGTTACCAGGTAGAGCTTTCACTCCCCTGCCAAAGCAGCTGTTGGCAACTGCACTGAAGACCAAATGCACTGATCACTGAGAAAAATCTGAGCCATGACATAGCGAAGCACATGGAATACATCCTTCTCCAACCTACTCAGCTATAACAAAGTGACTGTGTGAAACTATGTCTTCAAGATCAGGCACCAGATCAGGTCCTGAAGTCAGGTATCTCCCAGCAAAATAGTGGGAAAGACATTCAATGTTCTAGATAGTCTCATCCCTTTAACTCCTTAACTGAAGGAACTCAGCTATGCTACAAAAGCACAATGCAGTGAGATTTGTTCTCAGCATAAAGAAATGCTTCCAAACGAGAATGAGAGCGAGCTACTCAAAGCTTCTGAAGTTGCTCTTTGCCCTGCTAGCCTGGGTTTTACAAGCAGACACAAGGCCAGTAGTGCACAGGCACCCTATGCGCTCCTTTTAAAGGATTATGACTGCTACGCAGACAGCCTTCAGCTTGCTGGTGTTTCAGGAACAAGCAGAACCCGCCTCTCTCTCTTAGCACCGTAACTGAATTCAATTGCATCCATTTCCTCCCTGAGTTTTTACCACTGGAGCTAATGTGTGATAGACATAACCTTCTCTCTGAGAAAGCGAGGGGCTACAGCTACTGCTCAGAGGGCACAGACGCTACAGACGAGTAGGCATCTAAAGTTAACAGTACCTGCTGCAATTTCCACTGCTTGTCTTCCCGAAATGCAAAGTGCAGGACCTGATTATTTCTGGGCATTTTCAGATTAACATCCTTGAAGAAAGAAACAAACACGTGAGAGCAAGCAACCCCCATATGGAGCATACGGAGACTGCCAGTCTCACTCCATTCTGTCTCCCAGACTATCTTGGCAAGGCACTTTTCAGCAGTCCTGGTGTGGCCAGAACTTCAGTCCTCCTACAGGAAGACGTTAATACAAAGGGTAAGTTGAAAAATATTTAGTGAACTGGGATGCAGGCAGGACACACGACCTCACCTCAGAAGGCCCCCAAGGAAATTTGATATTACACAACGAAGGCAGTAAAGACAAGGAACCCCCATGGAAGTTGACTCCACGACTCACCACACTGTGTGTGGGGTGGGGAGGGGTTAGATGCTGGATCTTGGCAAAATTCAACAGCTGCTGAAACATTAAGGATTTAAGGCACAGGCCTAGGGAAGACTGACAAAGAATACTTAGTGATCTCTGGTAAAGCATAATAAGGAAGACCTCGCCCTTGAGGTCATCAAAGTGTAATAAGGATAACTCCCACCCCCTGGACAGTAGTACAAAGCAAGAAGCACAGCGAGTACTCACAGCTTGACACAGGGCATCTCCCTGCAGCGTCAACACACCTTTCACCTGGTCTGTGCTGGAATGAGAAGAAGGATCCGGGCAACACAGGTCACAGGAGACAAGAGAAAGTGCCGGCCCACCACCACCCCTCCCTGTCCCATGTAGCTTCCTTCCAGGGGTCAGCTGGGGGATGCAGATGAACTGTACGCACACTTTCAAGTCCCAGCTCTTGGTCTGCAGCCAGTTGCTGTCATATTCTTTATGAGCCACCTCACCCTAACTGCCCTGCCTAAAACACTACATTCATTTCTGATACCGTGCTTATTTCATGTATTACNTTAATAAGGAAGACCTTGCCCTTGAGGTCATCAAAGTGTAATAAGGATGACTCCCACCCCCTGGACAGTAGTACAAAGCAAGAAGCACAGCGAGTACTCACAGCTTGACACAGGGCATCTCCCTGCAGCGTCAACACACCTTTCACCTGGTCTGTGCTGGAATGAGAAGAAGGATCCGGGCAACACAGGTCACAGGAGACAAGAGAAAGTGCCGGCCCACCACCACCCCTCCCTGTCCCATGTAGCTTCCTTCCAGGGGTCAGCTGGGGGATGCAGATGAACTGTACGCACACTTTCAAGTCCCAGCTCTTGGTCTGCAGCCAGTTGCTGTCATATTCTTTATGAGCCACCTCACCCTAACTGCCCTGCCTAAAACACTACATTCATTTCTGATACCGTGCTTATTTCATGTATTACCTATCAACAGTTTGGTTGCTCTTACAAACAGCTCTAGCAGGCACAAACACAAGATATTAGATGAATTACTGACATCGGAGTGCTACGTGGTTCGTATGGGAGTTGAAAGCTACAAACTCCATGCCACCCCTAAAGAAAAAAAATCTAAAAAACCCACAGAAAACCACACCCCAGACCCTTTAGAAGGTCCTGCAAGATGGCTCACATCTGCAGTGAACAGTAGGGGAAGACTGGAGCACCTGGGCCTTCAAGAACTCAGCTTAGCCATACCTTACATTTTAGTACACCACCCAGAGACTCTTTAGATCAACACTTTTTAAGATCCACCTTGCAACAACAAGGAATGAAAATACTTTAATATTTCAAGATCTGAAGAGCGCAACCTTCAAACCCAATACAGAATCATTGCACTATTCTACAAAATGCTCACCACACTGTTTCTAAGGCCTAAGGTCTCCTACTTTGCAACAAGCTTGTGACCTCTGCCAGAGCACAACTATTCAAGACCGAGGCCTATGCTGAAGATCAAAAAACACACAGCTGTTTCAGAAGAACCACACTTCTACAGCACCTTCTGCACAGTTTGCTCTGTGCCATGTAGATTTATTATTGCTGTTTTACGGAGATTAGCACAAAGGTTAAGATGTGTCCACGATCAGAGTCAGAAATTGAGCCGAGAGAAGAATTCAGGTCTTGTAACTGCAACTCCCTGTGCCCAGAATTGGAAATATGCCCTTGGCAAAACTGCCAACAGCAGCACACTGATGCAACATACCAGCGTGTGGTCAGGAATCAATGACTATTTTATAGGTGCCAGGAGGAAACAGCGCAAGTCTGGCTAAGGCAGCCCCTGACACATGGCTACAGACTGTTATGTTAACCGGCTGTCGGAGTTCGTTCATTTGTTTTCCTTCAGGTGAAACCTCACATTAAAGAAAACCCCATGACTCCAGGGGTGCTGCAGAGGCCTCTGCTGCAGATGCTCAAGGAACGGCACCCTTTGCTGCAGAGGGAAGCTGCCAGCACAAACACGGGCACCGCCGGGAGCAGCAGCACCCCACCGACCGCCGCGACCACTTACCCCGCCGTGCTCAGCACAAAGCTCTCCTGCTTGACGGCTACTCCCGAGCCACTGGTGGGCAGGGCGAACCGCTGAGAGGCCTCCTGCCCAGGAGAGGACACAGTGAGTGCTGGAATGTCCACCTGGGCTCAGCCCACCACAAGCCAGGAACACAGACAAGGCAAGAGCAGAAATGCAGATGCCGGCACGTGGCCGAATGCAGAGTGGTCACCTTTGCAGGCCCCGCCACAACCCGCCTAGCAGAGCACACAGGTTTTCCCTCATCCTCCTGCAGGACAGGTGCAGCCCAGTAGAAGGCTCAGCACGTGTGGCTGAAAAGCCACAAAAGATGTCAGAAATCCCGCGCTCCAGCTCCGCACCCTGGAGCCAGGTGAGGTAGCCAGTGGCCAGAGGGGCAGCCAAGCTGTCCGCAGCAGGAGCGGCATTCGGCACAGGCCAGCCCTGCACGCCTTCAAGCACCATGGCACTGCCCCTTTCTCTGCACACTCACTGCCCTGGGCTGCACAGCGCAAGCACTGCTGGTCCCTTACCCACATGGGAAGTCTGGAGTGAAAACCAGTCCTCCTAACTGGTTCTACCAGCTGGTCACTGTCCTTTTAACCACACTTTGCCCTTAAACTATTACAAATTCTTCAAAAACAGATACCATATATACAGATACTGCAGATTACTGTCACTTGCTACTGAATCATGTCCTGAGTCAGCACTACCCCACTCCTACCTCCTCTGGCACCCGTCCTTCACCTCCACATTTTTGCACCTTCTCTTGCATCACCCACTAGCCCCCACTGAAACCTCAGAGAGTGAAGGGGCTGGGCTTGTTGAAAACTAACCTAGCAGGAGAGCGGTCAACTCTCCTTTGGCCAGTTCAGGCCTGGTTCAGCTGAACACTTCACGCCTCTGAAAGGGGCAGGTACTGGCAAAGAACCGGGTATATCGAGGGAAGGGTGGTTTTGAATGAGGAGAGGCCATGCTACTAATTACTGCACAAGCACTAGCTTGTCAGCTAAAGGCTATGGTGCTCGTTTCCACCATTCGTGACAGTGGTACAGGCAGATCCAGATTCTCTAGTCCAGAAAATATTCACATCACAGGGAAACGCCTGGCAGACAGGTCTGGCTGCCTCCATGTGCCTTTTCAAAGCAGCTCGCTCAGCAAAGAGGATCAAGAACAGGGCAATCTAGGGAAAATCAGCTTTACTGCAGATCCCTGAGACCAGAGGGCAAGCAAACACTTCAGATCGCACTGGACATGCGTGATGGACTTTTTTGTGCACCCTCTACCAAGAACTTTTTCCTCCAGGGGAAATCTACCACCATTCCTCACATGGGAGAGCAAACAAACCCATAACGCAAAAACAGATGAAGCAATTTAACCTTACCTGCAAAATATCCTGCAGCTGCTTCAAAACAGCATGGACCTCTTCTTGTAAAAGCCATTTAAATTCTTCTTCCTATGTTGTGGAAAGATAGCAATGGAATCATTAGAAGTCAAACATTTGAAATAAATCTCTCAGACGCATGAAAATTATTTAAGTTCTAAATATACTGCTATGTCCATGCTGTTTATATCACATGCTAGTAGGAGGAGAAGATTTCTTCCTGATTTGTTGAAAGGCCTTACTCTCCACTTCTCCATCCCAACCAAATGAATTGTCCTCATTCTTGTTTTAAGTTGTTTAACAGAGCAGCATTCACACAAATCACTGTACCAATAATCACAGAATTAGGAAAGAACAGGCGGCACAGGATGTGAAATTCAGAACAAAGTATAGATCCTGCTGCTTTAAAATTTGGGGCACCTTGTGCTGGGGTGGGCTGACCTTCACTGGCTGGCTGTCAGACACCCACCCAGCCTCTCCCACTCACCCTCCTGAACAGGACAGGGAGAGAAAAAAAGATGAAAAGCTCCTGGGTCGAGACAAAGACTGGGGGATCCCTTACCAATTACCGTCAAGGGCAAGACAAACTAAACTTCTGGACAAATTTCTTGCCAATTAAATTGTGAGAAACAACACGAAAAATGTTTCTCCCCTCCCCCGGCATTTTACCAAGCAACAGGAGCCTAAAAATAAAGCAAGCTAAACTGAAAAGTGGCGGGGGGGGGG
>VZSC01007705.1:35056-63363 GCA_013398225.1 Steatornis caripensis
AGAAGGAGACTCCACAGCCTCTCTGGGCAGCCTGGGCCAGGGCTCGGGCACCCTCACACCAAAGAAGTTCTCCCTCACATTCAGGCGGAACTGCCCGGGCTCCAGTTTGGGCCCGGTGCCCTTTGTCCTGTCACCGAGCACCACTGGAAAGAGCCTGGCCCCGTCCCCTGGACACCCGCCCTTTAGATATCGATGAGCACTGAGGAGATCCCCTCCCAGCCTTCTCCTCCCCAGGCTGAACAGCCCCAGGGCTCTCAGCCTCTCCTCACATCAGAGATGCTCCAGCGCCCTCATCCTCCTCATTACCCTCCACTGGGCTCTCCCCAGTCATTCCCTGTCTCTCTTGAAGTGGGGAGCCCAGCACTGAGGAGCCCAAGACTGGACACAGCACTCCAGCTAAAGCACACCCCTTAATCAGCACTAGCCCATTATGCCTCAGTACATCAATGTCTACTGCTATTCAACAGCAAACACTGCCTGGATCATTAAAAAAATCAGTATTCTGGAGCTTGCAAACACTTCAGTTATGGGATCCTGTCTAGGAAAACCCCACTCGCTGCTGAGTTACTGCTCAAAAAACCCCAAATGCTGAAAGGCAGGATGCAGAGCAATTAGGCCACCTAACTCCCAACACAGACAACACAAGTCATCAGCACCAGAAACTTCCCGGATCTCTCTCTCTCAGCATTCTTTCCTTTAAAACCAAGCCTTCATCCTCCTCTCAGTCCAGATGCACACAGCTCTCTGCCTGCAGAGGCTGGAATTTATCCAAATTAATCCTTTGCGGTGCCTCACTGACAAGATCAGGCTTCTGCAATGACCAAAATGCTCTCAGGCATGCTACTATTTTTCAGCAATTCTGGTTTTCAAATGTTTTGAGGAACACACATACTTCTTTAATGCCACAACACAGGCGTGATAGGCTTTAGAAACTACCACAAAAACATTGTGTTACCAAGAAAGGTTTTATTCTTTTTGCCAGTAGCTTTGTTAATTGCACAAAAAAATTTTTGTTTTGCCATTTAAACATTTTCACACATCCTATTCTGAATGACAAACGTTAATTAAAAACAAGGCAAAAAAATAAAAATTCACAACCTTAATTAACTATAGGATCTATCATTGAGGAAAAAAGAAACTGCTTTTCTTAAAAGCTTTTCACAAGTGTCACATTTTCTCTTTAAAAACGAGGGAGTCAAAAAAAGCAAATTGCTAAAACAGAAATTCTCATAAAAAGGAATTTACAGAATTGTCAACAATATTAAGACAACATTGACTAGCCAGTTTTATTAGAGCATCTCTCAATCCACAGCTTCCCCCCCTTCCCTCCCCCAAATCTCAGGCCTGGGAACAGATTTAAGATTCGTGTTCAGAGGCTAGACATAAATATAAGAATCCGAGTGAGACTGACACGACTCAATCTCAAACGGCATCTGAAACAGTTCGGTTTTCACCATTTCCATCCCTCCTCCTCACTTCGCATCCACTTCAGAGCGCTCGGTCTCCTTCTGCGCCTCCCTGGCACATCTGCGATTGTATAGCTAGCTGGGCAGCACCGCACCCTCCAGCCACTCCACATCCACCCACCTCGCCAGAAAGCTGCAGTCAGACTTTCCCAGGATAAATTACAGTGTTTAACTAGTCTGCACCTGCCACTCCCACATAAATAACAATCTCCATTTTGAGAACTACAGTATTTCTGGAAACTAAAACCTGCAGCAGTTGAGTTGCCTAGGGAGCAGTTCTCCCTTTCGCAAATACAGTTCTTTGAATTCACTATGAAATACACGTCAGGGGACTTGCGCGCTCCTTTTGTATTCTCACTCTATCCAGAGGCACCACAAAGTAAAAGAGGGAGATCCTCCATTACCTTTGCTCAGCCCATTCACCTTCACTCTAGCCCAAGAAACCTCCGCAGGGACAGGCTGGGGATGCTGCTGCACTGGCTCAGCACAGTTCCACTCTCAACTGGACCCGAGACAGTACCTCCCTCTTCCTCCCAGAAGATTTCTTACAGTATAAAACCTGTGGTCTTATCTCCTGCCCCCCAAAACACAATTTCCCCCAGATGCCCTCAATACACAATTCATGTAAGTGATTTCTTAACTGTGACATGTTTAACCAAGGACTTCTGATGCTAACAGCTGAGTTCTTCTGGATGGGGGAAGCGCACGTGTGTCAAAAGCAGGCTAATGGCTGGTTATCCTGGGTAGTTACATGTGCCTTTAATATGAATATCTACATGCAGGATGACAGTTGCACTGCCAAAGAAACATGTACGTATAACTAGTATTGTTCACATATATCACTGACAAACGGGCAAAGTGATGTCTAACAGATCTATTACTAGGAGATGTTCGCTACCAGACATAATGCGTAACACAATAGTAGCCCACAAATAATAGTGATCACAGGAGGTGAAATACTCAAAGTAACATTTACAGCACTAGGCCTTAGATGTAATGATTCATAAGAAGTATCTCATACTTTCTCTGTTTCTTAATAAGGTGCCCCTGAACCATATGCACGTGCTGCACAAAGCAGGATTGGTAAGAAATCCTAACCCACCAGAAAATTTCCCTACACTGCCATTAAGTTCCTAGAAAAAGAAGATGGTGGGAGGAGCAGACCTCAGAGATTTAAAGGAACATTGTCTAATTCGAATTTGCTTTCTTTCCTTTCAGAATCCCAACCCAAGGGAGAAGATTGTGCCACTGAGAAGTGATTTTGGCCAAGAAAGTTTCTTACTGGCATTTTGCTAACTCTCAAATCTAAAATGCAAGAACCCTCCTAAAAGGCTAATACTCAGAACAATTTAAAAAAAAAACAACCAACATGCTCTGTGCATTTTTAGAGAGCAGGCATCCTTTGGACTCTGGGTTGCTCTGCTATCAACACTGAGAGCATCTCCGTTCTCCAGCCTTGGCATCTGCAGTTCAAGTCCCATGTTTCTAGACTAAAGCTCAGCAGTGGTCTTAGCCTCCCATTTTATTTACCAGTCTTTCTAGAAGTTGGTATGTGGCCACAAGCAGAGTCACGGGTACAGGGAAAAGTCTCATGCTGTGCTAGTGTTGTACCCAGAGTAGTAACACTAAGAACACGTATGGAAAACCTGACATGTAGAAAGATCACTAATCAGTACACAAAATATCCCTGTGAGGTAGGTAATCATCACCCACCTTTCAAGATGGGCAAACAGGCTAAGAGATATAATGGCCACACAAAGGCCAGAGAGAGAGCATGGAAAGGAGCTCGGGATCCTCAATTTCTTGGCTCTACGATCATTCCTCTCACCCCTTTCAAACTCATCACTCTGCTTGTGACACGACTACGATCGAAGACACCTTTGTAATTATCGCCTACATGGGTAAAAAAATAAAAAAGCAAGAAGTAAAGCAACATAAGCTAAGGCCAGGAGCAACGCTGAGGTTTGTTCCTTCCCCAAACAAAATATCTCTGGCCCACTTTTATGCTGTATGTTTCTCTTGCAGTTTTCTACGCAAATGTGCTGATCTCCAATGCTGTTTGCGGGACAGGCAGCTGTGATTAGCCTTTTAGGAGGCTCATTTACACTGGCATTCTCTCCTTTCAGTAAGGTTTGTGTTCCCTAAGCTATAGTTGTCTGTACAGGGGAAGACATGGATGCAATCTGTTCTTCTTAACAGTATGAGGAATTCCTCCATCAAGGTGCTGGGGAGGTGGAAGTTTAAGTTTAAGAAACAGAAACAAGACAGCGTTGCATGCAACCCCATTACCTTCTGGAACTGTCATTCTCCTCCACGGGAGGTGTTTTGTTCTCTAACAGTGGCCGATTAACAGGAATGCTCCTCACCTTACTTGGGACCAAGGACTTTAGTGATATTCACAGGTAGATGGGATGTATGTCACCTGTCCCCTTGACGCAGAGTCCGACACACGCATTATTTCACAGCAAAGGAGAAAAGCGATCGTTAGAAACAGCATCTTGGACAAGCATACAAAGAGGAAAATAAAAGCAGCCAAGCAGCAGATTTCTGGCAGTGTTGCCTCAGAGCTTCTGAACAAGCCGCCACTGTTCTGTTCCATGACTGTCAGTGCATGGCATGGATTTTTCTAGTTAGACTGCAACAATCCGAGCCCCCTCCTCCCCCCCTTCTGCCACCAGGGGAAGGCTCACCGCAGCAGCTGCCTCCATGGCAGATCTCGAAGTCTGTGTATAAAAGGAAATGGAGAGACAGAGATGGACTGGTCCAGAGTTAAAACCCAGTATCATAATAATATTAATCAATAATCATAGTATTAACAGTAAGAACGGTGCAGCCTAGTGGATGTAGGCCCTGTACACTGCAGACATGTCGTTGTCTGATTGGTCCAATGCTTTTGCTCGTTTATAGACCTAGAAAAGAGAAATTAGAAAAGGGTCAGTGCCTGCTCTTGTGTGAAGCCTTTCCCTAACAGACAAATTACTTTGCCGACAACTGCAAACCAGAGAACTGCATAGTATGTCAAGTAATTAGAGCAGCGCAGATCAGAACACACCAGGTCTTGCTGAGGCCATCTGTGTTTACTGACCTGACATTCTAAGGGCTTCTACAATCAAAACAAATCCAATTCCATCCTAGTCAAAACATATTTCAGTCGCTGTTCCCTTGTCTTAGAGATGACACAATTCTTAGATTTTTGTCTCTTGTTGACAAACAGCTCTACTGAAGAAATGTTGAGAAACACTACTGGAACACCAAACAACTCTTACCTCGTTGGCAGCAGCTGCCATGGGAGTCGGGTGGTTGACAGAATCGCCCAGTGCAATAGCTAATCTAAGATCCTTCTGTATGTATTTCAGGTAGAAATCAGGTTTAAAATTTCCTTGCAAGATATCTGTTGAGAGCAATGCACGTAAAAAATACGCATGACAAAAGTAAATCAAGCCCACACTGCAAGGGCATGCAATTCAACACCAAACTTCCCTTGCCCATGATGATTACCAAGAGCACTGCTTTTAGCTCTTGTGTTTCTCTGCTCTCTATCTTCACCTGATCACAGCAGATAACATCACTATTGCCCACTGACCAAGTGAGTTCAGATTTCTAAGCAGCTTGCCCTCCATTTCACTTATTACCCTGTCCCAATGAAATCCTCACTGTGAACACAAGTCCTAAGCAGGCTGTAGACAATGCAGAGCTCAGGGTGTATTCTCAGAAGCCCTGCCTATAAAGGGGAAGGAATGGAACTCAGCTCTTCATTTCTAGATTGCTTAAAATACCCAGCATCCCAGCCTGCTGAAAATGGGATGGTTATTTTCTCCCTTCTGCCATTATCTGAAATGCTGCTAGGTTGTGGCAAATGTCCTATAATAAAACAATGTAAGAGAACTTTACTTTGGCACTTCTGGTCCAGGAAGATGCTGGCAAGTTGTCCCTGATTGAGGATATCCAGAAGGGTCTGTTGGGACTGGCCAGTCACTTGAGCCAAAGTCAGTCCTTCTGCTATCGTTGCCATGAAGCTGCCTTGGACCATGTTCACAATCAGCATCATCTTGGCAGCATTGCCTACTTCACCTGGGAGCGAGACATACCATTGGGCATTCCTCCAGAAGAGATACAGCAGCCTTGCTGCCCCATCCCACACAGTATTAACGCTACAAAACTCTTCATATCAAGCACTTGGCTGCTCTCCCTTCCCCTGAACGGCTTCAGAAAACGTACCCATTTTCCAAGCACTCAAAGGAAGGGAGAAATCATAATAAAGTGTGATTTAAAAGTGCATCACAGATCCTCCAAAATGAGTCAGTATTCAAAAAAGAAAACGTAGGCTGGAGGCTCTGAAATTGGCCAAGTTCCAGAACAGCAGGCCAGTTTCCCATACTGCCCAAGGAGACAAGAAACAGATGACACATATGTGTCTCAGACTCCTTGCTGGAATTCCCAGTCCTTGCACTGACTAAGAAACTGCTATCAGGCCCTTTGTGTTTCAATTACCTAGAAAAAAAGAGGTCTTCCCCATCGCTTGGAAACAGCTACTGCAGTCCTCATACAAACCCCTGTCGCCAGCTGCCAGGATCACAAGCATCCCGTCATTAGATAGCTGCTGATTTCCTGAGACTGGTGCTTCCAAAAAGCGACCACCCCGGGACACTATCACCTGGAAAAAGAGCATCTCTGGTTAGCTAAGCATGAACAGCACGCATCAATGCTGAGCAGGCAGCACAGCAAGAATGTTTACGGCATTCCTGTCCCTGAGGACAGAATTTTAAAGCAGAACAAATAGCTCAGACATACAAACAGGAGAAGAAAGTACTAACATGTGATGCGCTGCATCCTGCAAAGGGTACTCGAGACCAAAAGTTGCCCTCACACTCCAGCAACACTTTCCTGCATTCATTACTACTGTGCACGTTTTAAGCAGCTGAACTTACGTGCTTTTGCCACCGCATCCTGTACCAGCCAAGGAACCAGTGCTGAAGTTGTACATGTGGTACAGGAATCTCAGAAGATTGACTTTTATGGTATTTCCCCCGTTCCCCCAAAGCAGAAGGGCCTTTGACACATATCTTCAGCGAGACGTTTGCTAATATGCATGACTCTTCATTCTCCGAATTCGTGTTACACACTACTGCAACACCAATGTATCTGCTTAAAACTTCACCAAAACTAGCTCCCCTTCCTCGTGCACAATACACATTGCCTTTATGGCAGACAATAACAATCAAGAAGCCAAAGAGGAAATCAAAGATACCACATCAGAAATAATCAGAACACTTTTACAGAAATCCTCTCTGTAATAACATTTCTACAGAATGAAACACAAAGACATTATTTTTCCCCAACCAGAACATTTAAAATAAGCAGATTATTCATTCTATCAATTTAAAGACAGTTATTAATCCAGACAGTGCTTTCTCCTCCAGTTTGCTACAGAACACCGATCTGGCTATAAATACTTCTTAAGGGATCAAAAATTGGCTGGCTGTTTGCACTGGTGCCAGCTAACTGCCCTGCCAAATCTACAGGCTTTGCTATTATCACCACAGAACATCTCATCCACCTTTGTTTGCTGGTCAAGATTTGACACTTAGTCTTATTTGCCTGGGACTTGAGCATCTCCTAAAAGCAGTCCAAAACCCTTCAGAAACATCTTTATTATCAACAGCTTACTGCCTGAAGCAACAAGAACTACAGTACTGCTGCTGAATCACAGATGTTAGAAGTTCAGTTCAATGTGATTACCTGGGCCAACTCTGTGACTGTATCTGCATCCACAGTGGACATATCCACGTAACACTTCCCTGGGCGAATCCCCTGCAACACTCCACTCGGACCAAGCACCAGCTGTGGAGAACACAAGAGCGGTAAAGCAATAGGGTGTCTGCAAAGAAACTCCAATCCTGCAGGACAGTAGTTCAAGCGAGTTGGGCATTGCAGTGGTAAAATCCTAGAGGGATATCAAAACCTATCCCCCGAGATTATGTATTAAAAAGTATGGGTTTTGCTGAGACATTTATTTTTACATAGCTGCACTGCCCAGCATCTACAATGACCCACGCTACTGTGGTTAGTAGGAATCAGCACCAGCATTCAGTGACTGTATCTTGTAGTCTAGCTGGTGGAGCAAAAATAAGAGCTAATCCTTACATCCTTTGCTGCTTTTGGATCTGATACACAGGCAAAAGTGATGTCGCAGGTGGAGACAACTTCAGCGGGGGTTCTTCCTAGCCGTGCCCCCTCCTGGATGAATAAATCACACTGCAAAAGTCACAAATCCAAACACAAGAAAAAGTAAGTACAGAGCAAATGAGTTCTCTAGCATTTTGCTGAAACCAAACTCTGCTGCTGGACCCAACTCAAAAGGAGTCAGGCACAGTAATTACACAGCAACTCGGTTGTCTTCTGTTGGTTTGTCCACACACACACAAAGGGCTCTTCTGCAGCTTTTCTGAAACCCCAAGTGAAGAACTTCAAAAGAAAGACATAGAAAAAGAGAGTGCTTAGGTGAAATGATAAAGAGATTGAATGTTATGGGTTTTGGAGGAGAGAGAAGAGAAAAAAATTGGTAAACAGACATAGCAAAAGGTGTTACTGGACAGTAAACAGGAATATGCACAGCTGAGACTGACATCTGTTTTAGTGGGCTGCTGCTTCAAAATCTCAGCCCCTTCTTACCTTATCCCCTCATACTATCCATGTTTTGCAGTTATTAAAAAAACCCCAAACTTCTAATCCCTTCTAACAAAGTAACCACAGTGCCCTTCTTGCCTTTGATATTCCACAGTACCATCCGAGTACCGCATCTCCCCAGTTACCTACTTTTCCTCCTCCACTACAAAGAATAACGCTGGCTAGAACAAGTGTAACAAGCTCCATTTTTATTTTGAATGCACCTATAAAACCCTTCTCATCCCTGTCTTATGACACAGCAGGTTTTCAACAGAACCTTTGTTACCCCAACTTGAACAGCACAATGAATGTGTACACAAAGCTGTGGTCGAGCAGTGCATCTTTCCACACCACTCCTAGGATCAACTCTCTTTTATCAAGCTCCATGACTCAATGACTTGGCTATTTACATCAGCAGTATTTCCAGAGGCACTTTACATTGCATTCCTCTACACATTGTTGTAACTTTTCTGGCAACTCTCTCATCTCATACAAAATGGCAATGGCGTGGGGACTCTTCATGGAGGAGTGACCATACTAGGACAGACTACAGCTTCATCTAGTCAAAAGTAGCCACTAAGAAGCACCTAGGAAATCATAATAGAACAAGGCGGCAAGCACATACTTGTGGTTTTTCGGCATCCTCTCCCAGGCTCCAGCGGTTGGTCACTCCAGACCTCCCCGAGCTAGAGGTGGTAACTACATGTTTAGAAAAGGTTAAGTATCATCTGTACCTTAAGTACATGCCTACCTTCTCGGCAGTCCGGTTCCACACAGTGACAGTGTGACCCATCTTCAGTAAGTTGGAGACAATGCCACTTCCCATCAGGCCAAGTCCCAGAAATCCTATCCTAAGGGGAAGAGATAAATGTTAATGCAACAGAAATCAATTGGTGTCAGCCTCTCATGGTCTTGGAAATGATCAAGAGCAAACTTTGGAGCATTAACAGCAAAAAAAAATCCCCAAACCACAACATAAACATGTTTCACTGCAGCCACAACTAGAATAAGATTTTTAAGCCACCCATTCCAAATGGGCAGATACTGAGCTTTAAAAGNCTGGAGCATTAACAGCAAAAAAAAAATCCCCAAACCACAACATAAACAAACATGTTTCACTGCAGCCACAACTAGAATAAGATTTTTAAGCCACCCATTCCAAATGGGCAGATACTGAGCTTTAAAAGCAAGCTGGTATTTATTTTGCTTACTAAGCACCCCTAAAAATCTCCTGAAGAAAGCCTTGTTTGCTTCAGAAGACTACCTAAATACTGAAGGTTTGAGTGGTCTGGGGCTTTTTTATTTGTTTGTTTGGGGGGTTTTTTTGTTTTGAGTTTTTGTTCATTTTGTTCCATTAAAATTGCTGCTCTTGTGCTTTCTGCTGCCAGTCCTTGCCTTATTGAAAATAAAGGAAACATTTAGAGAGGTGCTTCTCTAATTAGTCTTCTGATTTTTAAACTAAGTCACATGTACAATGCCTTGCTATACTATTGAATCATACATTATAATCTTTATTTTAATAAAGCCCAGCAAGGATGACTGGGCTAAGTATCACACACAGACCAAAGACCTAGTCCCTGCTTTACAGCTGCAATTTTGAACAGACATAGAAAGAAAGGAAGTAACAGGCCAGTACAGTCACCATGAGTGACAACATAATCATCCCAGACACCAGTTGCCCTCCCCCATCCTTCCTGCCACCTCCACCTCAAAGTTGGCAAGAGTTTTGCTCCCCCTCTTCAAGAAAAGACAACACGCTAACAAGTTCGATCCCAACAGTTACCTGCAACAGGAATTCCTTTCCAGTCATTGCTGCAAGGATCCTTTTATACATCATGCAGCTAGCTTCATACCAAAACCACAATTCTACTACGAGATTCTGAAGTGTTCAGTTACACGTCTAACGCAACTTCACAACAAAATCTGCCTGGCAGATACCCAGTTAATTCTTCAGAATTAGCCACACTACAGATGCAGTGTGGCTTTTGCAAGCCACCTGCACTCTCCCAGCTAGCCATGCTGCCTTTTGTTAGAGCAAACTAAATTTAGACAGGTCAGAGCGAGTCACTATAGGCTCCTTAAACAGCCCAAGCAAGGTCCACCTATTTTCAAGTCTCTAAAATAGAGATGATCTTCTTTCTCTCCAACCCACCTCTGAGTTACACTTGCCTGAGACACTGTTTTACCTGAACAGCTTCATTGTTATTTTGGTTTCCCTGGAGTACAGTTGAGAACTGACATCCCACGAGAACGACCCCAACGGCAAACAGCAAGCTGTGGCCTGAACTCAATTTGAACAGAGCGGAAGTTACAGAGTGAAACAGGAAGCTCAAGTTAGGCTTCTCTCACTCTACAAAGGAGAAGGGCGACGTTAGAAGAAACCAGAAAGCTCACGTGTTACACAGCAAAGCGCCTGTGCTGGGAGAACACACCTCCCTCTTCCTCTTGTCTTCTACACGCTCAGGAGAGCGATTAAACAACCCCAGTCAACTGCCAGGCACTACTGGAGAAAGATACCCTTTTATCTTTCTGCCTCATACAGCATTCAGAAATACTGATGCATAATGTTCTGCAGTATGCCCTACAGGAAAAAGGCAACTGCAGAAAAGCCCTGAATTGCAAATGTATCCAGGCTAGACCTTATTCTGAATTTTTCTACTGTACAGCCCCTGGTGGTTTGTTGCTGCCTCCCTCCCCCCTTACCCCCCAATCAGAGTTTCACACAAGGACAGAGGAGATCTGCAGTTAGAGGGAAACGTTAGGTTTATTTATTCTTAGTGACAAGCTGGATAATGGCTGATGTATGAGCTGGGAAGGAGCAAAAGGAAGGGAAATGGCTGAAGTGCGTTGGAGATCTTACTTTTTGTCTGTAGGTGTGATACTGCCATTGACTGCTGTGCTGTCTGCTGCCTGGATGGAGGTGGATCCTGTTTCCTGGGGGGGGTGGAGGGAGGAAGAGGAGGGGAAAAAACAAAAAAGAGTGCACAGCTCTGGAGGAACTGCAAGTCCTCATGACAATAAGGAAAATCCATCAAAGCAGAGATCTGCCTTACCTCTTCACAAACCTTCAGCTTCTTTGTGATGGCCTGATAGCAGACAGCTGGCTGTATGGAGAAGACAAAGCATTCAGGGAAGGACAGTGCTGATTTGCTCTCCTGAGCAAACAGACCATATCCTTGCTACATAGAAACAGGCAGCTCACCCACCCACCACCATCTGCAAAGCAGGAAAACACTCAGGCTTCCTGTCATGGGAGAAAATAAAAACAAAAACATATTGCATAATACTAAGCTCTTCCTTTCCCACCCTGCCCCAGCAATTCAGCCTGTCTTCTGATACAGGTACTGCAAACTCCTTTCTGTAGTTCGTATGACAGGCTCTTCTAGAGGCAAGGATCCAGAGCATCCCTACTCTCACACTTGGCCCAAAGAAAACAGAGTTCTCCAAAGCCCACCACAGAGCATCTCGTCTCATATCTATGCTCAGTGCGTCAATGCAGCTGTGGAAGCAAAGCCTTCTTGTTAATACGAGAAGGCATGTGGCTTTCAACAAATGTTAAGATGAAGGCTGCTCCTTCCCATGTTGCTTACTGTGAGCTTGTCTAGATTAAAACCGTTAGCTGCTCTTAATCCTTCTGGCTCTGCCCGGATCCTCAGCTAGATATAAATCCTTTTTCATTTAATCTGATCTTTCCTTTCCCTCCTGATGTTCACTGCTGAAGATAAAATCCTGCAACATTTCTGACTCTCAGGAGATAAATTGGCTATATTCTACGTGGAGTTTTTCTGGTCCTGAAAATTCTCCTGCCATATTCAGCTAACTTACAAGTTCATCCAGATGAAGGAACTGGTAGGACATCAGAAGACAATCAAAGAACAGGGTTTTAAAACCGAAAAACAACTTTTCCTACCCCTCAGTGTTCAATCCACAAAATTTACAATAGATCTGTCAAATCCTGGTGCTAGATACTTTTTAATTACTTAAATTATTCACTTGTACTCAATGCTAAATCATTCTAAACCTGAAGGTTAGGAAGTAATTGAACTACAACATTGCACATGAGAATCCAATTGCCACTAGCCCCCAAAGAACAAGATTTCAGAGCCCTTTATGCATACTCCTTGTACTTAGTCCAGCAAAGGGCAGGATGCCAAGCCAGACAGACCAGCAGAATGATCCTGTCTGCCAAATCCTCACCTTCTCTGTCTGGCTCAGCAGGAAGTGATGAAAGTGTGGATCACTGTCCTTCACAGGCTACAAAGAGAGAAAGCCCAGGTTTAGAAACATTCCCAGAGAGTCACTGTGCAATCACAGCACAATTCCCTTGTTCTCCCAAGCTGCATGAGAACAATAGTTTAACGTGGAAAATATAAAATGTATCAGTTGTATCAAGCAGCCTGTTTCAATTAAGCAGTTTACATTCATTCTCAAAATCAAAGCCATTCAAGTCAAATTCCTCATTTTTTGACATCTGTAGGAAAAGCAAAGCAGATTATAAGCAAGATTAACATGGGAGGAAGAGATCCCATATCCTGCTTCTTACTCTTCCCAAGGGAATGAAAACACTTATTTTCCAGCTTCCAAGAACTCCTTAAAACAGCATTCTGGGAACTGACTGGAGATTACAACTAGCACTGCCACATGCCAGACAAATCCACAGTAACAGCACAAAGGACTGTAGGCCCAGGTATCTCATCTCTTCCATCAGCATCACATGCACTAGCCTAGCATCGCACTGCTCTTACTCTGATTTACTGATCCCTTATTTATGCACAAAAATGAAAGGTTTCCAAAAGCTGCTTATGAGAGAAATCAAATGCAATCACCCCATACAACAGTTTCCAGGCAGGGAGAGACTATCCACATGATCTCCTTTAGTTTTGGGAAGCCAGTCCCAGAAATACTTTTGAAACAAGGAAGTACAAAAAGAAGTGCAGCAAGTTAAAGGTGAATCCACAAATAGTTCCACAAAGCGTGAAGTGTCGCTTCCCAGCATACTTAATTGCCCAGGATATCGTCTCGCTTTGTTATACCACAGAATGACAGAACAAGAGTGTCTTAGTTTGTCCCTAGAGGAGGAAGAGATGATCTCGCTATTTTCCAGCCCAGATAAAAGCTTCTAGATTTGCTTCCACAAACTCAGTTCCTAGATCAGATATGTTGTAAAGTTTCTCACCTCACTGACGCTTGGCGGCCATTTAAATCCAGCCACTGTTCCAGTCATCACTCTCTTCACTGTACTTGACTCTGGAATTGTGAGGTCCTGAGGACACAGAAGGAGGATCAGAAAGAGCTTACAACCTGGCTCAGTGGCTGGCCATAGCACGTTGATCATGACCACACGTACAGAGTTTCGAAAAGCACTACAAATGCCTTCCATTTCACATGCCTTTCCATGAAGAGCTCCTTTTTAAACACACAGCGTTATTATGAACACAGGTGAGGAAGATGGACTGACAATGAAGGAATACAATCACAGTTATGGCTTCTGGAGAATCCATTCTTCATGTGCAAGAGGAATCATTGCACTTGTGTAATCATGCAATGAGCAGAGAAGCAAACAAAACACACTTGATGCAGCATTTTCCTCTGACGGATGCAGAAAGCTAAACAAATGGGTGAACAACATCACCACAGCCAGAGGTCTGAACTCTTCTAATCCTCCACTGCCATAAAAAAGTAGCCTACCTGTTAACAGGAGAACCTTCAAACCATGAGGCCGATAGTCACATCGGCTCAAGTCTGCAGCACCCGCACGACAAACTGATATGTGGACTGCCCCATTCACTCAACAGGCCCTGATTTGTAATGCCATGATAATGCTCAATGCATCAGGTTTTTTACTGTTGAGCAGATTAAAATTTATCCTTCTTATTTCCCCAAGACAAAAAGGTTAAAATAGGTCTTTATGCTATACATCACAGACATATGCTATAGACATATAGGCCTTTATGCTGCATGAAGAGAATGTCCAGGACTTCCGCATAGTATGTATTGTCTTCCTGAAAGGAGGGTTCACAAATGGAATCACATTATCTTCCCTCCAAAACTACTTCCTGAAAATGCACAATATACCTCAGTGTCCACGCAGAACCATAAGAGACAAGCAATGTTTGCAAAAAAGGTAAGAGCAAGACTCCTGGAGGTAACCCAGATTAATGCAACTGTTTCACCTGTTAGCAGGCACAATTTAGGCATCAGTCTCCAACCTTAGAGCAGCATTTCAGTCTACGGAGAGCCTTGCACACCAAAATTCTCTCCTTAGAGACCATGCTCCTGTTTCAACTGGTAAAGCGTGGATGAAACCTGCTCTGATACCTATGAAGTCATGTTGGTCCCTTGAAAATACTCATATAAGCTTAAAAATGAGAGTATTTGAATGATCATGTATGCCTACAGAGCATTTCTAGATAGAGCACATCTCAACAACAGCTGGATCATTGAATTTTATGCATCCTTATTACTTGGGAAGCCAGAATTTGGACTGTGATGTGGCAAAAAAACCCAAATCCCAAAACTGCAGTAATTCAGGACATAACCATTTTCTTACATAGGGCAAAGAATTTGGGGAGATTATGAGAACGAGGCAAGAAGACGACAAGATTTCAAAATTATTTCAAAGGCTGAAAAATAGTATTAAGGTTGTACTGTTAAATTTTCATGGTAATTTAATTGTCAGTCCACTACTTTCCAGAAGCTGTAAGGATATGTTCCTACATTATCCTGCTTATTTTCATGGTCTGTGGCCAGACATTTGTCACACAGCTGGCCACCTCTTTGTGATAAGCTGTTTAAAACCATGCTGCTTGCAGTTTGCCAGTAAAATAACTTCTACTACCACAATTAACTCACTCAAAAGCGCTCTGATGCTGTGAAGTAGCTAATACAGTAAAACCTAAGCATGCAATGTGTTAGCACGATTAGAATTCTCCCAGGCATTAGTTTTGATCAATTTTGGAATTAATCTAGCTCAAAGACACAAAAGCATTTTGCAAGTGGAAAAAAAGGCCCCATGGCTTATTGCAACAGAAATAGGTGAAGATACAACATGCTCATAGGAGGATACTTTGAAAAGTGAAAGTATGTTGTCAGTAAAGTGTTTTCCTGCATCCACCAAGTCACAAGTTCTGTAATTATTAGTAAGAATTCACAAATATACATCCATTCCTCCCCTCGTCCAACTTCCCCAAAAGGAGAAACTGATGGGTTCTGTTGTACAGCCTGCTTTAACAGAAGCTGGCTCTAAAAAAGAGCTAGTATTTCTTTCATAGCTAATATCTGATATCTGAGATGATCAGCTTCATTTTAGTACATCAAGAGAGAGATTGCTGTTCAACCAGTGAAGGCAAATCCATTCACAATTTTGGAGATCAATGACTACCATCTTGTCTTGCATCCTGAAGTGCATTGAAAGCAAAGACTGTGAAGCACAGCGTAACATGATCCCTTTGAAGCACGGGTGAGCAGGCTGCTGCATGGTGTATCCGCTGAAGTCTCCCAGTGGTCTTCACGTGTACATTCTGATGGAGCATGTGCACTGTAATAATCCACCGAAATAATTATCCATTTGGAAAAGGAAGATCTGGACCACGACAGTGAGTTCCACGACAAATAAAAGGGCTGGAACTCTAGATGAGGGTAGACAAAGTACTGGTGGCTATCGCTGCTGCCACAACATCCAGAAATAACAGGGAAGCAATGGGGATAAAGTAATAATGCTCCAAGGTTGAACCCTTTGTAATGGAGGATGGAAATATATCCTATAGCATAGAAGCTGAAATGAATACAATTAATTCTTCTGGTGGATTCCCCAGGCTACGAGAGTTTCTTCTTTAAGCCCTAGCCCTTAAGAATACCCCACCCTCTCTAAGTACTGAGGGTGAAGTTGAGTGACTACTAATCACTTAATCATATAAAGTAGATGAGATGGGAAAAGTCAGGAATCGATGAAGACCCACATCTCTTCACTAATCCTTCCCACATAAACTGAATTTCAGGGATGGCAAGATGAAAGGTGGAGTCTCATGATACAGCTCTCAAAGCCCTCTCAAAGATATGAATAGAGCCACTCAAAATAAGTAACTGGTAAAAATTACAGGAAGAATCAACAATATGCTGGCCAAAGGTATCAAGCAGCCAAATGGTCTAGAAGTAGTAACATGGAACAGCTTAAGAAAACCTGATACCGATTTGACTCTTCCTGCTGGCCTGTCAGTGAAGGTGCCAGTCAACCCTAGAGTCCACCTGCAAAGTCCACAGGGCACTGGCGGACATGCACAACACAAACCTTCTCATCCTTGGGTGGACGCCCCCGCTTTCGGGGGCTCTGATCCTGGGCTCTTTTCAAAGGTGATTTTGATCCTCTCTCTGACGATACAGAAGAGACCCTCTTTTTTCCTTCCCCTGTGCCCTTCTTCAACTTCCCTTCAGACAAACTGGCTTTGCGTTTCTCTTCACCAGCAGATTGCTTGCCTCTTTCTTCACTGGAATTACGCCGGTTCTTCTCTTCATTGGAGTTATGGGAAGACGCCTGAGAGATTACAGAATAGAAGATGGTAAGGAAAGAAGAGAAGAGCTGGAATGATTTTCATGCAAAACCAAGGATGTGAAGGACCCTGTGCTGATTATTATCAAGCAAAACAACAGCACAGTAACTTGAAAACTAGATATTTCTTAGCCCTCTGAAGTCGATGAGTGAGGTTCCTAGTTAGTTCTCCTGCAAAAACATATCAGTTTAAGTAAGTGAATAACAGAACAGGCCACCTGAAGACTTGTTGGGAGTGCATCCACACATATGCACTTCCAAATGCTAAAGACAAGATATCAAATTCTAGCCCAAGACTTAAGACTGACCTATCAAAGCATCATAAGCAGATCAATTAGCCTCTTCAGTTTCTCCATCAGTTTAACAACACCTTTTTCCCCACCAAACAAGATTGAATGGGGAAGAAGATAGGAAAAAAAAAAGAATTAAAATGACCACCCCAAAACTCGCCAGGGGCAAACTCCTTTCACATAAAAACACATCTGGCCATCATTCATGCCAAGACTTGTCTTGATGCACACAGTAAAAAAGAACCCGCTCACCTGGTCCTTGCCTTTGGTTTTTCTAAGAAATTCCTCTACAGCGTCCACGGCTTGCTGGAAGCGCTTACCCTTGTTAATCTTTATCATTTCCTCTTTGTGAGCGTGATAAGGCTTCAGCTGCTCCACTTTGATCCAAGCACTAGAAACAAACAAACAAGTTAAGCTATATTCTCCAAACAGCAACTTTCTCAACCATCCCACTTTTAGAAACACACAGATAGACTTTCCTTCTCCAGAGCAACTGATGATAGAAGCCCAAACTCACTTGCTTTCTACAACCTGAAGGGCTGTGACTTCTGCATTCACTGAAAACTTTCTTCTGGCACTTTAACTTGGTTTCTCTCTCAAGTTTTATATCCCCTCACGCTAGCAGTGCTCCGCTCTAAGCGTTACTCATTCTTTATCAGCAAGACAGCTTTTGGATGTGATTATAGGTACTTGCTTGGAACAAAGGCAGTCTAGTGACTGCTCTTGTATGACCAGGAGGAACACCCACAATCACATGCCTCCACATGCGGCAGGCAACAATACAAATCTGCTCCAGAGGTTGTTGAACGTGGAAGCCACATAACAATTCTAAGCCATCAATTCCTTGTTCAAATATACTGTGCGCACAGAAGCGTCTGCAAAAACTGGAGAAAAAACCAAAATTACACATCTTACAATAGAGCTGAGTACAAATAAAGTGAGCACAAATGCCACAGCTCATTGCTAAACGTATTTCTGATGTACCTTGATATTCTGTATGAAAACAGCATTTTCACTTTTGATGGAAAAAATAAAGGTTTTTTCCACTGTTGATATTTTAAGATAAGCTGGTGCAGTAGCAGAGCATTAACCTGACTGCAGTCCTATGAGGAAACTCAAATGACTTCCCTGTTTCCACCACTCCTAAATAGTACGCCTTGACATTTACCAAATGGTTAAGTGGTCAAGCACAGGGTGACAACTCCACTTTCCTTCAGGTTGACAAGCTCTCCTACCACTCCTTCACTGTGGATTAGGGGAACGCCTTTGCTTTCAACATTGCTAGTGTCTCTCACAGAGATTAGACTACCTTCCTCTCTCCCCAGAATCGAGCCCAGGCTTATCAGCCACACTGTTAAAATGCTATTTCCATCCTGCTGAAAACAGACCTGTTTAAGTTTTAGAAAAGATTTTCCCGAGCTAGGATGGCCAACAGTGCTTCTTAGCAAACAGCAAAAATCAAATTGGCTTTCTCTGGTCACAAAACATTTCTATGTTACAAACACTGACTAGCCATGATTACAGGTTTTAAATACTCTCCAGTGCCTTCTAGCTCCTTCAAGAACATGAGGTAGTTTTAACACCTGCCTTTTCAGACACTGTAAGCATCATGTCACACAGCTAAACTGAACATAAAGGTAGCAATAATGCTTTGCTGGACCTTGTTTGTCCTCTCTTCAAAGAGGTAAAGCCCAGTAAACTCTGCAAAACTTCATGGAGATCTTTCTCTTCACTAGCATTAGCCACTGTCTGTAGTCAGGAATCAACTTGCTTAAGGTAGACTGAAACTTTTGGGTTGCATTTGGAGAGATGAGGCCCTCCTGCTAGAACTGAATGCAAAAAATGCTACACCATGACTCCAGCACAGCCTGGAAGCTGAACCTAGGACTCTTTTGCATGCAAAGCTGAATCCTTTTGCTTGGTTTGCATCTTCTTCATAATAACTGACTTAATATAACGAGTCAAATTATTTCAGACTAGAGCCTGCCATCCAGCAGCTATTCAGAGAATCCCTCCTAGTTGCCCAGACATTATTTTATGCCCAGTGAAACATATCTTAAAATTCTCTTATACTGTAAAGCTCTTCTGTGTGGCACTCAGTGACAAAGCATCCCTAGGTACTAGACAACATCAGCCCATGAGAAGACTTTCCATTATGTATATAAAGGAAACAAAACGTTGGAGTATGTTAAACATTGCTGCCAGATTTGAATTCCTATTCCTAAAGAACTTTTTTTCTATCACAGCATTCTCTTAGGTTTCTGAACATCCTATGCCTCCTCACTGCACATGTTAAATTGCTTCCTTTCTCATTACTCCTGGCTTCGAGGGTACGTCTTGGCATTTGTGATCCCCCTGGACAAAGAGCTAGAGATCTCAGAGACAAACTAGTAAGTGAAAAACGGTCTTAAATGCTGCCTCAGGGTTAAAAATAAATTTTAAACCAGAAAATTTAAAAAATAATTTAAAAAAAACTGGGTCTTTTCCCTTTCCAATTTATCCTTTGTGTGTCACCTACCTGGATAACATTCTATAAGACATGAACATGTCTTTTGACACCAGATGTCCACAAAGCATTTGCATGCAATGTTTCAAACACTTGAAAATGAAAGAACTTTCCACCAAACAAAATTATTTGTGTTTATACACAAGATCTTTCTCTGTTAAGCAATAAACTTAAAGCCAATGAAGGCAAATATTTAGGTAAGAGGTCTTCAGGATGCAACATTTAAAAGGAACTATTTCTCGCCTGACTCATGCCCTAGAAAACCATTAGTGACATGACACTACTGAAGATGTCATATTTAAGATGAAGTTGTATTCATAATGCTCCACAGTCATCTGCTATCTGTAAAGACTGAGCTAAATGGAAAGTGAAAAGATGTAAAAAAGATACGTAATTGGTTTCTCTGCTCATTTCTCCATACGCTTCCTCATCCTCTCCAAAATACCATTCTTATAAAATCACTAGTCATGTAAAATCCACGTTACACTCATGAACAATAATCAAAACTTAGAATGCTTGTAAAGCAGAGGCAAGTACGAATGTGACCTGGAGTTGCAGGGAAAACAGCGGCCCAGAAGAGATGTAACCAGAGCTACCAGCTTCAAATCCATGATACGAACCTAGCAAAGGCAAGGAGACCTTGAAACTCCCAACTTTCTAGCCACTCTCTTCCAGTCTAAAGAGATCAATTCCTAATGATAAATTGGAGAAATTGAAGTGGAGGAAGATCCATAAATACTCACTTTCTGCACGCCTTACAGTTAAGGATGGAAAACAGTGGCACTATATCTCCAAATTTCGATTACTTACTACAGCCTGGGATAAAAATTAATAAAGTTTTACACTGTAACAGTTTAGATGCCCACACTAAATGCTAACACAACCAATTTTCAAAGTCAAAAGAAAACTGCTCGGTTATTTACAAGCCCAGTGTGTGCAAGCGCACAGCAGAGAAATCGAGATGGATTTCCTGCTGTTAAAAGGGAATGCCCCAATTTTCATCAGCAAAACAATTCAAGTGGCTGAACTCCGGAATCTAATACATAAACTTCTTAATGGAAAAAAAAAATTTAAATCAGTACACAAAATTAGAATAAATGTCCATACAGCTAAAAGGAGGGGATACTTCGCAAAAGAAAACAAGCAGCAGGGCAATACTGAAAGAAATTCTAAGTATTAGATTTTTCAAACTTGTGCAATAAAACCATTTTGCAGAGCACCTACACATCCAAAGATATCAGTAGGAGGTGGAAAAGTTTTGACTATATTAATTTCAACCACGGCACCCTGCCTGCAGAGATGTCTTAACAACATTCCAGCTGGCTCTGCTATCCAGCAGTCTGGCTACAGCACCACAGAGCTCCGCATGGGATAATCTGCCTAACTGAGAAACACCAGCAACATAAGCTAACCCTCTCTGTCATCTTAGCCTATACTCTCTGGCTCCTCAGATTGCCATGTCCAATGCCTGGCAAACTTTAAGCGACCGTTTTCTGATGTCACAACCTGAAAGAACACTTTAGAAAGACTCCACTCAGAAATTTCTCTCTCCTTGAAAACCAGTGAGGAACACTGGCAGAAGAAGAGGGTAGGTGTTGGCATCCCAACAGGATATGGAGGATGGGAAGGCAGTGAGTGCTGTGCTAAAATCACTGTGCCTGATGGAAATAAGATGCAGATTATTACATTTATCTTGGATTACAAGCTTCCTCCGTTTTTTCCTTACTATATCAAATCAGGAAGTGCCATTGACCTCACCACATTTGGCGAGACCATTTAGTTGTGTACTGATGCTTCTAAAAGGTGCTATGAGTAAGAATGGACTGCTCCAGCTTCCTATTAAGACTCTGATGTACACGACTTCCAAGACTGTATGGCTATTACAGAGTACCTAAGGGGGCAGGAGGGTGGGATGGGAGGTGAATGTGCGTGTTTGAACACACACCTCCAACGACTGCAGAACTCTCCCTACTACTTCTACGAAACACAGCAGAATGATACCTTCAAAGCCATGGGGTTTTTTAGTTTTGACAATGTCCTAATGAATTCCCAAGCAGGTCATGAAACTTAAGAATATTTTTAACTGGATGAAACACACCGAGAAAGACTTGTAGGCTATGGGCTTGCCAGTCTATTAGTTCGCATGTATACAGCAAAGTGTAAGTTCTTACATTGTAGTACCTGAGTACTGGAATGATCGACAAAGATTTCCTACAACAGGACTGTAGCCTGGGAAACAAAAGGGGATCTTAAAAACTATCTGAAAAGCACAGTCAGAAACACAGGTAACAGGTCAAAGTTTCATTGCTATTTAGAAAGACTAAATTAAAATTTTTGTTTATAGTCCCATAACTGGATGTTGTTACACGCCTGCCTGGTCTACCGGCAGGAAACATCAACTCTTCCTGATTTTAGATGAAGAATCCTTTTAATGTAACTTGCTCTGAAAAGAGACACTCAAACAAAGAGCTCCTAGGCAGACTACAAAAATCTCCTTATCAATGTGGTGAACAAGAACAGACATTACACGAGTATGTGTACCACAAGTAAGGCAATCACTTAAAACAGGACACGGATATTATATTACTACTATGAACGTCACCCTGGCTTTCACAGTGGTAAAGCACAGGTATACTTCACAGTTTAAATAAATAAGCAAATTCTTCTTCCATGGGTAGAGAACCCTTCTCTTCCAGAAAAACTATTCCTTCGAAAGTAACAAATTGAAAGTACTCATGCTCTCACTTTTATGTCTTTGGTCAAAATACTTACAGCCTTCCAGTTCATGTATCTCCTTAGTCACTGCAGCATCACAGTGGGCCAATAAGTATTAGTATTCCATTCACAGGTAAAGAAAAATGTATTTTCTTCTGTGCTGTATCCTAAGCTACTCAGGATTTCACAAATAACGAAAACGTATCTATACACTACACCAAAAACACTTCCAAACTCAGAAGTATGTTTTTACTCACCCATCCACTCCACTCAGATGCATGCACGCCAGTTCTAACTTCTAAGCTTCCTTAATCTTTGGTATGGCAAACTGGAGCCATGTAAGTCCGGAGAAAACAAATTTCAACTAGCCTGAAACAGTGGCATTTCTGGCCACAGCAGTTACCTGGGAATCCTCAGAAGAAAATGAGACTATCAGGGTCTGAGACTGACTACACATCAGCAAACTGGCTAGCAACCACCCTCAGAGGTAGGGGATTCTACCCAGCAACTAGCATCACCATCACCTTACACACACTGGACAACAGGCCAATGGCTTATATCCAGATCCTCATCTGTTAAACCTTGACAGAGTAAGGCAATAACAGAAGAGCTGTAAAAATGGATCAGTGGTATAGTAATGTCACCTTACAAACTTGAAAGTGGCAGAAAGAGTGAAGTGCTGGAAAACTGAAGCAACATGCACTAGAGTATGAGTCAGTGTACTCATCACACCAGACTACAGACAGTGATGGAGCTTTGCATCCTCCTATATGTCATGCTGTTCATTATGCAGAGGAGTGACATTTTGCTCACTACGTATTTCCACTTACTCTTTATACACACCTAGAAAACAGTATTTGCAAAACACATTAGTTTACTTGCACCAAATAAAGGGATTTTCTCTTCATGCTCACATTTTAAGTGAAATCATTTAATTTTTCCTGATTTGGTTTGTTGGTTTCTCAAGCAGCATACTGGTTAGAATTGCAGAGTGCTCACCAGCTCACTCTTCTGAAGTCCCAAGCAGGACAGAACATGCACAAAAGGTTCTCTGTCTCAATATTCTTTTAAAAGAAGAACAAAGGGGACAGTATTTATTTCTATTTAATTTTCAGGCAGGGTATGCCAGTCAAAGCGAGCAAATTTCTAAGTTATGGTTATTTAGCAGGAAATTATTAAATTTCACATGCAAGAAACAACAGAGGAGGGGCAGACACAACAACAACCACACTCCCTTACTGTGCCAGACAACTGGATTTTCCCTAGCCAGAGCTCTAGAACTGTGTAATAAATCCTAATTATTTTGCAGCTCTGAACTCTTCACTTGCAATCATGCTGCTAATCTCAGCTACAGTACCCCAGACATATGACCACTTTTTCCAAACTTGTCTTAATACAAAACACCTCTGTATTTGATTCAGTAATGTGAAATATTAAGAATTAAAGAACAAACAATCAGGACAGAAATAGTCAGTCTCCTCAACTTTCAGAACTAAATAGATTTCAGAAATAACCATGTTTAACAACAACGTCACCACCAAAAAAACCACTCTCTGCCATCAAATCAACCTTCACCTGCCTTACATTATTACAAATCCAACAAACCTTCCTATTACTATGCAGCATTCCCTTCTACTCCATCAAGTTTAGATCTCAGTTCTTAATGAAAAATGATTTTTTAATATTGAGCAAAAATAATTTAGCAGTTGAAAATAATTTCCTTAAGAAACACCCATTAAATGGTTTTAGTTCGTTACCTTTGTTCCAAAAAGTAAAGGGTTTTCTAGTCTTCCACAGATACTTGTAATTTTCTCCCTTACTGCATGACTTAAGGCAAAATAGCAGAAAATAAGGGGAAAAACTGAGAGATTGGCAAAATTATTTTCAGTTTCATATACTACCCAAGCTCTCAGGTTTTTTTCCAGTTTGTAAGTAGCTAAGTCTAGAGAACTATGATTTTATATGCACATTCGGAATCAATAAATTCTGCCTCGCAAAAAGGTTGTCTACAACAGTTTTGGCTTTCCTATACTGTAAAGTCTTCCCAAAGCACAGCAAGTATGTTTTCAGTCACCAGGTATGACAGTATATTCTTTTACAAATGGCAAGTATGTAGTCGTTTTATTTTTCTGGCAGAAAAACAAATGAATACTCTTAGCTGTACCTTTCTCATACACGGTTACATGCTAAAATCTAACCCAGTCACATCACACCTACTCCCCTAAAAATGGCAAGCTACCAAGGACTTTCTTTCACAGCAGCAACTAAAATCCTAACACGACTGAGTACCCAAGTCTTTAAAGTCTTCACACACCCACATGAGCGTATATAGCACGCAATAATAGCTGAATTTTTTTGCGTGTAGATCAAAGACAATCCTCTGCAAAGCTACACTGCACTGTGTCAGTAAACATTTCTTCCACGGAAGATCTATGTTATATTGCACAGTATTTTCACCAGATGAAAACAAGCAGGTACATACTGATCTTCTGTTCCAAAAAACTTCACAAAGAAGCACTTTTTTCCACGAGGTTTCTTCAGATCTTTAGGCGGATTAACAATCTGAAGGCGATTAGAAGTGAAAGTTAAAAAGCAAATAATGAAAATTTATACTCTGTGATTTTACTGCCATGTGTTACAGCTATCGTAGATTTATTTTTTTAAATCTGACTAGGAAGAGAATTTGAACCTGTTATAAGACTTTCAAGTAAATAGGCAACCCATGTATTTCCTTAGGTATGGGTATGCTGCAGCAGAGTGAAAAAGTACCCAAACTCCACTGCCATACCACTACATTCTTAGTGAGGTTTTCTTCTCCCTATCCCCAATAGATAAGCTAGCAATCTTTTTTAAAACTTCGAAAGCCAAATGGCACTACTAAGAATTTGTTCCATTTAGGTAACTTTAAATTAAAGCTTTGTCTTTACTCCCAGAAGAGATTGCTTATTAAGTTTAAAGTATTAGTAAAGAGAAAAGCTGTCATTCAGTTACACAGGTGACACCTGAAAGACTGCTGGGGAGCCCGGACTTAACTGGATCCAATAACCAAACATGTATGATTGTCAGCCCCACTGACAACACTTCTCCCTGCTGCATGCTGTTACCTCAGCATGCTCAGTCCTCACACATACACCAAAAATAAAACCAAAGTTCTTTCAGAGAAGTAGAAATAATAAAAATGGCACATATAATCTAATTTTTTTAATTTTTTTGAGCTTTCATCAGAAAAATACCAACCAAGCCAGAAGAGAAAGTTTAACTATTCACTACCCTCAGAATTATTACTCAAAAAACACAGCTCTAAAACAGTATCTTGAGAAGCGAGTCTCTTTATTTCTATTATTTAACACAGTGCATCTAACCAATTAACCAATGGGAGGAAAGAAACCTGTCTCACAGAAAGTGATAGGGATTAAATAACCAAATCTGGGAAACACAGTCAGTTCCAGAGCTGGATGAACTACTCTCTGTTGCTTTTCATTCCATCTGAACTAACAGCTGTTAGTGACAGGCTGAACTTCAAGATCAAATAAAGCCCTAAACTGGTTCACGGTTTAGATTTGTGGGGTATGTATTTAAAAACAAACAAAAACCCCAACGTTAATCTTGAACTGAAAAGCTTTCAAGGCAAAGCTTTCTCTATGCAGAAGGAAAAAGCAAAAACAAGCAAACAAAAACTAAGAAAGCAACCATCAGAAAAAGCAACAACAAAACCTCACCTTTCCTGGCCACGGAGGATACCGGCCCAGCTTCCCCCTAGAGAAAAACAAAAGTATTAAGCACTGGAACCAGAGAAAAAGACAATTATCCCATGTCTACCTTTTTGCATTACATCGTATTTTTCATACTAAGAGAGTTACAACTTCCAGGTCAAAACCTACCATGAAAGGCAGGATGCACAGCTGACACACAAGCATTATGTTATGAGACACCTGCACCTGAATTAAGCCTCTGAACAGTCTGCATGAACTTGGTGGACTATCAGAATTTAAGTGAACAGAACAGCAGCAGCATAGCTACTGCCTGGAAGATACAGTGCTATAGAGTTTATTACTCTCGTAAGACCAGACATTCCCTCACTAGGAACTGAAAAAAGTACTGATGCAGGCAGTCAAACCAAAGTTCACGTTGGTAACTTATATCTATCCGGACAGAACAGTCTAGTGAGCAGAGCAGCCATCGACATCCAGCTCAGAGAGCTGAGATTCTTAGAAGTTCTCACAGGAAAGCATTAATGGCAGGATCCCCTGAACAGGTGTTCCATTATCACTTTCTTCAGGCACTCAACACCACAGTAAGACGTGCTGAAGATATAAAAGCCATAAGACAGGCAGAAAAGTTTATTTCCTATGCTTGCAAATGTTTCCATTATGAAAACTACACAAAACTATTTCTTCACAGAGGAGGAAGTGACATTAGTCTTAGCCCTCAGCACGGTGGCTTTATCATTATCTTACCCTCATCACTTACTTGGGCTGCACTACTCTCATAAAACCTTATCAGTCATTGTCTTGCAAGAGACTGGCAAAGAAACTGTGCGGCCCAGTGGCTACTGAACAAAAAATTGTCAGCAAGTGGCACTGCAGCCCCTCCTGAGATGGCAATGGTACATGGATGATTCAGTAGCGATGGTCAGGCAGGAACACTGCCAAGAACTGTAACCACAACTCTCTCATATTCGATGCTTCCACTCTTGCACTGAACAGGACATTCATCAAAGCCTTTCATATGTTTCTTATTGTTGCAGTAGTTCTGCGATGGCTCTAGAGATATACCTGTCCACGTTGTCACATGCAAAACTAAAGCATGAAAATCTGCATTCCAACACTGAGAGCAGTGCACTCCCCAAATCCTCGTTCGAAAAACAAATTTGCTAAAAGGAACCAATCTTTACTTACTTTGCTATATAAATTAGACAACTTCACAGCACTGTCAATTTTTCGGATGAGAAACTGCAGTTGTCACAGTCTGGAGCACGCGCTTCTTTTCATCTGGGATATAAATATAAATGCATGCACTTGCGTGTTGGGGATTAGCTATTTCTTGCAAGCCCTAGCAGGACACTCTAGCCTATCAGGTACAGTAGAGCCTATGCACTTAAAAATCAGCCCTTACAGGGCTCGATGGAATCCACTCAGTTCTCCTGATCAGGAAATACAGAATCACAACACTCTGGCTATTCGAGAGTCAAAGTGGAGTGACATGGGGAAATGGCTTCTGTGAGCTTCAGCGGGGGCATCCTAACCTGCAAAACACCGCTGCTTTCCCGAACTGTTGTGTTGCTTCATCAAAGCACTGCCAAGAAATGGTACCGCTGCTCTACCTAAACACCTACTGACTCATGTCCCTTCTCACCTCCCCCGGGAGGAGATTTCCAACGGAGCCCCGCCATGATCGCCCCTCTGTCCCGCTCTCCTCGCCCCCCTCCATCTTACACAGGTTCTTGGATGCGCCGCACCCCGTTAGCCTCCGGTGCCGGCCCGCCTAGGAGCCGAGCCTGCCTCCCCGCGGCCCCAGACCGCCTCCCGCCGGCCCCCGCCCCTCCTCACACCGGCCCCGAGGGACGGCGGCGGCGAGCCCCGCCGCCCGCCCTGCCAAGCCCCTCCCTACCCGCGGCCGCACCCCGCGGCTACGAGGTGACAGCGCTCGGCACGGACCGTCCGGGCTCCCGCCGCGCCGCGCTGCACCGCACCGGGCCGGGCACAGCCCCGCCGCCGCCCCGCCTGCGCCTCCGCTGCCACAGGCGGAGCCTCGGCCTCGCTCCCCGCCAAGCACCGCCCGAGGTGCTTGCCCCGCCGTCCACCGCCGCCTACTCGGCGCCCGCGGCCGCCACCCCACTGCGCCCCGCCACCGCCCGGCTTGGCCCGCACCGCCACTCACCACACCAGGTCTCCGAGCCTCAGACTCACGGCCGCCATCTTACCGACAGAGCCACCAGCCGCACCGCGCAAGGCCTGCCGGGACAGGACGGCACCCTCCGCCGGAGGGGGCAGGGCAAGGGCAGCGGGGATTGGGCAGCCCCCGTCACGTGGGCGGGCGGGCTGTCACCGGCCGCTCCCCCGAGGCGTGACCGCGGCTGCGGCGCCGATTGGACGCGCGGTACCGTGATGGCGGCGGGG
>VZSC01007705.1:69189-101135 GCA_013398225.1 Steatornis caripensis
TGCGGAGAGATTCAACCCCACCTGGCCGCGTCCCTGTGCCCCCTGCGCTGGGGGCACCTGCTTTAGCAGGGGGTTGGGGTGGGGCATCTCCAGCGGGCCCTGCCAGCCCCTGCCACGCTGTAAGTCTGTGATACTGTGAGGGAAAGCAAGAACCAGACTCTGTGCCCCACCCAGTGTGCATGGCAGGCCTGGATGGGACAGGGGAACATGTGGCCCCAGTCACCAGGAAAAAGGCTGTCATCAGGCAGGAGTAGATGGATCAACATCACCGACCTGGACTTCATGGGTGTCCTCACCAGAGACTTCTGAAGGATTAAATTGCTACGAGGTAAGAGGGAAGGCTTTTCTCGTGAGTTAAAATCTGGTCTTATGACAAGGCACGAAGGCTGGGCAGAGCTGGGCTCTTGTGCCTCTGTTGCGGCAGGCGTGCTGCAGGGCACATGCCAGGGCTGGTTTCACTGGCTTCAGAAGCAATGGGAGAATCTAAGGAGGGAAAAATCTGGCATGTTGCTAAAGGCCCAAACAGTTTGAGACTGTGAGACTTCCCACTGCAGCTGTTGTGGATACAAAACAGCTTCTCTGGTTTCCATAGCCTCTGCGGCCAGGTGCTGGGCTGATCTGGTGCCTCACTGTGACTGAGGTGCTGGACCAGCACACAAACCAAGGACAAGCGAGGTGGGACAGGAAGTGTAGATGTGAGTTTGGTGGGGTGAGTAGAACAATCTAGTCCTCCGTCCTGCAGAGCCAGGAGCTGAACATGACCCCAGCACAGGCCCACGGAGTCTGATGACAGTGAAGCAGAGCCAAGTGCTCGTAATAGGGTCCACCAACAGCCCTGGACAAGGCAAGAAATGACCCGCAACCAGGGTCCATCTGGGGAGCCCAGCAGCAGCAAAAGGAGATGGAGATAATACACCATAAGGAATTGAGGGGTTGAATTGAGTTGGAAGGGACCTCTGAAGATCAACTGGTCCAAGGCCCCAAGCTTAAGGGGTCCATCTAGGAGCAGCTAGAGTTAGGCACAGCTGCAGCACAGCTCAGGCAAAGACTGAAGGCCCAAGGCAGTGCTTCAGTGAGGCTCCTGGGCCATGGGTGGAAAGGGCCCATACACAGGTGGGGCCCAGGTGGGTCTGATCAGGACAATCATGGCCTGCTAGGGACCTCAGGGCGTTAACACTTGAGGGGGACAATACACGTCTTCACACAGAGCCCTGGGCAGCCCGAGAGCCTTGTCCGATTGCAAAGGTACCCTTCCGGAAAGCTGCACAGCCCCAGTTTGCCACGTGGTGGATTCAATGCCTAGAACATGCCAGAAGCTCAGCACATTAACCTCCTGGATCATTTAACAGCATGGGGGTGCCTGGCTGAAGGTAGCGACCCCCTTGCTCAGCCACCGATGTGGGTGCCAGACATGTCCTGCACTTCACCCAATGCCTTGCTCAAACTGTTCCTGGCTGCATCGACGGGTGCAGCCCCAGGGGTGTGAGATGGGTCCAAGGGTGTTTCCAAACCTCAGTGTTGAGGTGGTTCTAGTAACCCAGGAGGCACTGCCCCTCGTACTTCACCCCGGCCTGCGCGGGACCACAGCGCAGGTGTTAGTCATGGAGCTGCTCAGGGCAGAAGCCACTCCTGGCATAAGAGGGTGGCTTCCTTGTCTATTATTGCTATGCGCAGCCCTCGAATTAATGCAGTTCTACAAAATAAATATGAACGTGTCTAAGTGCTCCTGGGACCAAGAGGAACTCGCTTCCTGCAGTGCTGGATGTCACTGATCCTATGGGACTTCGTGAAGTACCACCCTGTACTGACAGGGAACATCACTGGCAAATTGAGCCTGATGCTCACCTGAAGGGACAGCAGGACAGCTACAGCTAGCCAGCAGCTGAACACTGTCTTTTCCACCTTTCATTTCTGACACTGGGAAAAGCGACAGGTTGCACTGTGGCTTGCAGGACTAGCCCTGTCTGCTCTGACCTAGGGAGCAATCCACATCTCATTTCTTGCCACAAAATTGCTCAACAGTGAACACTTGAGCTGCTGTTCCCCCCTTTTAAGTGTCTATTAAAGACTGAGCAGAAACCCCAGTGCCTTTCATAGGAACAAAATGCCCTGCACTCACTGATGTTAACACATTTATTACATACAGAACAGATATGGTTTGTTGTTTGATAGCATAGGGGACAAAGCATGGGAACGTATTCATACAGCAGTCTCTTTACAGAATGCCATCTTCAGACCAAACAGCGGAGTTTACAGGCCTTAAGACACTTTTTAAAATCCTTTTGTAACATACAAGATACTTTACATACATCACAGTGGAGATACGACAGGGAAGTGTGTTGAAGCCAGTCAGTTCTCACCTTGCTGCCCAGCAGCCACGAAACACCCACAGGAGCTGACAGCAGAGGCTGGTTCTACTTAGCTGTAGCTGCCCCTCTTGGACATGTGCTTCTCTTGGAGGAAAACATGCACTGAGCTGGAAACGAACCTGTTGGTGGAGGCCCAAGACCACTTTCCTTGTGTTGCCAGGGCCCAGTGGGTGACAGGAGACTGAGTACTGTCAACTTCGACTGCTAAAACCAGATACAGAACAAACAGTAAGAGGTAAGAACGTTGCAATTCTGTATTTTCCTACAAAGAGTGGCTAGAGCTAAGGAACTGGGCCTACTAGGGCTTCTCCCCACCCCCTTCAATTAGACCAAATTATGACGTTTACCTGGCCCTAACTGAGGAACTGTTACGTGTCTGTGGAATCTGTGGTCTGTTGATCTGGTTAACTTTAATGCACTGTGTGTCATGATCCAAAGAGCTCTTCCTAGCAGAAAGCATTTTGGGAAAGTGAATGAGAAGTCTGGCACCGTGCGCAGTGCTCCAGTGCAATGTCCCTGGTGAAAGGCCCACCGGCATGCAGGCATCCCTTAGCCAAATGCCAGCCACAGCACCCAGTGCGCCAATGGCTGGGGGACACTGTCCAGCTGGCTTCCTACCTCGGCGATGAGTGGTGTGGGTGTGCACGTCACCAGCACTGCTCACAGGCAGCGTGGGCACCACTGTCGCTCTGCGCTTTGGTGGCGGAGGCCTCTGCTCTCCAGAGGTGCCTTCTCACCTCCTTGCAGGGGAAACGTACGGCCCAGCCTTTCAGAACCATGGATCCAAAAACCATCTCAGTGCTGTGGCATCAGGATAGATGCCACATGTTAGAGCTTCCCCTGGGAATACTGCATCCCTGCAGCACATGAGTAGCTTTAGACCACAAGCCTTGGGGGCAGCCTGGTCCGTGGCAACGAGCACGGGACACAGCTGGGAGCTTCCCAGAAGATGGAGACTTCCCCCAGCTGTCCCCACACTGCCACACTGGCACAAGGACATCCCCGTTGAACCCTGGAGTGCTGCACAGCTCAGGGAAGAAACAAGATGACCACCAGGAGCTTCCGAATTCATCGCTACCAACTGCTCCTCACTCTAGTCCTGCACATCCAGGAGGGAGCGTTCAAAGGAAACAGAACTGGCCTTATGGAGACAGGACTGTTTCCGCTGTCAGAAAGGGAGGACAAACCATTGCCTCCACATCTGGAGCTCAAAACTGCTCTCCCGGGCCCAATTTTTTGCTGCTTCTGTTGTAAGCAGGACGCGCATTTGCAATCCCCCAGCACTGCTTACAAAAGGAGGGCAGTCACAATTATTCACAGGGGTTGTCAATTCTTTTGAAAAGCTGGAAATTTCTGAAACTACTTAGTAACTACGTCAGTGCTTGCGATGTTAGGTGAAAGAGGAAGGGAGATCTGGCCTCAGTTCCTTTTTCTGTGTGGCCTCAGGTGAGACACTGCCTTTCTGTAGCTTGACTGCACCTACACAGTCTTTCCTAACTGACAGCCACAGTGCGAAGTAAAACAGCCATCTCCTTCCAGCAGTTCCCGGGATGGGGACACAGCCTTACGACTCAGGGTAATCTCAATACATTGATGCAGAATTCACAGCAGACCAACATCATCTGCTCTTGCCTGGCATTTTAAAAGCCAACAAATGCTATGCAGAGATGGCTTTCTCCTGAACCTTTCAGAATGAACTCAAGAGTTCTTTTCTGCCTGGCATTTTTGGAAGGGGGAGTTAAAAGTATTGTTGCCTTTTCTGCTCTTAAAAAAAGCAAGGTTCCAGTACTCCTTCGCTACCACAGGTTCCAAAAGCCGTGTGGCCTCCACAATCAAAAACCCATTTCCCATCTGCGGCTACCAAACAATCCTCTCCAGACACACGCAGTCACCCAGCACACGACTGCTGAGACCACAGCAGCAGGGGAGGGAGACTTTCCATCTTCAAGTATGGAGTATGTGCTCCCCACAGCAACGGCGCTGCTGCTTTCTCCAGCCAAACAGCAGAAGTGCTGCCCAAACCCTGACACTGCTTTCTACTGGACCTGGCTGTTCTCAGTCCATGGGACATTACTCTGTGCTTTAGGGTGGAAAAGGTGGAGAAGTCCACTGGTGAACTAGAAAGGATTTCTGCTAGGGTGCTGTAGAAGTTGTGATTCACCATCACTGTTTTGGCAGGGGACGTACTTCTTCTCATGCAGGTGGGAGTGAGGCAACCTGCCGGAGAACCTGAGCCACCACCCATCCAGCTGCCAGCTCCTGAGCGCTGGGCAAAGGCTTTGCACAGTTCTAGCTCCAAGCTTCACTCATCGATGCACTGCCATTTTCTCTCCTTGTAGATGCCAGCTCCAGAGCAGAACAATAATCCAACCACGCAGAAAGCGCACGGGCCCAAGATGAAAGCTGCAAGTTCAGAGGTTAGAAGGGGGTCACAGTCCGAGGCAGGAGCCGTTGCAGTTGTCTGGGGTCGGTTTCCAGCAGCAGGTATAATGCAGGCGTTCTGTATGTACATCTTGGCATTCAGGTGGGAGGAGGGACACTTACATTGGTGGGAAAGCAGAAATTCTCACTCAGGGATATATGATACCTGCCACACAATAATGTGGCTCCTTTCAGCTTTGGAAAGTACTGGCTTCACCTGGGTGGTGTCTCCTGCATTCTCCTCTGTCTCATCATCTTCTCCATCCCCTGAACAGAGAAAACAGAGTAAAAAAGGCAAGAAAGTAAATCCCAAATTGCACCACTCTGGAATACTTCCAAAGAGTCTAACAGTCCTGCTACAGTCTCAGCAGTCTGACAACAGACAGCGTGAGCTGAGACCCTCCGTTATGCCTGGAGAGCATTTATAGCAACATGGTGCTTTTCTGAAGCAGGACTGTACGTATGGAACAAAATACCTCCAGCACTAGGGAAAACCACCCTTCCGTTTGGGGAAGCCAATGTTTACAACACAGAGTGCCCTTGAGCAGCGCAGGTGAGCACAGTGGGGCAGCAACGTTTGGAGCCAGTGGCACAGATGGTTTTATTCTTTCCAGGATCATTAATGCAGACTGCACAGCACTGCAGGCACAGGCAGGGGCAGGGTTTGGCAGCCTTGTGCTGTGCAAGGAAAATGCTTGCTATCTTCCCTCACAGCCAGAGGCAGGAGAAACACAGCGCAGTGCTTTTCAGATGTCACTCCCCACAGTGCTGATCCCTCTCTCCACGACCACGGCCCTGCATCCCCTCCTGTTCCAGAAGCCTCCCACCACAGACACTCACCGATCCGGAAATCGATGTACCCTTCTCCTCCGCTCAGCACCAGGACGTTCTTCAGCTTCTGCCCCTCAGTCTCTGTGGCCGCTGTGCTGGGGTTCTCTGAAGGGCTGTCCAACACACTCCCGTTCAGGGTTGCTAGGACATTGCCTGCAAGAGGACAGAGGTGCTGTCAGTGCCTCTGCTCAGCCCCCATTCAGTTAACAAACACACACACACACAAAACTGGGCAGGCCAACTCGTTCTGCTGGTCCAATCTGGAAGTCACAGCAGTTTAAACTGCTGATGTCTGAGCCACAGTGATCTGCCAGCACTAGAAATGGCACGGACAGCTGTCTGCTGCAGATCAGCTCAAGCTCCTGCTGCAGAATGGGCGACAGGACAAGACCCTCACAAGGAAGGGCTGTGCTCATCCTTACCAGGCACAGAAACGAAGAACTTGACAGCATCACGATGGCCATGGAAACAGAGCTGTGCCTGAGCCATGGAGCAGTAGGGAATGAAACTGCTGGCAGATTTGTCACTGTTGTCATCACCGTACACATGGATGACCCCGCCAGAGCGGCTGCCCTCTCCGGAGGTTGGTGAGGTCTTGTTGGCTGGGGACAGGGAGGAGGAATATTGTCAGTGATGGCTTTAAGTCCCATGTACAGAGGGGACTCAATCGAAAAGAAAACCCATGAGCCATGAAGGAAAACCTTTAAAGGTGCAGGACTCTTTAAATGTCTTGTGTAAAGGATGTGATGAAGGACACCACACTAGACTATATAGTCCCTCTCTCTCAGACTGGTAACAATCCACTCATGATAACAAACTACATTTTCTCATCAAATCTAGTATTTGGCTACTAATGGGGCACACATCCCTGGAGGTGCTGGGCAAGACTGACCCTAGGGCAAGCTAGAAAAGGTCTCTGAGGTGTCCCAGTGAAGGCCTCTTCACCAGCAGCAATCCTGTCCAGCCTCCAAAAATGACCTACCGTCCTAGGATCAACCTTGGCCTTTTGTACCTGGCAGGGTATCCAAAGGTGTCCACTGTAGCCACGAGACATAAAGGGCACCTGGAGGAGAATTACTGCTATTTTCTGGATTGGTGAAGTTGCTCAGTTTCTACGTCAAGTCCTTTGCTCATGCCAAGCCATGAGCGGGCAGGCTGCTGAAAACAGTCACTTGGTCTGGTGAAGGCCTCTCAGCCCAGTAAATGTCACAGCAGTGGAGTGAGGTCCTTCCTCAGTCCTTGATTTAGCTATGACACCAGAAGATCAGCTACTCAAGCAACGAATATCTGAAAGATGTTCACTACCCACAGCTTCCAAGGATTTCAAGGTGGGCTCAGGGGCTGGCATCCTTCATGTCCAGGCTCTGAGAACGTGAACGCTTCCCCTCACCAAGGAACAGAGACCAGTGCTCAGAGCTCAGGATGGGAGATGCTTTCCTTCTGCACGCACCCACATCAGTAAAACAGAAACAGCACTAACATCAGAAGGCTTTCACTTCCTGTGAGAGAACTGCATTGCTTGCTTAATTATTTGTTTTTCTGTATTTTGGCTTTGGCTGGATTTCAATTATTGACTTGGACAAAGGAGACTTTTACCTATCAGGTAAAAGCCAGGATGATGAGACAAGTACAAATATTTTGATGGAAGAATGAGAATCGGTTTGTGCAGGGGGAAGATCCCCAAGATGAAGGCTCTCTGCACCCCTGCGCTTTGGTTTGCTGTGAGCAGCTACAACTGGATGAACTCATCTGATTGACAGACAGGGCTGGTGTTAGCACTTCTCGCTCAGTATCTGGCTTCTTACTGCAACCAATATCTGATGCTTTAAAAAGAGGAGACATATGTTGAGAATGCTTCTGGACAGCCACAGAAATGTCTTACAACGAGGAAAAAGTACTCCTTTCTGACTCTGGAAAGGCTAAATTTTAACTCAGACTGTGCCTTAGCTGGTACAAACCCAAAGAATTTGTAATGTTTATCAAAGTCCCCTCTGGTTAAAAGTCTGGTTGATTCCTTGCAGCTGGCAGGTGCCACACCTGCTGCCACTGGCCTTGAACTGGTAAAAGAATCATCTTTGGAAAACCAAGGAAGACCTTGGAAGAAGAGTCTGCTCCTGCTTCCTGGATCTCTCTGACTGAATGAACCTTTACAGCCCCCATCTCAAACTCAGCCTTCCACAATAAGGGAACTACTGATGAAGAATAAAGTACTCTTGACACAAAAAACCCCGGAGAGATGGCTGATGAGATGGATGAAAATGGTTTTAGCCACAGGAAATATGGATATTTACACTACTGTCTCTGGTTGCTTTTCTCAGATGCAACTTCAGATGAAAGAGTGATGAGGAAAAATGGCTGCAGAGAGCTGAATGGCACGATGGAAGTGTGGGAAAGTGACTGCAAACGTGAATGGGTGCAAAAGGAGTGAAAGCTGAAGGAAGGAGGCAATGGACTTACCCCGGAGCCCAAGGAGTTGGCCTCGGTGGAGGACTACAGCTAGGCACAGGCAAGGAGTGGGAACACAGAGGGGCACGGGAAGAAACAGGCAGCACAGGAGAGAAGAAAAAGATGATTATTGGGAGAAAATTCAGGGAACAACAGAAATGTATAAAACCTAGAGAAACCGCAACAGGAGCTACAGGCTCGGATCAGTTTACACCAACACTGTTCCTCCTCACTTTGCTCTTATCTTACAAGGACAAACGTAATATCTGAGATGGGAGAGGGACCATGGATCCATTGCTAAAGTTTCTAGTGAGACCTTACCGCTTACCTCATTTTTATAGAGCACCTAAAGACAATGCAACTGGTTTACAGCAGCAGACAAGCTTAACTCAGAATTAGGACAGCAGCCTCAAGAAAGAATGCACTTTAAAACAGGGATTCGGAAACAAGACTTTGCTTGCAATGCACAAAGACGACTGTGTCACTTGGCTTCCTGGTGTCAGCCCCGGGCACATCCAGCTCCACTAACCTTACAGGAGACCATCTCAGCCCTGACTTCCAGGAGGATTACAACAGGCTTGCTCCTCTTATACAAGAGCCATTTGCTTCTCAGCTTTCCTGCTAGCAGTGGTGAGAAAATGTAAACTTGGCTGCTTTCTACTGAAAGCAACTGCAGTCAGCCTCAAATCCTACTCCCCCATTACAATCTGGAACAGACCTTCAAAATTAGATGCTGACTTTCAGGTATAGAACAGGATTACCAAGAGCTTCAACTAAACTTCCAGCTCCAGAGATGCACCTATTAACTACTACTGCTGGGTCTTCTCACCAGGTTGGATTTGGTATAGAATACCGATTTCTACTTGACTGATAAGGCTGAGCCCTAATTTGAGTAAATGAAACTTTTCTAAGGTCAGTTTCTGGAAAATACTGTCATGGAGTCATTTAGATGTCTACGCCAAAACAAAATGTCCAGGGAGATCTTCCTGGTGGCTTCTAATCTCATGGTCTCCTTTTGGAGACTTACTACAATTGCCCAAGCTCTGTTTCTCCTGCTTTCCAGTAGTTACAGAATTGGTTCACATCAGTCTGCTCTGTCAAGGTCATGCTCAAAAAAGACAACTGTACGGATGGTAGAGATGTCATTGGTCCCCCAAGAAGAAAATGGCTTCAGCTGAACTGAAAGGAGCAGTAACAAATACCTATTTGGTTTATAACAGGTTAAATCAATTCAACTAACACTTAACTCCTTAATAAGGAAGAGTTAAACGAAGTTCAGGGTTGCCCATACTCAGGGCTCTTCTCTCTGAACATTGCTATGATCAATGCTGTGTCAGGTTCAGAATAAACACGTCTGGAAAGCATTAGCCTGCCAGAGCCATCCGCCATGCTGCACAAACAACGTGCAAAAGTGTTCTTTTTTCAGGGGGCAACGCAGAATTATCTCCAATAAATGTCACTTACTCTCAGTCAATGGAATGGAGATGACGACACCGTTCCCTGTCCCTACCCAGAGGCGGTTGCCAGCAATGAGCAGGGCTGTAATCCGCACGAACGAGAAGCCCAGCTTTCCAGTGCCTAGTAAGCATGCGTAAGAATTGGAGAGTCAGTTATGACTTTGGGCAAGGTCTGCTAACAAATTTTGTTTTCTCTCTGATCTCAGCAAGCAACAGACCATTTACCGACAGCGCCTACGGCCTCACCTAGCATCTTGCTGACGTAAGGCTCAATGTCGACATCTTGCAGATGCTGGTGGCTGTGGGCATGGTAAAGCCTCAGAGTGGAGTCCAGGCGGATAGAAACCCATACGCCATCTCCAATCCATGCCAGCTGTCGCACCTGACTCTCCCGCCGAGGGTGGGCATCAAAGGATTTCTGAAATGCCGAACAGGTGGACCGGTGTGAGTTCACAAAAGGTTTGACATTATCTGCACATATACTCCGTTTTCCTCAACTGAGATCACTTGCTTGGGTTTGAAAGCTCTTGCAAAAACTGTGTTAATGCCACCCCGAGCTCAGAAGTTCACTACAGTATACAGAAAATCCCTCGCTTGAAATGATGAGTTGTATAGCAGCTGTGCAGAGATTATGGTCCTTGCACACCATCAGGAGCAAGAACATTTAGAAACAAAGAGCCTTCAATGTGCTTGGTAGAAAAGGAAAAACCAGACAACTCTGGTATAAATTCCAAAGATCAAATTGCCTCGGCTTACTGATCTGAGCTTCAGATTCAGCCCCATTTTCTCCCTTAGATTAGAATTATTCCAAGCACTGTCATCGAATTTCAACCAAAAGGCTCTGAATGTCATTTTTTTCTTAGGCAAGTGGGATCCCTGGAGCTTGCTAACTGTACTCTTCCTTTGTGCCACAATGCCTACAGACGGAGAAGTCTCAGACCATACATGAAGGGTAGCTGTAAAGCACGCACATACATTTGTACAGTATGTGGCCTCATAGATTCACTATTAAAAGCAAAGGAAGTGCTAAAAATCAAAGCTCTGCAAAGGGAGGAAGGAATAAATACCCCCTGGCAGATTGGGTCATAACACGACCTCGATTGATAGCTTGGGTCCTACAGTCAGCCACGACAATACGAAGGTTCTGCATTTCCATATACTGCAGCAGAAAACAGCTCTAAGGATAAATACAACACAAGCATGTGCACGCGTACACACACATTTGCTCTCTTACCTCTATCTGCATTGTCTTAGGTTGGATAACATGGATTTTGTTCTTGTAGCCACACCAGACTCTATCATACACAACAGCCATGCAGCGGATGGAATGGTGAGTGTGACCGAGGTCCATTAGGTGGTAATTACTGAGATCCCACTGACCATCTAAGGTGAAAAACAAGTGTGGAAAGAAGCATCTCCTTCATGACGTGTCAGTATGCAATAGAATCATCTGCCTTTCCATGGATATCTAGGTATACAGGCTTAGCTAGTAACTCAAATGCTCATTTCGCCTACGTCTGTGAACTTCCCATGAATCCATACTACTACTTGGGGCGCAGCCTTATACTTACAAAACAGGTGACATTAAAGTTTAGTTGAGTGGGCTGAAAGCTCTCCAAGTCAGTCTAATTTAAACATCCTTTTATTGTAATGAAGTGAACAGGCTTCTCTAACAAGTACAACAAAAACAGCAGGGGAAGAAGAAAGACAGCCCAACAAGAGCACGTGGAAACTTCAAAGGAAACGGACCTTGTGGTGAGGCTTCCTCACATCACAGACAGACAACATAATTTCCCCAAAGGGTCAAATCCAGGATAAGGCATCAATCTGCCTTTTCTCACACTTATTTTCTAACTAACCAGGCTGATACCGTGTCCTTCACGGATAGGTGGTCTCTCTGTCAGGAAGCTTTATCCTATGTCTGATGAGAACAATTTTTACATGTCAATGGTCAAGCTTGAACTCATGACAAAGGCTGAATCAAAACTTAGATTGCACGAACCCAGAAGTCTCTGTATTTCAGCTTGTTGGATAAACTGCTACTGAATCAGTAACTAAGTTCTTAGTAAGCAAGTATTAGTCACAGTCAGGAAATACCCAGGTACTTTCAGGTATGAACACAGTTCAGGAACTGATCAAGCCATAGGGAAACGAAGCCTACAACAGTGAAGAGGACAAGAAATACAGAATGCAAAAAATATCTTGAAGTGACAAGATGAAGGTACGTCAGATTACTCAGACATTTCGCAAAAAGAAAAACTGGCCAAGTGTAATGCAAAGGCTCCATTTATTTGGGATTTCCAGTCTTCCAGAGAAGCCCAGCTCTGCCTGCTGTGTATGCAGTGATCAATTCCACTACTTATACAGAGTCCAACCTCTGTGGGAAGCAGCAGGCCTATTTCAACAGCACAGATGATCTGTTCGGCTACAGCCTGAGCTGTGGGGAGCTCCCTGCGCATGCCCTGTTACAGGTGATTTTTGAACGCACAGTACCACCGATATGGCCCAAATGCATTAAGCTTACCAAGCAGGCCTCAAACAACTGCACAGCATATGTATGCCTAAAAGTGTTGCATTTACTCCATGTGTGCTACACAGAACACACACACATGGTTTTGTTCAGAAAAGCACAGGAAATGGTGTTAAAGTATGCCCTGGATGTTTTAGAGTAAGGATTACGTGTGTACAATAGCTATGCATTTTAACCATATGTTTGTACTCTGGCAGGCCAGCACCTTTCCTTCTCGACTCAGAATACCATTTAAGCCATTGCTACACTTTCGGCCAAGTTTGGTCTTCTTTTACTAACATTGATTCTTACCTTCTCCCCGATGGAATATGGCTAGTGTTCCATCTGCCAGAGCAACAAGAACTCTCCCTTTCACATGCCTGAAATCACAGAAAAGGAAATACTTACAAAAATCGGTAGAAGTAAGGGACTAACAAATCCTTTCTGACATCCACGTACACCAGCTTTCTGTTCTCTCTACACTTCTCACTCAGTTCAGTACTTGCAGGAACATCCTGCAAGGGCCGAGGGTCATACCTCTTACCTTCACTGTAGTAAGATCATCCACAAATTTCCTGTTGAGGTTAACGTCTCCCTCACACTACAATCTCCATCAATTTCAACAAATTCTACCTAGTTTACACCCCAGTAAAATTTTGCCTTTCGCCTCCCCACTTATTTCCTCCTGACACTGTTAATCCCATTTAGTACCTTATTCACCGAATTGGGTCAGGTCTCGAGTTGAGCAGGAAAACGGCTCAGTATGAGGCTTTCCAATAACTAAAACCTTGGGAAACTTCCCTCACAAACCAATGCATGTAGAAGAGCAAAGAAAAACATGATGGGCATATCGCTCAGGCACTGAACCTTTTCCTTCAGCATCCCTTGGTGTGCACACTTACACTAGACTCAGTACAGAGTCCTTCAGCTTTATCGAGTGCAGACACTTCTTCCAGTTGGATACAGCTGAGTGCACATAAAGCCTGTGAGAAAGAACAAATTGGGGACGGTTAGCAGCAAGATCCCATCCCTTCAGCCTGACTAGGCATGAGTCTCTTCTTCTGTTAGGAAAGGTGGAGGTTAGGTAAGAAAGTGAGGTTAAATCCCTGTATCTATGACGAGCTGAGCGCTCAGAACAACAATGAGCAATGAAAACATGCTCCAGAAACAAGATGTGAACTAGGAGTGTGCGGACATGAAAAGCGGAGCGAACGAAGGTGACAGAGAGATCTGCCAGCCCAAGGGAAACCTACCAGCCATTCTGTGCTCCCAGCCACATGGTGGGGGCTGCACTGGTGCAAGTCCCAGTAGCATCCCCATTCAACTCCTGATCTGGCAGTGTTGTGCTTGACTCTGTCTTCAGCTGCCCATTCTCCCTGAAGAGGCAGAAGAACGTTGTTAGAGGCTTTTATTAGCAGCAATGCACAAAATGCCCATCTATGCTCCCAGTCCGGCATTCACAAGCAGGTAAGAGCGCTTGTATAAACAAATCGCTTCCTTCTCTTCAGTGGTTTTTAATTGCTTGACTCCCAAATCTGCAATTGGCAAAACTTCATTTTTTTCCTGCCAACACAAATACCAAGTACTTCAAATCTATAGAACTTAACTTAGTGTTTGGCAGTACTATTACAAAAACAGTATTTTCTCTATTCATTTCCAACTTCAACAGAAACAACTTAGAACAACTTGGTCATTTAGAAACAATTTCTATCCAAGACTTCCACTTTATTCCTCAAGCCATCACATCAGACTCATTTCTCATCAGAATTTTTGGGTGGTGAATATGCTTTCTTCATTATCTTTAAAGCACATTAGAGGTACTACTAGAATAAATTAATCATGATTTTTACACATGGATCAATAAGCTCCTTCAGTAAGAACATTAAGTGTACCTGTACTTTGGAAGATCTGTCTTAACAGCAGGTCTAAATTCATACTGAGAGATCAAATATTTGCACTTAAACAGCTGACAGTCTGCTGCAGGCTGAACCATGTTTATTTTAATTTCATTTCTTTCTCTCCCTATCATTTCACGGTAACACTATTTGGGCACAAAACTGAAAAAAGGCTGATGCTAACAGAAGATCAGGCTGGTTCGCATATCAAAAAGCTTATGAAAACAGAGCTGATAAATAACTGAATTGGCACTTTGGCCTCCAACTGCCTACCCATTCTGCCTAAGCGGTGCCTGTGCAGGGACTGGATCTGTAAACACGTGCTCGGTGAGGGGCCCAGGCCGCGCCTGAGCAGGCTCTGCCTCACTTGTACCGTTCTCCGGTACCTCCGTAGCTTCTGTTGCCTCCTCAGTAGACTGGGACTGGTTGATTTTCCCATTGCAGACAGCAGCCACCTCACCTAGAAGATAAAGAACAGACATACTGGAGAATGGGCTGGTAAGTTAGCTATACAGAAATCAGGCTGTCAATTTTTTAATTTATCCATGCTTGCCAAATTCAATCAGCCCCTGAGCCTGCACCACAGACAGCAGCTCATCCAGTGTTTTCTCCTTGGATGGGGAACAGAGGCTGTTTTAAAAGTGAGGCACAATCTGTGACTAGCAAAACATCAGAAGTTCTCCAGGGCTGCTCACTGCAGTACGGAGTCAGCAAGGGCATCGTTACAGTTTTCTTATGGGCTTAACTGAACTCACAAGAAGACATGGTTTAGAGGAGAAAGCAATGAGAACAGAAGCAATTGTAGCAGGGCAAACATATCAACTGTCCAGCTATATGAGCCTCGCAACCCAGCTGCAGGATGTGGATCACTCAGAGAGAAAAGGAGGGCTCTAAAGACAAATGTACCAAAAGGGCTTTTGGTCTTCTGGTACCACATTAAGAAACGTCTTGAGGCCTCTGAAGTAGTTAACTCAGGGACAAGGAGGATGCAGCCGTAAGACCATAGGCTCACACAGGACTAGCTATAATTGGACTACCATTAAGTTTTACGTCCCAAAACTCACTCTGTCCCTTGTCCAGCACAGGTGTGTCACCACGCGAGGAACAGTTGCTTCGTGGCACATTGCAGCGGGTCGCACAGCCCACGAGAGTGATTCCTGCCAAGACACCATCTGTTCCAGACGACTCTTCGGGATTTACATCTCCCTCCAGAAAGATCTCGCCTGGAGGATAATCACTCTCGCTGGCCGCTGAAGGGCAAAGAACAGATTCTCCCATAAATCTAGCTGTCACTGCTAATTTAAACGTAGCGGTACTCCTGAGGTAACCACACGGAAGGAAGATGCTGACCCTCAGGGTACACTACCCCAAGGAGGCACCACAGCATCAGTCACCATCATGGCGAATCCCCTCATCCCTAGCATCACCATCCAGGCCAGCTACAGAGCCCTCCCAAACCTGAGCAAGGCTCACTCTTGCTCCCGAGAATCATCCTTTACGTGCCGAAGGAACGACTTACTAAACGTTCAACAGTGAGGGATCTCCACGGAAAGGTCCTACAAGAAGGCAAGATCTGAGTTATGGTTTTGAGGGACAATTACAGAATGCAGCAGGGTCCAAGGGTTAGTTCTGAAGTGAGGACGCTGCGTTTGTCACTCCTCAGGGGAGCAGGTGACCCCGTACAGATCACAGCCAACGCCTGGGCCCCACTTACCAGGGATGCTGGAGATGCAGAGCACATGAGCATTGCAGACAGTGAACTGGTCCACCACTGTGCCAGGCTGATTGGCATCAATAATTACAACTTTACTTGTTGACAGCGTACTAGTAAGGATCCAGACACGACTGGACGTGGCGTCCATTTCATGGAGCTCCTTTGCCTTCAAGAGAGCAAACACACAGGCAGAATCAGTGCTCCTCTCAGATCAGACTGAGCCTATTAGTGCTTGGCAACATTTACACATGCGAATACCAGAATGCTGGCTTTGAAGAGCTGAATCTCTTCCTAGCTGATGCAAATAAACAATACGAGCTATGCCAATTTCATTCACGTTGCCACACTAGTATCTGGAACACTGGCTAAAGGGCTGAGCTGGCTCCTTAGTTTGCCCACTGATTTTTCTTCTGAGATGTCTGACTACTGTATCACTGAACATTCACTTTAGACGGAATACCATGGAGCTGTGATGCACTCAACCTACCAGCTTAAGCAAGCTGATCTCAGAAGACTACAGGGCAGGAGCGCAAGACAGCTGTGGGGAAAAACACCCACAAACCAGAAAGGATAAAAAGTATTATTATCTGCAAATCACAGCTGGGTTCTTAAAATAAGAAACCACTTAAGACTACTAAAAACCAGAGCTGGAATAAATCTCAAGAGCTTCAACTTCTGAACCAAATGGACTCGTGGACTCTGCTATGTCTATGGTTTTTTTAAAGAAGCTTCGCCTGATTTGGTTTTTTTGTTTGTTTGTTTTTTTAAGCTTCCAGTGATGAGGACTCCATAACCTTTCTAGCAACCTCACCAAGCACTTCATTACTCTTACTATTAGGGTTTTTTTCAAAATTCCAAACGTTTCAAAAGTAGAAGTTGGAAAATTTTACCGTGAATGATTTATCCCAAATCACACACAAAGTTGCTGAAGAGAACGCCCACCACAACCCTGCCCCACAAGACAACGCCTCAGAAGTAGAAGTTAGAGCATTATATAGCACAGAACAAAGGTATTCAGAGAGGGGGCATATCAAGGGTGGAATGAGAAAAAACAGATGGGGGGGAAAAAAATTAACTTTATTTTCTGACCTTTTTCTTTTCAGGAGATGTATGGTTACTTTTGTTGTTCTCGCCTTCCACTTCCCTATCACAGGTGAGGGGATCACGTCCAGGATCCAGTTTCTGCCCATTCCCAGGCTCCTGCTCCAAAGGTTTCCATCCCATGAGATTGACTCCAGCTGCACACCACAGCTAAGTAACAGAAACAGGAATCTTAAACTAAGAAACCTGGAGGCTCCAGGGTCTCTCTAAATTCAGGCACCTTTGTGTGGACACCTGTCAAACACCTAAAACTTTTAGTTGGAAACAACAGATCTCATTGATTTCTGGTAGAAGACATAGTCAGATTTGATAGAGGTAAGACAAAGGGTCTCTGTAACATAGCAAAAATCACTGTTTTTTTAACAGATGTGACTTAACAGATTTAAAGAAAATAAAGATAATAAATCAGGTGCATAACTGAAAATAGGCTTCTGAAATGTCCTCGGGCTTTTCTGACTCAGAGGTTCCTAAGTCATTGCAGCAAAGCATGCAGGACATGTCAGATGTTACTAGCTCAGGGTACAGTAAGCATGACTGCTTAACTAAAACTGACAGTGATTGCTTGGCTGAGGATACACATTCAGTGCACTCCTGTTCCCTAGTCCCCCTCCCACCCCTTGCACTCTTCTGCTTCCTCACAAACTCTGCCCAAAAATCAGTGTTTGTCTGATCTTAGAGAGCTATTTGAAGAACTAAGACAGTAAAAAATTGTAAAAAAAAAAACCCAAACGAGAAAAGCCCTGCTTTTTTAGCTCCCTACGTAACAAACGTAGAGTGAAAGCAGCACACTGCATAATTTCTGAAATAAAATTTAGCTAGCCTCCTACGAGCTATTTCCAGGACTACAGAAATGAATACTGGATTTATCCAAAACCATAAAGGAAAGATGCTGAACAGAGTATTATCCAAAGATCACACCAACCTTCTACAAATAACTAACAGCGTAAGAATTTTCTTACAACTTAAACATCAGAATGACATCTAAAAATCAGCTCTGAATGAAGTTAATGACAAACTGCCTATTTCAAAACAACTGGTTATAGCAGATAAATGTGCTGCCTGCAGAGAGAGGCCCATTTATTCTCAACTGTGATTCTACTAAAAATATCTAGTATTGACAGATACAGCTTCACAAAAATCTGCTCTAGGCAATTTTGGCCTGTTACCAGTGAATCCCGGTCAAAGGTGGAATCTAAAAAAGATTGATGAAATGCATTTTTACTTTCACTTACTTGTTTTCATGCATTTTTATATTGTTTTGTATTATACCCAAAGGAGTCTTAGCTTTTAAAGCATAAAACGTTGCTGACATATAAGAGTTACCTCAAAAAAGCCTAAGATGTAAAGACAGAAGCGTGGGACCCGGCAACCAGAATCAGCTGAGAATTACGTCCTTACAGAGAGAGGTACTTTTCCCTACATACACTAGAAACCACCGTTCAAAAAAAACAGAGTGGAAGATAGAATTTGGAATATATCATGTAAAAAGAAAAATACAGATTGTTGTAAAAATTGCATATTTAGCGACCAAAATTCTTTGCTTATTCCATGTCCCCTTCCTGGACTGGAATGGTACGCAGGGACAATATACCTTCATGGTTGGGTCCTTCTCTACTAGCGGGCGACAATACACAGGCACAGGGACGTTTTTCATGCGTGTGTCTTCCTGACCACCATTGGGACTCAGCTGTGGGGGAAGAGAAGACAAAAAAGATAGTACAAAGCTGTAAACACTAGGCTAATATGGCAAAAGAGATGGAACCAACATGGCAGAACTGAACTTACTGGCCTCAGAGATGGGTGCTGCTGAGGCTTCATCTCACATCTTGTGTTAGAGTCCCTACAGGGATGGGAGCAGCCTACGCAAGGGACTGCCTCTCTCACCATGATATGGTGCCCCAGTTATGGTCAACAGAGACTACATGCTGCACTGCTGATGGAGAAAGGGCTGTTAACAGATGCTCCCTGCAAAGAAGCCAGAACACTGGCATTCCCTTCCATCATGGCCTGAAACTCATCTACTTTCAAGCCACACTGCAAGACTCCTTTCCTTCAGGTGGTCTTTGACCACTTAACTGAGTCATAGGCCAACAAATGAGGCTGATGGCATTCGGTTTTGTGTTACTGCTGGGGAGAAGTGGGAGCAAAGTGCGCTGCAGTTGGGTTTTATGCTAAACAATTGCGTCTAAATGTTCAAGCCCAATTATAGTAACAAAGGAAATAAAAACAAGTACTGGGCCCTAGACAAAGAAGTTTAATTACTTTTGGTTTAGGGTAGGTTCTTCCAGCACCTTCATGCCCCCTCCACTGACTGTAGTGGGGATACAGAAAAGATTCATTTGATCTGTGCCTACAATTATCATACAAATACAACATGCATATGATACCTCTAAATGAAATATTTAAGGACTAAGGCTAAGGTTACCAGCGGGAATGTTAGGCCTTCACTGGTTTCACTGCGAGGGACGAGTGGCCCCTACCTGCTTGTACTTGGCAGGGAGACTCCAGCCGCAGGCCTGCAACCGCCCGTCATCGTTTCGCACATGCTCCCGGACCTGGCGGTACTGCTCCCGTTTCTGCTCGCGCCGTGCTGAGGACGTACAGTCACTGAGGAGAGGAGCAACAGTGTTATTTCTCAAACTATGGTTAAAAACAAATGCTAAAGGTTAAGGGAGTGTCACCGTAGCAGGGGGAGGAAATGCAAAGGAAACCAAATCTGTCTTTGAAAAGAGGTGCAGGAAACTGGAGAGAGAAAAATTCTGTTAAGAAGCAGACATAGGCATCTCTAATCTCTAACTCCCTGTTACCTGAGCGATGTGGCCTGCCATACCATTGTCATCTCCACTTCAGTGCTCCAAGAGCACTTCAGAAATGGAATCAACCTTTCCTAAGACCTAGGAACCTATGAGATTACATCAATTTTTGCTGAGCTATTACAATTTACTGATCTAGTGTCTCCATCAGGAAGGCATTTTGAGTTCTCCCTCTCTTCATTACAGTCAACTATTTATTTTTCTGTCCATTTTAAAGCTTTCTCTGCTGACAAGGAAAATATGCATGAACTGCTGTTGAAAATGCTGGTTTCAACAAAACAACTCCAGCTTTGCACTGGCAAAGGTTAAAAGAAAAATTGATCTGTAAGCTCTTAAGATATGTTTGAATATAAACAAAAGCTGTTTGAATATCAGTTCCAGCTCTCAATAGGTTTTTTAAAGTATCATTCCAAGGTACAAACAACATCAGCAAAAAAATCCAATCCAAAACAAAAACCCCTAAACACACACACACACAATGACATATATTCTGAAAACAAAAACAACCCCTTGCTAAAACAAAACACTTCCCTGCACACGCTTCCTCCCCTGGGGAGCAAATGAGAGAACAAACAGCTTTGACAGTGGCTAGTCACATCATTTAATGCACGGCTGAAAAGCACTCAGACACCACACAATTACTCTGATACTGTAATCAGATAAAAGGAACAGAATTAAGGAAGTGGGTATCTCTAAAATACAAATTTACCCTTCTAAAGACAATCTCTCTTCTCCTGATCTTTCAACAAAGCCTTCTTATTGCAGAAGTTATAATACTTTACCATCGCATTCTCCAAAGTCCTTCCACAAAAACATACCACATATGAAACTGTACAGCCTCATGGCTAGAGCACACACATTCTGAAGTCAAGTAAAGCACAGAAGAGTTTTCTCCCTTCATGTCAGAGACATAAAGAACGAGGAGAAGACTCTACAGTAGCAACACTTAGAGGCTCTTTTTTTAGCACAGTTAAGATTAAAACAAATACTATAACCTAAATGTGCTGTTGAGAATTTTTATCTTCACCTTAACTCCTGGTCAACAAGGTTCTTGGGCAAGACACTCCATCCCGCTGTCCCAATGCTGCCGTTACATGCCATCACAAAAGCCCTACTTCATTCTACCACGCAGTCTGCAAACACGAGTGCAGAACTAGGGCTGAGGCCAACTCAAGCCTACTGTGGTCCCTGCTGAGATGAACCGTCATGGCCTAGAAAGCCACGGCAGTGACAGCTTTGGGAGGACAAAGTTTGCTGAGCCCATCCATGTGGTAACTGATGAGGAAGATCAGGGAGGTAGACCACGAGAGGCAGAAACATACTAACACCACATAGACTTGGAAAACAGCTTATTTTAAGAAAAGCTGCTATTTGGGAGAGCTGCAGAGGGACCTGGCTTGGCACACAGCACGTGACTCACTCTTCAGGGAAGAACTCCAGGGTTCGGCTGCCGGAGGAGATCTGGCACATGGTGTGACTGCGACGCTGACTGAACCCTGCTGTTGTTGGAGACTTGTAGTGGATGTTCACAGATGGGTAGGTCCTCTTTGCTGGTGGGGGACTCGAAGAAGAGCTGAACAGACGGCTGAAGCTTAGGGACAGAAAAAGGCCAACAAATAAGAGAAAAGGTGCCTGGGGAGACAGCATACCATAGGTTCACAACAGGGCAAGCAAGAGGTACACAATCAGGGGCTGTAAGCCCTTCATGAAAACTGCCCTACTTCAAACATAGAGCTAAGTCCTCAGTTTGACTGTCATAAGGTGTTTTTAGCTTCCAGAAACAGATACCATCTGAAAACAGTCCTTCATTAAAACTGATTGTGAGTGTATGTATGTTTCCATTCCAGGACGCTCGTGATGTTTTTCAGCTTGTAAAACCAGACCAATGCAGATGTTCAGACCTGATTTTAATTTTACTAAGGACAAAGGAAGCCCTTGAAGGCAAAAGGGTTCAGCTAACAACACTTCTAGTTGAAGTTTCATTAATTTCAGAGTCTATTAAGTTGCTGTCTCAACTAGAAATGGCAACACTTCCCCTTTTCTTGATCATACACAAATCACCAAGGAACTTACAACTGCCAAATGGTGGATTTCTTCTTCTCCTGGACGGACGGGTGCTCACGAGAAGCTCTAAGGAGAAACAAAGCAGAAGCAAGTTAATTTCAGCATCTCTTCCCCAAGCTTCGGCCAATCCGCTGGCCACCATCATCAAGGAAGCCATGTCAAAATTCTGAATTCATTCTAACATTTTTCAAAATACAACAGAGGAAGTGACATGCACTGGTCTTTAATATAAGCACACCAAACCACCTTATGTTTCAATGTTGACATGAAGTGCAAGTAAGTGTGTTCGGTCCAAAGTTTTATCAACTCCTTACAACCTTATGATGATCTTAAAGGTCTTTTCCAACCAAAACGATTCTATCATTCTATGATTATCATTGCCACAGCACTAGTCTGGTAACTACAAACCCCAGCATTATATTCACTTCAAGCCACAGCTCTTAGAATTCATTCATTAGAAGCAACCCTCTTCCCTACAGCTTCTCCTAGCTTAATTAGCACACAAGAAACAAGCGAGACAAACAACTGCCCAGTGTCTCCAAATAACAATGGCGACTCGAGTTTTGCAGCCTAGGTTCAGGAATAAGAAAGAATTAGGTATTGGGAGAGAAGCATCTACAGTTTGGGAAACTTTCAGCACTTCTCAACCTGTATCTTGGAACCCCTAGGTTCCATTGACCACAAGGTCAAACATGGCCAGCTTCTGTCCTAAACGGGAGTGTTCACCAACATCCAGTCTCACCTGATCATCTCTGTCCACCTGACAGCCTCCTGGAGCTCCATCAACCTCTCTTTGTATTGATTGCGCTCCATCAGAACCCGGGCCATTTCCACACGGGTGAAGCGGCGGCGCTGAGCTATGGGAATGTTGTCCTGCAGAGGGGAGGAGCACTGCTTCAGCCAACAAAAGATGGAAGGGGACTGATGTTAGTACAGGGCAAGTCAGGAGACAGAAAGACATATTTGTTAGTTCTCCTCTTGTTCTGTTTGATTTCCCCCTGATTTCTCCGTATGAGGTGCTAATTCTAGACAAGTGATCTCCAGCCTCTGGTCCACGGACCTCTGGGGTGTTCTGCAAACCCATGGAAATTAGAATGAGAACCACTACCAAACTGAAAAACCCACCCAGGGACTACTGCCAGCACAGTGCTTTGATAGTCTGCGAGGAATTATGAGAATTGACATTGGTCCGTTGGTCCAGAAGTTTGGAAACCAAAGTTTTAGTTCATTAGCAAATCAAGTCACAAGCAAAGCACCACATAATGCCATCTGCCCCGTCGAAAGGACTAGGAAGAAGGCGTTTTGTTAGTACACACTGATAAAGAAAGGCCGTTTCCTCTTTGGTGACACAACTTGAACTTCCAATGAGGGCACATGCAGCTTTGGGTTAGGACGCAACAGGAATGGGATTCTGTTTGTCTCTTTTGAGGAGTGGAAAATCAGAACAATATGGCTAAGATGGGGAAAATACCTGTCCAAAAAGAAATCATAAGGATTTGGGGAACTCACTACTAGGAAGTGACACCGGGTTGTGCCTAGCTTGTGGCAATTCCCAAGCTCAGCCTGTCTGCTGAGTGCTGCTGAGAGTTGGAACAGCACAAATTAACCAAGTCCCTCTCCAGCCTCCCTGGTTTACAAAATTTTTAATTAAAAAAAAAAAACAGACCTCCTGTCCGTTCAGCTTAAAAGAAATCCAGTCCTCTTCAGCATTTCACAAGCACAACTGGAAAATTTTCATATCTACCTAAATTCTCAACAGACCAAGTTCACCCCAGTTAAGTCAAGAGAATCAGTCTAGAATTCAACCTGCTCCAATACCTTTTACAAAGTAAGAATGCAGTAATATTGAAAAGAAGTGTATCTAATTCCCTCTCCTGGCAGAGTGACATCCACAAGGAAAATCTCTGTCACCGCTTTGGTTTGCCTTTTTTTTTTTGGCTACAGTTGGTCTTTGTTGAAAAGCCAAAACAGTTTGAAGAGCTGTCATAGAAGAACAGCCCACGAGCCTTNTGCAGTAATATTGAAAAGAAGTGTATCTAATTCCCTGTCCTGGCAGAGTGACATCCACAAGGAAAATCTCTGTCACCGCTTTGGTTTGCCTTTTTTTTTTTGGCTACAGTTGGTCTTTGTTGAAAAGCCAAAACAGTTTGAAGAGCTGTCATAGAAGAACAGCCCACGAGCCTTCTCCGCCTGTAACCCGTAACAGGCGGTACTGGCTACGTAAAAGAATTGAGAAAAACAATGCCGCAACATTGAGATTATAGAACTAATAAAAGGCAGCAGTTACTGCTGCAAAGCTGTCTGCATAACCTGGATTTCACTGCACAATGTCCTCACGGCTTACAGCTTTATTACCGACATTGAGACAGGCTCTTCTGGAGAAGCCGGACTAACACAAGACGCCAAGAGAAACCACGCTGCACACTAGACTGTAATTCAAAATTAGGGAGAACCAGATAAAACAGGAAGGTGCTGAGCAGGGCACTCATTCTGCAGAAACCACATCGTGCATGGTATTGCCACTGTGTTGGCTGCCCGTCTTTGCCAAACTATAGTTTGAAGGTCATACGAAGAGCTAATCTCACGGCATTTGTCTATTAGCAATGCTCATCAGCAATAACCCGCAGTTCACCAGCTTTGCCCTCATCGTTAACAAAGGCAGATCAATCTGCATCTCAGAACTCATATATATGCAGTAATACAGAGTAAGTATATAAACCCCCTTTCCCCGCAGGCATTTTAGTAATGTAATATACCAATTCTGTACAGAGATAGCTGCTTACATCCTCCACCTCCTCTTTGGGTTCTCGTCGGGCAACAATCGCTTCAGATTTCACTCTAGGAAACAGGAAGAAAGGCATCAAACCAGCAAGTGATACCACGGGTGGCCCTGAGGTGTTTTGGGAGGAGAAGCATCTATGCGAAGGTCTGTCTACACGTATCACAAGGAAACGTTTTCGAACCGCGAGCCAGGTGTACAAATTATAAGACGCTTCTCTGTTTTTTTTCCCTCTCTCTTGCAGCATATTACTCCGAACAGCTTCACTGACATCATCGTTTCTTTGGAACATTCGACGTAAGCACCAAAATGCCGACCACTCGAACGGTCCAGCCAGTTTCAATTTTGGAGCCATAATCTATCTTCAAATGTTTGATGAGATCTTAACCATGGGAAAACTGAGCCATTATCAGCAGTAAAAATCCTGGCTTAAGTTCTTCTTCTGGGCTGCCTCTGTTTTCAATGCAGTGAAAAAAGCCTCTAATGTGTGAGTTATCAACTCTAATGTGAAGGACAGTTGGCATAAATAAGAGAACACCAAATCTCTGTTAAAAAAATACTTGAAGTATTTAACTGAGTGCTTTTAATTTATTTAAACTCCATACCGAGGTGAACTCGTGCAGTCCGATTTGAATTACAGGCACTTTTACTAACAGTAAAGACACTTTGGGGAAAAAAAAAACCTTGTCTCCATCTCCTAAAAAGGCACACTTGCCAGTTAAAAGTCCACGTCCCTACTGCACAATATATTATATATATTCTGAAAGACTCAAAAGGCATTTAAAAAAAATCAGACCTATTTCCACTGCTTGTGAGACCACTTTCATTTTAGACATTTTGAACAACGAAGAGACCAGTCTGCATCATTCTTGGCGATTCTGTGCTCAAATCACTGAGGCAACCTTCCAGATTCCAGCTGCAAAATAAATACTGTCCTCCGAACTGAGACACCACAGTGCAACGTACAGCTAGTCAAAATGTAATTATGCTGCTCTGAGCCCCGTGGGGCATTTTGCAGTTTTGCGGATTGAGATCACCACAGGCTTTGCTAGGCATTCAGCCTTTGGTTTCTCTGGTTTGAGTGGGAAGGAAGAAGTGGGATCTCTCCAAATGCTACCTGCATAGGACTTCAAAAATCTCTTCTGCCTCCTCTTCTCATTCTTAACATGAACAATGAAACAATTAACAATACTGGCATTCAAATATTGTTTGTGGGAATCTGTATTAGCTCTTTCATTAAGTGAATGGGCATTCATTCCTCTCAGAGCTGTCTTGGCTGCTGCAAGGATCAAGCTCTCGACAGTTTCCTTCAAAACTATTGGTTTTGAAATCCGCCCCCCTCTTTTTTTTTTTTAATTGCAAATTGAATCTCTGAATGCTTCACTCCAGGGAGCCTGGATTTGCAGTTGCTGCTGCAGAATCCTAGTCCTAGGGAGGAAAACTCTGCAGGGTTTCTAAGGTTCAATGAAAGCCAATAAAAGCCAATAAAAACAGCATAACACCAAAAATATCTCAGCCACCTACCGTCAGCCTTGAAGTGGTCTGTAAGGTACCTTTGAATTCCAATGCTAACCTCCATGAGGGAAGCAGAGTAAAACTAACACAGGAGGTGGGTTTATCACTCGCGTCCTCCCAGCTCGCTGGGGCAGGGGGTGAATCACTCACCTTTTGAGCTCCTCCTCCAGTTCCTTGACTCTGGTTTCCATTTTGGCTTTAGCCTGTTTTGTTGCTTCAAGCTCTCCCTTCAGCACTTCTTGCTCTCCAGACAGTTGGTCCACCTTGGCAATCAAATCATTCTTCACAACGTTCAAAGCATTTCTTAAAGGTGTGAAAGGGACAATAAGCAAACATGCCCAAAACCAGCAGCTGTGCATAACAGAAATCTGAAACTAAAGTCACAGGCACTACAAGGAGAGTTGAAACGAGCGTATTTAAACCATTCAGTCCAGCTATAACTCATGGAAAAACAGATTTCTGGCAAGAAAGAGCTGCGGAAGAACACAGAAATCACCGTAACTGGTCAGGATGAGGTTTGTCCAGTACTGTATCCTGACTGCCAGACCAACGTTTCCTTAAGAAGACAGCAGAATACTGCAGAAAGCAGGTGTAGGGCAACCTATCACCTGCATAAAGTTCAAATCTGTTTTTAACAGAATGAAGATCTGAAACGTGCCTTTCAGAACTGCTGTTATGTGTAACTCTGGCTAATTGTGGATGGTGGTGATATAAATAAGCATTTCCAATCAGCTCCAAAACATCTTAAAATCTTTAAAATCAGCAGCTTCCTATCATAGTAAGTTCTCCAACTCTCCCCTGAGAGGACTTTGCCTTCCTCTTCCTGGCTGCTGAGCTTCAGTTTGTAGTTTGCCAGCCTTTCTCAAAAAATAAGTCCATTCATTGCCTGCTTCTCCTTTATCAACTATTAAATCTTTGAAAACTCTTCTCAATAGTAAGAAAATTTTCTTTCCAAATAGGAAACCTTGCAAATATAAACAGCAATATCCCTCACAGAGGCTCAGACCAACATCTAGATTCCCACTGAAGTCAATTAAAAGCTTGCCACTGATTTCATTTGGGATCAGACCCTGTCAGCACATGCCCAAAGACTCCACCCAAGTGCCTGCAGAAAGGAAATAGTCTGGAAAGTCGCTCAGAAGAGCGATTCCTCTTCTACAATTGAAGGAACAACAAGTATTCAAGACAACCTGTTAGATAAAGAAGCGAGCCCCTGTGAGGCAGGAGTTCTGGCCAAGACCTACTTGACGATGACATCTCATTTATAATTAGACGGGCAGGTCGGAGCACGCAACAGTTCCTTACTTGGTCTCCAGGAGCTGCGAGTTCTCCAACAGCAGATTCCCCACTTCTTTGCCCATTCCTGAAAAGAAAGGCCAGGCAGTTTTCACCTGCTCTCCTAGAAATACGAAGCACTGCCTGACTCATGCTCGAGGAAGAGAAATCACTGTTGTCAGGCTTCCCTAGGCTTCTGTGTCCTGCTGTGGAGAGCGGAGCGCCTCTTGCTGAAAGATCACGCAGCACAAGCAAAGACACTCACGTGCCCTTCTGTAAAGAGCCCAAATGCAGACCTAGCTTCTTACCCCAACTTTCACAGACTCTCTTGAGAGGGACAGAGAGGAGAGCTTCACTAACACCAGTTAGGGGAAGTCAAGTCAGCAACTCCTGGTTCAGCCGCAACCATTTTTTATCGTCACTTATAAAGAAGGAAGTTTGTGGGTTTTTCCCAGAGGACAGCAAAACGCCATCCAAACTGCTGGCCAGATCTGCACATCAATGATTTTCTTTCTTTCGTAGCATAAGCCAAATTTTCTGTTTCCCAGTACAGATTTGGGATCGTGGTTGTGACCAGTTCCATGCACATGAAAGGCTTCCCATTATCAGCCTTCCACCAGAGCAATTTTAACAGGACTTGAGATTGTCCATTGCTCTTTCTACGTTTTACAGTTTTCTTACAAGTATTTAAAATCTGGCCTCAGTCCCATCACTTAAGACCCACACTCAAGAAAACATCTACATCAGACACGCTGCCCTTGCCCTTGGGCATCCGTGTATGATGACTGCAATACGCAGATTGGGTTGCAAGCACTTTGAAAAATCTGGGGCTAAGAGTGAAGGACAAATTCAGTATTTCATAAAACCAAATGGAAAGGAATTTAGGAACAAAAATCACCACTGGCTCCCAGGGTCAGCTTCTATCTTACAGCAGGGAATAGAGGCCACCTGAGAACTGAAGGCAGAGACCTCTCCCCTTCAGGGGACAGTGCTTAGGGGGTTGCAGCTTATTTGTCTCCACATGTCCCAGAGCACAAAGTCTCACAACCATCAGTGCTCGTGCTGAAGTGCTCCTTGTCGCGCCCTCTGAGCTACCTCTTCCTTTACAGCAAAGGCATCAACAGTTTTCATGGTCCGTTATTTGCTGATTGATTAATATTTGCAATAAAATAAAAACAACACAAACTTGAAGTAAATGGAAGTTAGAGAAACATGGTAGCATACAAGAAGTGAGAACACATCACAACACTCCAACATACAGATCCTCTTCCCACAGTTAAATGGGATGAATTTATGATGGCAAAAGCAAATTCCCAGCAAGAATGAGTAAGAAGCAGCATTTTCAAGTAACTTGAAAAATTAGTAGACAGATAATTAATCACTTTGATGTTTCAGGCAATCCGTTCTTTGGATGCTGTGTCAGAGGACATTGCAAACAGCAAAAAAGTGAGAGGCACTAACTGCAGTGTAAACTGAAGTGTATTTTTGGTTTGGTAAGGCAAATGACCTACAGCCCTTTCTTTTGTGGTATGCCGTATGTTGATCGGAAGACCAAGAAGTCACCTGTTTATTAAATGATTCTCTGGTTCCTTTTTAGTGATTCTAGAAATGATCAAATAAATATTTAGCCAGTAAGACACTAAAATGGCACAAGGACATTACTGGTGCTGAGGGACATCAAGGGAAAGAGTTCATCCCCAGAATTTTTGGACTAAATCTTTTTCCTTCCCATTCTTAAGTCGTCTATCCCTCTCTGTGGCTGCTTTGGGGAGAGAAAGGAACTCTGGTGAAGCGGGTGAACTATCACGCCAGAACTAAAAGCCATACAGTGCCCCAACCATCCGAATCCTCACCACAGCTTCTACCTTACTTGTGTGTGACACACTCACAGCCCAATGCTTTAACCAGCAAGAGGTCTGAAGGGCTAGTCGTGCAATAAAGAAATGGATGAAGCCACCCCAGAGCCATAGAATGGACACTACGAGATAACCTTATGCAGGCTGTAATGGGAAAGCCCTGCTCAGGGGTAAAAAAAGGCACCGGGGAGTGACTGGAAGGAGATCTCTTCACCCCTTTGTGGCGTGGAACAAAGGGAAGAGAGGTCTGGACAGATCCCTGTCTAACAGAGCCCATCCTACGCTGCCGATCTCTCGTAAGCGGGTAAATAGTGTGAAGCATCAAAGTGGATAATCAACTACAAGAAACGGAGGAGAATCCTCTGCTACTGACTAGCTGCTCCCGCTTCTTGGAGAGGCGATACCACCATCACAAAACAACAAACCAACGTAATGCAAGACGTATGGAGGGATGTTAGGTGAATGGAAGAAATTTAGAAAAAAATGCACACTAAAAAAAAAAGAAGAAAAAAAAAGGAAAAAGGCCTTGGCCTTACCAAAGAAATCATCCCGTACTATGAGAGCCATCCCATACGAGAAAGGGAACAGAAAGAGATGGGGACAAAGGGGAAGAAAGGAAGAGAAAAAAAGCAGCCATTAAGTACCAGTCTGTAAATAGCAAACAGAGCAGCTCATCAGCATGTGTACATCTGTGTGTGGTGCCAGTATACGTGATGCTCAATAGGAACTAACCTACACCTTGTTCTGCTGCAGCCTGGCCTAAAAGGGATTGACACGTGAGATGTCAGGACGAGCTCGAGACGAACTCATCTGTTTCTTCTATCGTCATCATTTCCCCTGGACTACACGTCTTTGGGTTTCCCATCCCCACAACAAACATAGTTCAAAAGACATTATGAGTGAGGTGAGGGAAGGACAGGGGCAGGAGAAAAAACAAAGCGGGTCTGGATATCAAAGCTCTCACGTGGCCTTTTTTCACAAGCCCAAATACATCTCCGCACTGTCACAAACTCCAACTCAACCTCAGCGGGAGAGTTTCTGAGAAAGGACTACAAAAAAGTGGCTTACAGTAAAAACGGTTGGAACTAAAAGAAAGGATGACGCCATCCCTTTCTTTTCTAACCTCACAGAGTCAACACCAAGAGGTGCCCAGCAAAGGAACATGACAGAGCTCAACACCGCACAGCAGTACACTACTGCCTCTGCGTAAGTCACCTGCCTTTACTTACAGGGAAAACTTCATCCAGTTTGCACTGAAATCAAGAGAGATCCCCTTGACTTCATCTGAAATCACATCAGAGCCCAAGTGCATTTTATGGAAAGGTGCAAACCTTCTGACGACAGAGTGTGGCCCTAAGGCAGCGAGTCTCCTTCACCAAAACAGGAGACAGAGCTATCACTTAAACTCCTGCTTCCATGAAAGACTGAGGCGTTGCCTCTCTAATCCATCTTTAATGTTACTACAGCTATTCCAGAGGAGGGCCAGTATGCATCAACTAACCCACAGTGGCCATCGTGCAGATGGAGGGATTCCTCGCAGCGTGGGGCGCTGAGAGGAGAGTGGGAACCGAACACAGCCCCGTGCCCACCTGAGCTTTGCACCAAGCACAGCACCCGTCCTGACAAAAACAAAAAAAGCACTTTGAGCCCCAAGACCTTGAGTGACAGGCCAGTGTAACGCAGTGGAGCAAACCTGCAGAAAGCCACACAAGAAAAGCTTATTGGAACGCAGCAGGCGTGTGAGCGGAGAGCAGGGACATCCTGCTGCCCAGCCTCCCACCAGCGCGAGGCAACCAAGCGAGGCAAAGGTGGGAGAAGTCTGCAAAGCCAACCGTGTTTGGACAAGAGCAGGGGAGTATCACACGTGTATACCATGTCATTCGACCTCAACAAGGAAAAAAGAAACAAGAAAGGAAACTGAGCAGAGGAGATACACACCTGAGAACTCCCCTATGGGCCATGTCCAGCGAAGCACAGAGAGACAAGGGAAAAAAGGAGTGAAAAAAGGATCAATCAGTGACTGAAACCAACAAAATAAAAATTTTGTTTAAAAAAAATTAACAATGATTCAGCCATTTCAATGTCAAAAGGCATGAAATAGTAAGGACAGGACCTGCCATGACTGTAGATGGCATGACTCTACATACAGGACATAAAAAAAAATCAAGGGAAGGTAACCCGTGGTACAACTGCAAGCACATGCCTCAGCTACCCCTGTTTTCCAGATGTGAATCTCAGGCAATCACATCTTCCTGGACTGGATAAACCTTTATTTTCTCTTTATTTAGTTGTGTACCACTAAAAGCAGAACAGCTAGTTTCCACCACCTTCTCATTTCCTCGTTGTGACTTTAAAATAAACCATAAATAAATGCGCTCTTCAGCGTCACTTCAGCTTGCAAAAGATAATTAGTTGCATTTAAAAACTTTTTTTTTTTTTCTTTTTTACAGTGCAGTGCTGGGACTCAGTTTGATAATCCCGTTTCAACTTCTGTACAAAAAACTGTACGTAAACTTACCGCTAATACAGCTGAATTTCTGTCTTCACCACAAAACCCCTGTTATTTGAAGGGAGGTTTTAATCCCAAAAGCACACACAGTTGGGCATCCTAAAACTGAAAGGAAGGACCAAACTCCTAGTGCTCCTTCGTGTCCAGAAACTCTTGGGACAGAGAAGAGCAGGCAGCGAGAGATGGGGAAGCCTACCCAGGATTGGGAGGTAAGAACCTGCGATTAACAAGGGAATACGCAGGAAAACAGCCAACTAGTGTTCCTAAGGCTGTAGTGAGAAAGAAGGGAATTTGGTCTACAATTACCACGAATAAATAATTGTTCTCATTTCACGTTTTTGCTCCAGAATGCTTCCTATACAAACTCATGCACGTAAAGCAGTATTGGGGGGG
>VZSC01007705.1:101261-147586 GCA_013398225.1 Steatornis caripensis
GGGGGGGGGGGGCGCACATATTTATTATTAAAAAATTGCAACGAAGAGTGCCAATTTTGTACAACGAGATGTTGGCTGCTTTGCAGATATCCGGAAGGAATGAGAGAGTTTTTCCATTCAAGAAACAGGTAGCCTGCCAGCTACTGCTCAAGGGTAATTTCTGTCAGATCCTTTTATTTTAAAGTCCTATTTAATGAGATCCCTCTTTCTTTACGAAACCGAGACTAAAAGGAGAGAATATCCTTTGAAGAGTGATTATCAAGTTTTGAGAGAGGCTAGAGGAAGTATTCAAATTTCACTTAGGTGGAGTAAATGTCATTAATTCTTCTGATTTACAGAGACAAGTGAGCTCCAGATATGACCAAAAGAGAGAGAACTCTTTCGGCTTGTGCATTTTGTTTCTTGCATCACGTCCACAAAGCATCATTTCCTCTGTGGCTCTTCAGACTCAAAGGTACAGCAGAAAGAAAGAACAATGTACCTAATAAAAATGGCAAAATTTTGAATAATGTTGACAGATTTGCCAGTACTAACATCTACTCTTTTGCTTTCACCTTTACCAGACTTTCTTAGTGCTTTGTGTTGTGCAAAGCCAAAAAAAAAAAAAGCATGACTCTCGTTTCTTGGTCAGAGACATGACCTTTAGGATCTCTCTCTGCCTTCCTCCCTTTGTACAATCCTGGCAACGTGTGTGCTCATTTTAAAGAACACTTTTATATGGACAGAGTCAGTAGCCAGAACTCCACAAAAGGATTAATTAAACATTTCTCACAGGAAACTCACAGAGCTANAGAGACATGACCTCTAGGATCTCTCTCTGCCTTCCTCCCTTTGTACAATCCTGGCAACGTGTGTGCTCATTTTAAAGAACACTTTTATATGGACAGAGTCAGTAGCCAGAACTCCACAAAAGGATTAATTAAACATTTCTCACAGGAAACTCACAGAGCTACTTGATTTCATCGCAGTCTGTCTCCCAGGTTTGAAAAGGAACCAGGAGAAGCCTTCCTATTCTGCTCACCTGCTGTGTGATCGCCTAAAAGAGTTTTGCTGCTCTGCTCAAACCAGCACAGAAATGTACTCTTCACAAGCCACACTCACACGGGCACTGTTCAGCAAAGTCTCTGTACACTTCTACCACAAGGGGTAACTGCCAAACAACAGATGTCTCGCAACCCAAATCAATCACTGGCCTTTGGGCAGCCTTATTACTGGAAGAGGTGAAGCACCTTTAACTGATTCTTTTTTTTCTTCCAGCAATCTTGAGTTAAAGCAGAAACAATAAATGCTTTAACGCTTCAGGCAATGATCATCAATCCACGCACAAGAGTTCGCTTGCATGTTGTACGGCTAGCACCATGCTTCAGAAAAAAAACCCCAACAAATCTATCCATATCAAAAAGGTATCGCAAGCATTCTGATAGTCTGGAAGGTGTTCTCACATTCCAGTCACACTGTTGCCTACAACAGTAACAATTTCACAGATTTTTGCCTTTGATGAAGCAAGAAGTGTTTCATTAAGCTCCTTTCCAGTCTTCAGTCCTTGTCTTCGTGGTTATGTCTTCAGTGAATAGGGTAAAATCTATTCTCTCTGCAGAAACATACCCTTCTAGAGGGTCCTGATACAAGACTTGTATTCAAAAGGTGACACGAGCGCCGCCTTAATTTCTGCAAAGGTGAGCTGCTGCAAATCCGTGACAAGATTCAGCTCATCCTGTTCTGGACATACGTACAGAACTAAACACACANAGGGTCCTGATACAAGACTCGTATTCAAAAGGTGACACAAGCGCCGCCTTAATTTCTGCAAAGGTGAGCTGCTGCAAATCCGTGACAAGATTCAGCTCATCCTGTTCTGGACATACGTACAGAACTAAACACACAAGACTATCCAGAAGCAGCATCGGTAATCACCAGAAAGGAAATGCACACTTTCAGATCAGATTTCTTCCTACTAAATACATAAAAGGCATATTGCTGGAGTCCTCATGTCTCCTGAGGCTCCTTACATCAAGCAGTAAGATGCAAAGTGAGCTACAGGGTTATAGATCTTGTCAGCTGCCTGTGTTGTCTGAGTATTCGAAGATCACTCGTATTGTCCTGATTCAGGATAACAGTCATCAGGACTTAAGAACATGCTTAAATTCTGTCATGAATTAAGGTCTAGGTACTCAAGAGTCCAACACCAGGAAGCACGGCAAGGGCTGAGACTTCTACCTGAGGCAAAACTGCTTATCTGACTGCTTCAAAGGCCTAGTCAGGCACACAGAATATAACCAGACTTCAGATATTACAAGCTCCTTCAAAATCAGTCTAAAAAGTGCATTACCACTTCTCTTAAGACTGACTGTAAGAGGGTGAAAACTGTAACACAGACCATAGTATTTCCATGTAATTTAAACTTAAAAAAAGTAACAAAGAGTTACTTTCTTGCAAATTTCAAACAAATCCTTTATTCCAAGTGAAATTGTTGGTGTGTGAAATTACTGGGGGGGGGCGGAAATTTAGGGGAGGAAGCAGAGGGAGCAAATTTTGTCTTTGAACTGTTTGTGTGGGAGAATCCTATGGAAAAGTAACTTACGCACACAAAGACAACCCAAATAAAAGTTACCCAACAGTTTACGTTATTTTCTAAGTAAGCATTACTGTACTGCAGGTACATATTTCAGTCACATAATGTCTCAATTTCCATGGCATTTTTTAAAAGCCAAACATCCAAGTTCTGAAAAAAAAGAGAGAATTTAAATGCTTCTAGAAGCCGAATACAGTTGTCATTGTACCAGAGAAAACAGGATAGTTCTAAACAGGTTTTTACCTAGCAGATCTGCTCCTTCATCCACATCTCCGATAACCTCGGACCCTGCTGTGGAAAGTTCATGATACAGAGAGTCTGTGTTGATGCCAAACGCTTTGTTCACAATCCCCTGTGTTGGGCTGTTGTTGGAAGAAAGAAAAAAAAAAAACAAGGACTTTCGTTACTTAGCAACATGTAAGGTAGAATATTTCTCTCTGAAATACTGAGCATTCCAGGCCATTGCGACCAAACTCCTGACAGTACATTCCACCTGCTCACCACGGGCTGACTCCGGGAATGTATTAAGTAAAGAAAAAAGCATGGTTTATTCCCAATATCGAGTACCAGTATCTATCATGCACAACCTCACGGCTCCCCCAGCTGACTTCCTTTTAATTATCATAATAGTTAATGCCTATTCAATATTTGATTGAAAAATTTCAACTCGCAGAAGCTCTCAGCTCTGACTTTTCAGACTCTGCGAGGATTCCCACACTCCTACCAATTTAGACAGCAGTAAGATCAGCTAAGGACTCAAATGTTGAAAACAGCAACGTCCTTTTTTCTTTGCCAACGAGTAAGTCAAATCAGCCTGAAGGGTTACTTTCTTATTTGGGCCGAAATGCTTCTTCACATGTGAGCACAATGTATTCCGTTAAAGGTAAATCGAAGTTAACGTTTTCTAATCGAAGTTAATGTTTTCTAATCAGATCATACGGGGAGCACATTTCCACCTCTCAGTGTCTTTGGTACCATCAAGAATCTTCTTGCATTTCTCGACAGTCTCATGGCTCAAACAGAAAATAGCTGTTACAGGAGGTGAGGGCAAGGCAGCCTCTGGGATTGTTGTGGCCACTCTAAAACACGGTCTTAATGCGGTTATAAACACCGCCCTGCCTTGTCTGAGGGGAATCAGCCAGCATGAAGAGAGGCCGCACAACTTTTCCAGCGGTCAAACAGAAAGGTCAGTACCACTGGAGATTATCTCGAGCTGTGCTGCTTCATTCTTAGATAAATTGAGCCCCAGTGATAAAGCCCGGAGGTGACAAATAGGGTGTGGTAGCTGCCTCTGATACTGCAGAGTTACAGCACGTTGCAGAGAAATGGGAAAAAAATAGTGGGTTTTTTCAGTTACAGAAAAATTACAGCTACCCGGGCATCTGAGAGCAGAGGAGTTACAAATGGGTGCCGTGACTGCACCAGAATTAATCAGCTCACGCAGCTTAATGGACAGCTGTTGAAGCAACCGGCACTCAGCGTCTGACCTGAAGACCCAATTCAGCCTGAACCTACCTCCTCAGCACTCAACTTCCAGAAGCTGTATATATCTCACAAACATTCAGCTTTTGAAGCAGCAAGAACACTATTCAGCAGCTCCAGAGTTAGCCTGTGTCTCCTGTAGCTTTCAGTCTCACTACTCCGAGATCACTGCCCGAAGAGCTCCCTGTGCAGCAGTCCTCTCCACTTCCTTCTTCTCCTTGCATTTGACCAATTTTCAATCTGATCTCATCAGTCACTTTTGTCTTCCCCACACAGAGCTGTTTTGGTTACCCAGATTGCTCCTGCATCTGAACCTAAAAATTAGCCATGCATCCTACATATATTCAGAAAGGAGCTTAACTGTATGTGGTTTCACAGCTAAGAAACGCATCTATTACTGCTGCTCATCGCCTCCTTGATGGAAACTCGAGGGAATCCAGTCCAGATCCGCACTGTCATAAAATCTCGTCTTAACTTTGTCAGGCTATTATCTTCTGCATACCTGTAAGAGCTAGGGGGTTATTTTTTCTGGTACAGTGCCAAATTACCCACTGGACGAGGGCCAAAAATCAATGAATCCCGTAAAATTAACCACACAACCTTAGTAAAAATGAATCAAAGTTCCTAGACCAATAATTCTACACTAATACATGCCTCACAGAAACAAGACGTCAAAATGACTAGACTTTAGGGGCCCTCCTACTTAGCACAAAACTGGTAATGGGATAGGAATCAGAGCAGCATAGTTCAGTAAAACTCTGCTAATTCTCAGGACTCTGTCGAGGCCCTGAGCGCATCGATGGGTCAAAATTGCTCTGATCAGTCTCAGCTGGGACTCGCACCCGCCCGCTGGTCCAAGGGCTACCTTTAACCTCAGGCCTGCACCTTCAGTCCTTCTCTGAGCTGTCTTCAGCCCTGTCTCCTGCTGCTCATGGGTAGCACCGGGACCTAATTCATCCCCTTGCCTTGTCTGGGGCTGCTGATGGAACTCATTATCAGTGCTCTGCCCTCTCTGCTCAGGACCTGTGCAACTGGGACCGCTGGGCTTACTCCTGCTCACTCTCCCTCGTGGAACAGCCCTGCTCCTGCTCTTCAAACACTTAAAAAAATGAAAACTGATAGAAACTTGAGGTTTTAATATGGAATTCAGAACTGATCTCTTATTGGACAAATGCATATTTGCCCTCTTTCCGATGGCTTAAGCCCATATCCCCTTTGCCCGTCTTGAACCTTTTGTTGCTCCATCTCTCCGTCCTCCCTGATCTAGCAAGGCAAACAAGCCCAGTTCTGCATCAGCTGGACACATCCTTCTGCAGATTACCAGAAGCCATTTGCCTTCTCTGGAGAACTCAAAGAAGCTCAGGACCCCTCACATTTGCAATAGGCAGAATATATGGACTTTCTCAAACAGCTGCATCTGCAACTCAGTGTGAGCCACAGCGTCCATTCCTCACTCCTCTTAAGACCAAGTGAAAGAGCACACAGTGAAAAGTCACAATCAATACCTGTTACCAGTGCGTTCCAGGCGGGGGTCTTGACACATATCCAGCTCTGGAGTCGAGTCTATGATGTCCTGAACATCGGACCACTCATCACTGCTGCCCATTCCTAGGTAAGACAATACATATGATCTATAGGATCAGGACTTCAACGTGGTGGTGTTCCTTGAAGGGACTTTCGCAGCTCTGAATATCAAAGTTTCAAAACTTCATGATGTCACGTTCAAAATCTTAAAACAGGAACAGAAAGCGGCTGATCATCTAAAGTCACAAATGTACCAGTGCTAGGAAGGTGCCCTCACAAAAAATTCCAGAGCAGGAAGACATTAAGCATCCCTTCCCCACCACGATACCAGAATGACACCAAGGTCATTGGCCTGAATCCTCAAAATGTGATAACCAGAAACACCTCAACCATTCAAATAAATTCCAAATAAACTTTTTATCTGTCAGTAAAAACTCTTCAATCACCATGCGGCTTTAGCTGAGATCGAAAACAACAGTGATTTTCTGTATAGCTCCACAGAGATTACTGTACTTATGAAATGGCACTATTTAGTTCTGATAGAAATAATTTTTCAATACAAATTCTCAAGTCTACAACTGGCTCAGGTACCCATTATTTTTCATTATAATTTCAGTTAAAAACCGATACATGAAATCTACTCTGGTTTCTGTATAATTTACAGCCTGAAGCCAGTATATGAAGACTAAGGAATTTCCCCCTCTTGTCAAGTCACATTTATCGGATACCAAACTGTTCAAAAGCTCAGACTCGCACCTATTCTAAACAAGCAACAAGAACACAGTGTCTGTTCACACCAGAAGTTCTTGAAGGATTAGAGGCCTAATTTGCAAACTGTATTAGTCCCTCAGTGGTGTTAGATGTGAAATTTTTGACCTTTCCAAACAGCCTCAGTCGCCAAATATACAAAGCCCATGACAACTTGAGCGTTGATTTTATTCTTTTAGGCTGGCATTATGTACCAGCTGGCAACAAATGCCACGTTTGAAGACAAAGCGTGATGTGTATCTGTTGCCAAAGTAGGCATCCATACATACACCAGAGGTTCTCAAGTTTCCTTTTCTTTATTTTTTCAAGCTGGGAAGCTTTTCTGCAAGTACCCTTGAGTACCTTTTTTTGGTAGTTCAGCTCTAAGACATGTGCATCACCGACAGATGCATAAAATATGTAATTAAAATTCAAGTATCTCTGTTTCTCCTCAGCATGGAGATCTGATGTTGCCTCACGTGTGAGAAATAGCTGAAAGGTTCAATGTGAAGAGCACACAGGAAAGATACAACTATCTGCCTTGAGCAGATTCCACAATATGATACTTCCACCGAGAAGAAAGAAGCTTCCACGCACACTATGACTTCAGAGCTGCACACGTACAGAAGAGAGAGCAGACTTTGACCCAAGAAAGCTACTGATGGTAAACAAGCTTGTAAAGCAGCAACTGTAAAAATAAGGGTAAGTATTTATAGGGGCATTCAAACTACTCACATCCACGCTCGGTTTCTCCAATACCAATGCTTATACTGACCCGCCTTGGCCAGGATCACTGCACAGATCACAACTTAACGGTTAGCTAAGCAGAAGCCATACGCTTTTATGAAGAACTACACTAGTTTCTGGCAGATTGACATCTGTGACCCTGCGACCACCTCAGCTCCTAATGTAAATACAGAATGGGACTCAGGTCATGAAATACTTCTTCAAATGCTACAATAAAACACTTTACATCTTGGTTTATAGTCTTAATTTGTTAGGAACCTGCCTGTGAGAAAAAAAGACGATTATCTGGTTCAGATGCTAACGTCAGAGACCTACACTCATCCCTGCGCTCCTGCACTCTTTGCTTATGACCTTCAGCTAGTCTACCGCCCTTTTGGACATAAGTTCATGTAAAACAGACCACTTCCCATTTCTGAAGGCTGCTGCAAGTCTAACTACAGTACAGGCTGGGAGTTGCTCAGATACTACCTTGGCACAGCTATATTAAAAAACACAGAAGGGGGCTTTTATCATGTTATTACACCATTTTCTTTATTTAAACAGCCTGGTGCTAAGTCTTAGGTGATTGCATTCCTGACAAGAAATCATTAATTCAAATAACTAAAGGACTCTGGGAAGTGGAGAGAAAACAACCGTAACTTCCAAAGATTTGGGGGTGTTTCTTGTATGAGAAACAGACTAAAAGAAAACAGCTTACTTATCCAGCTGTTTTTCTCAGCTATCATTGCTATTTTTAAACACATCGAGGGATAAACAGAGAAAGGAAAATAATTATTTAACCTTACTGACAAATTTGGCATATGAACAACTGAATATAAAGTACGAATAAATCCGGAGAGAAGACTAAATGGAAGCTTTTAACTATCATATTGATGAGGTCCAGAAACAGCTTTCCAAAAGCTCAGTCAGACTAAGATGGGACTTGACGGTTCGTGAAAGAGGTTCTATGACACGGCTGAATGCAACCGCAGGGGACTGAGCTCAATAGCCTATTGCCATCCAGTGGGTTTGTGAAACTATTCACATTACTGACATTTTAAAAATTTGCTACCCAGAAAACTGCTAACATCCCATTACCCATGTCTGTCTCACGTATCTCTCTAAGTAAGGCTACGTCAAATTCCATACTGATGAAGCTAATTACCCCTCCATCTCCCAGCCTCTTCCTGCAACAGAGGGACACAAGCACTGGGAAGACAATTACTTTAACAACCAAGTACCCAAGCTCCAGCTCCATACCTATGCTGACATTCCTCATCTCCTGCGTGACCTGGACTTCCATGTTCCGGCTGTTCCGCTTTTCTCGTGCCCTCTTACTGCTCTTGGTCGTGCCATTGTATTCGCTGATGGGCTGGATGCTCTCATTCAAGGGTGTGACGGCAGCAGAGGGCACAGATGACGTGGGAGTGTTGGATTTGGTTCCAGTGGTGCTCGGTGTGGCAGCTGCTGAGGACTGCCCGGATTCGGACATTTCATCTTGGGGGCACTACGGCAATTACAGAGTCGGGGAAGAACAAAAAGGGAAAAGCACAGCTATACATTTCAATTAATCTCCCACCTGTTGGTGTATGGCTGCCTTAAAGCGTTATGGAGAATGAGTCTTGCTCGCTGTACCAGCTAACATGTCCAGCACTTGCTGGTGACACTTGGCACTGCAACCACAACGAAGCAGGGAGTTCTCGTGCTGAACTCAGCAAGCAAATGCCAACTGAGAAAGGACTGATATCCTTCCTCCTTTACTAGTAAACGTTGCTCTTCACAAGTCACATGCGTATGTGATCTCTTCAGCACACATCTCAGGAAAGGTGGCCTTATCGTAAGTGAAAAGCACCTGCAGCTCACACTGACTATAGTGGAAGCTGAAGGGCTTTGGCACTCGCAGTAAGCCAGGCCATTTCCCAAGACTGGAAGGTGACAAGGATATTGCTTGGGAAGCATCTGAAGTGGCCTCTTAGAGGTCTTGGATGATGCCTTTACTGTAAGCCATCAACACCATCTGGATGAGAGAACAGCAAAGTGGTTTTGACACTAAACTGCAGAAGCAAAGCAGATGCCAAGCTGGGATGGTCTGGCCTTGCTAGCGCAGGAGACCTATGTCCCCTACCACCCTACGCAGAAGCTAGCCAGGCATGGGTCCAGCTTGACAACACAGCAGAAACAGGTGCGGTCTCCCCACTTCCGAATGACAGGATGACAAGACCCAAGAATTCAAAAATCAGAAGCTGATAAATTAACATAGGAGATGGATTCCCAGTGTGGAACGTGCACAAACGGCTCTCAGTTTTACAGACATTACAGCCCCAGTTCTTGTAATACCACCTCTTGAAAAACATGCAAGGCTTTCAAGGCACTGTCAGGATTTTATACTGTGACTGGTTTGTCAATTACAACAGCACTGCCTCACAGCCAATTAATGTCTTGACCAATGCTGTGATCACTCCCAGACCCAGACGAGATCTCCCCATTCTTCAGGCAGCCCACTCTCATTACTGCTGCAGGGAGATGACAAAATTAATGTTGAGAGTTTTATGCGATAGTGAGTTGCAACCAGGTGCAGTGACATACAGCATCTGCACCTCCAGAGCCAGCTTTAATCTTTACTACTTGCCTTTCCCCTCCTGTGCAAGTACTAGAAAGATGCTGATTCGGCCCAGAGGCTGCTCTGAGCCTCCCAACCTTGGAGCTGTGACGCTGTTTCACTTCACTATCTTGGAAGTCTTGTTCTCTTATTCTAATAACGTCATAACATGACAAAAAGTTCAAAATGGGATGAGAGAGAAGACTGGAAAAAAAATGGTGACTTAACCCTTTGCAGCCTTTTTTTTTTTAAATCTGGAATCTTATTAAGGTCTTCCTTTAATTAGACTGGCCTCTATACGCTTATCTTAAAGTACTCTGCTGTACATTGCACTATGGAAATCAAAGGTTTTACATTACATCTGTGCGTTTATACTGGAAATTAAGTTTTTTTTTTTTTTAACTGTGTTACCATTAAATACGATCCACATTTTGGATTTAATTTCTGCATTGTCAGTCCAAACAGCACCCACATTCCCACATGGACATTCAAATCATCTCCCTGCACATTTGCTGATTTTAGCATCAAGACTGAGATGGGGACTTTTCACTTAGGCTGCTACATGTGAAAACCACACTTCCCACCTCCACTTCACATTCCTGTTTCAGGAGCTACTTTCCTAATAGGTAAAGAATTTAAAAAAAAAAAAATCAAACCAGGTTTTTGAGAACAAATATGATCCAGTAAGCCTTGTACTACTTCAACTGAAGTTTGCCTGCTGTCCTTTCTGGTGTACAAAGGGACAAAGAGTATCGAGCGTAAAGTGCAACCATAAAATCTTTTTCCCCAAACAAAACTTCTGTACCCACTGTAAGCTATATGCATAACCAAAGTCCATGAGCATCTTTGCACTGTAAAAGAGACACCCAGGTGGGTCCACATGTCATTCCCTGTTCTTAGGGACCAGATGTCATTCGGAAACCCTGCATCATCAGTGTCAATAGGGCGATGTTTGTATCGGCAACATCCTGTAACTTCTTGTTTATTGACACAATCTGCCCCTCACTCAGAACACATTAGTGAGTAATTACCCTGATCTTTCACCTACTCTTTGGTTATACATCCGAGTTTGATATTTACCCAGAAAACATCCTTTATCAACCTACCAGCCTGCGTTGGAGAAATTCCTCCCAAATGTAACTACGACCAAGGCACTCCTCTTCACGGTCCAGAAACTCTATTAGCAGGTATCTTCCTTTGTTCTATTGCCCTGAGTGCTTTGTTAATGCTGTGTTCCACTAGTCTACAGCTCTCCTCTACAGCGTAGGAGGCATTCTCCATAACCCATAGCTCACCCAAAGAATACTCTCCACAATTACCACTTACCTACAGCCATACCTGTCAACCTCCTAAACATCAAATGTGTAGTAGTGACCTCCAAAATGCATTGCAAAGGCCCAACATTCATAGCAGTCATATGTCACCATGAGAAGCCACAATTGTATGGTTATAACACTGAAAGCATAGTACATAAAAACAAAAACGTTAAGGACTTTCATCTCCAAAACATTATATAAAATAAATATACAACTGAATGTAAAAGTAACGGTATGACAGCAACTAAAACAGAAAATAGTAATAATCAGTATACAAGGACACTTAAAATAAAACTGTAGTATGGCCCCATGAAGAAGGAAAGCTAGTCAGAAAAGTCACGATACACATACTGAGAAGGAGAGTTGTGTGCGCAATCGATGTCAGTGAAATACCAGAGCTGCTGAAGAAGAGGCGAGGAGTGCATGAGCAGTACTGCTGAGATTTCAGTCATGCAAAATATTTAAGAAAGAACATTCCAGTCAGAGAGTGTGCAACAAGCTTGCAGGAGGAAAATCTCCATTTCAAATTGCAAATCTAGTCAGTCAATCACATCCTTTAATTATTGATAGGTTTGCTCCATACTCAGCAAATCCTCTGTAACACGCTACCCCATCCAAGTCTTCCACAGCCCGAGCTCTCTAACTCCACCCTACCAGCTAGCCTCCATAAACCCAGCATCCCACTTCCGAGTTTCCCTAACAAGCACCAACACAAATCCCAGCACTACCCGTCAGATACATCTGGAGCAGCACACTACGGCTTCTACGCAAAGCTTTCTCGTAACTAGAAATCGATTTTTTTGCGTGACACCACCACCACCAAATCACTGAGCGATCCAGTCAGTAACCCTCCATTACCTGAACTCGGACATCAAAGCTTCCAATTTATCTGGGTTCCTGCTGCATTCTCCTGCAATGCAGATGCTGGGTTATCAGTGAGATCCACTCAACTTCTTTCAGAAGTTCTGCAACGGTACCGCTTAAAGAATTAGACCTTAGCAAGTCTGTGGAAGACAGATCTAACCTCAACATCCTCCCAGCTCTTCTCTAAACATTAACCCCTGCCGCACACGCCTGACCGCTCGAGAGCTCAAAGGCATGTTCACACCATAGCGTGCAGCACTGCCTGGAGATCTCAAGGAATAAACCGGTTCCAGAACCAGAAGCGGGTTGGCCTCTGTGCATTTTGGCTGCTGTCTGTGTCCTTGCAGCAGTGTTGTGTTGGCACAGCACTAGTGTGAAGAAACACTCATGCTCTATCTTCATGTCCACCAGCCTTAACTACCTTACTGCACTGTGGCACTGCTGTTCCCTAATTCCAGGCAAAGCTCTCCAGTAGTGACTGTAGGACCCGACCGGCATTCTGTAAGTTGCTACGTTTGCCAGACTTCTGTGCCACTAACACTACAGCAAGGGTTGGGTTCCAAGAACAGTCTCCACTCTATCCAAAGATCTTGCTTTTGGATTTCCAACTTCCATGATGGCAGAGGGCCAACAAAGTGCTAAGGTTTGTGCTGTGCTAGGCCTGGCTACTTTACACAGGTAGTGTTAAAAAACGGAAGTCACTGCTTTGTTTTCTATGTAAATTTCGAATTTGTCTAAATTTCGTGTGCTATGCATCAAGGAGGCCACTCCTGCAGAGTCCCTCAGGCCAAAGTACCATTAATGTTATCTGGAGACATGCAGAATGGGTACAAGTTCGGTTTTTTCTTTCTTTGGTTTTTTTTTTTTTCCTCCTCTTTGCATTTATTACCTCAATGAATTTTACAGGTTTAGTGAGTTACCACTTCTCAGAAGTAGACCAGTCCTTAGATGTGACATGAAGACCACCTGATGTTCTACAAATTCCAGGCAGAAAGAAGGTAAATTTTACCAGACACTTCCAAAGCAGACCAGAAGCTCTGTGAGATACTGGTGGACACACTATAAGCCGTGCTGGCTAAATGCACCACTGCCTCTCCGGCTTATCAGCAGGCATTTGTGGAACATCATTCAAAGAGAGGAATTTGGTGGGATCCTGAGCACAAAGACTTTGAGAAGTCTACAGGCACAGGTCATGGGAAATGTGGGTCACCATGTGTAGTCTTTCTTAACTGTAAATAATTGCAGTGAGATGTCAGCTAGGAGTACAACATCTGGGTCTTTGGGCTCAGACCAGTCTCTGAAAGGCAGAGCAGAGCACCACAAGCAACAGGCAGAACCATGCAGCTGCTTCAACGCAGTTGCAGTGCTGTGAGTTTTTTCGCAAGCCCCAGTGCAGAAGGCAGCGCATTGAAGGTAAACAATGCCAGACTACAGCAATGACGAGATATAAGAGGAACTGAAGACCTTTAAGCACAGTGCAAGACTTGGGCATCCAGAGAGGATGAGGAGCCCTTTCTACCGAAGACAGGAAGGCCAGAACAGCGATCAGTCAAAAAGGACAAATGCAACCCAAGGCCTGATCTCAGCTGAGGTGCAAAAGCACTGCTCATATCGAGGGGGAGAGAGGGCACAGGTTCCACCACTTCCTCTCCCAAATAAGCTATGAAAAAGTGAAGAATTTATCTTCCCTAAATCTCTAACTGCCTCCCCACACATTCCTCTCAACTTGGGGCCAGCCAAGTAAAGGAGATTATCACTGAGACAAGAAGCATGAGGAGCTGTGTCAAATCCCTCCCGCACCATATGCCAAATCTGCAGAATATTCTCCCAGCTACAGCACAGCTACCAAGGGAGCAGATGCACAGCAGGGAGAGGCTGCAAAGGGTTATGGACACAGATTGGTCTCCATCTTAATGAAAACATGGGATACTATTGACAGTGGGAGAGTGGGAAACCCTTGCTCTGTGATGCGCTATAAAACCTTGTAGCTGGAGTTGGACTGCAGCTGGCCGAGGTCACTCAGGTGCCAGTGGTCCAGTGTTGGGACGATCTTGGCCCCTATCTGCCCACGTACCATGCCATCCGCGAGGGGGAAGACATTCAGAGAGTTAGGACGTTCCTTCCTGCTAAACAGAGAAACACAGAGAGAGCAGAAACCAATCTGTTAGTCGTTTACATGGTTCTTATAGAAAAGAAACAGCACGCTAGCTTACGTGAAACATTAATCACTGGAATTGAATTGCACTCGTTCCCCTCACGTAGCAGCTGTATGAACTCCGAACTCCCACACCTCCATGGTGCTGTCTGCTCAGACCCATGGTGTCAGCTGCTACAGCCATACACCTTCCTGGGCAGACTCTAAGAAGCAGGGGATCAAGTGACCACAACAGTACAGCAGTAGAAAACATTTGGGGGGAATGCAAAAGTGCAGCAAACCATCAGCCAATTTAAATCGGTATATCTTTTGAGAATCAAAGGCACTGTGGGGAAACAAGCCACAGCAAACAACTCTCGCAGCAAAAATAAAAGGTCCCACAGACATCATCACTGGGTCAGGAAAGAGGCTTTTAAGTAAGAGTCATCGACATGGCACTTCTGTACATTCCACCCCAAATCTGGTTAGCTCCAACAGCAAAAATCAGAGGTTTATGGATCACTTTCAGCATCAAGCAAGAAAAATAATACTGGTACTCTCTGAGCCTCTCTCCATATCCATATCACAATGCACTCAAAATTCAGAAATTGAACAAAGGTATAAATGAATGCATCATTCATGTTGCCAGATGTCTGTAATTGCATTTTCTTCATCCTCTCCTTTCTGGCAAATGCAGGTGACTAGCTAGCTGCGGGTTTGATTCTGAATATAAAAGCTGGCACAGGTTTTGAGGCCAAGTTCCAGTGGGAGAAAATCTAGAGCAAGCAGTGGAGGTGGAAAAGGCTGCAGCAGCATGCCGAAATCGGGAACTGGTTTTGTGCCAGAGAAGCAGTCTGCAGGGACAGAGCCCACATCCGTTTAGGGGATATCCCCAGCAGCCTCCGCTAGCTGGACGCCAGTGGCCCTGCAGAGATGAACTAAGCTGATCCTCTGTGTGACATGCACCCACAAAGGGGCTCAATGGCCGTATTTCACCCACTCCTGAATGGGGCTCCTGCTTACTGGTGTGGGGAGTGATGAAATCCGCCCTTCTATACACAACTATTAATAACAGTAGACCTTCACGCGCCTTTCTTCAATGAGCATCAGCACTGGTCTGATGACCAGGCTAGGGAACCATCACAACCACAGTGGGCGAAACCACTGCAGCAGACCCTAAGGCTCCCTGGGACGTATGCAAACACACTAACAGAGGAGATGGTGCACGAACCAGCTCATTTATGAAGGAAGGAGATGGAACGTCTAGCAGAGGACACAACGCTTGCGGGGAAAACTGAAGTGCCCAGCCTTCCCATTCGTGGCACTGCCCAGCCAACACAGCGTGCTGTGTGTCAGTGCCGCTCGTGCTGAGGAATAATCGCTTGCCATGGTCTACCTTGGATAGGCAGAAGGGGCAGAAACGCGTTTCCAGTGTGGGCTGGCAAGGAGATTCTTCTCCTAAGAAGCTGCATTAAAATCCTCTCCTGAAGATTCTGAAGATTCATATATGGAAGTTTCATAGACAAACCCTCTCACAAAGGCAGTACATACCTGGATTTTAGAGGAACTCAGATCATTGACATGACCTGATTAACTTTACTTTCTTCTATAGAGAAGATGCAATTATCTTTCAACAGATTCAAAAACACATTCATATATAATGGGGATTATCAGTTTCCTTGTAGCCTTTTCACTCAAAAGGCATCTTGGTGCTTGTTACGTTTAAATATTAACAATCCCTGAAGGTTTATAGAAAACCTTCCACCGCTGTTTGCCTAAAAACCAATTTATGACCTCTGTCCTGCCATTTACACCTGCTCCTAATAGGTCACGATGCCAAACTACACTTACCTCTGTCTATCTTCCTGCATTTACCTCTCTTCTCCTACTGCTATCATTCCAACACCCTGAAAGCTTCTAACAGCTGTGCTGTAAGTTTCTACATAACGTACTGTGGAAATTTTTCCCCTAATACGAAATGTTCACCCCTGGCACTGTACTCACCTAAAAGCCACAAAAGGTACAGTCAGTTATGCCTAAGAGCTTACGAAGAGATTCAAAACTAGAAATTAGAACTTTATGCCACAAAGGCAGAAAATTCCTAGCTTTACAGTTAAAGAAGTAACAAGCGGCCCAAAGAGTTTACTTCGAAAGAAAGATTCTTTTCAGAGAGCGGAAAAAAAAATAGGCCATTTTTGAGCTGCTTTAACCATTAGTATCGTATCTTTCCTCCTCTTCAAGTTAGAATGACATTCTTAAGGGAGTCATGCTTCGCAGGTGTATGCAGCTGGAGAAAGTTTCCTGTAACTGCAAAGCAAGTGGTGCAGTCAGAATATCTAACAACGTGCGATAATATAAACACTTCTGTGACTATGCTGCGATGGCCTGACATAACTCACTGGCAGCACTGAGAAATATGAACCATCCCAAACATATGCTCAGACACTTAATTATACCTCCTCTTTAGGCAATCTCTATCAGATTTCTTTAGGGAACCTATAGCTTATTTCTACGTCCATATACAAACACATGCACACTTAACATGCAAGGAGATACGGTGCCCCTTGCACTTGTGCTGTGAACGTTTGAACTTCACAGTCCCTGCTAAACAGAGAACAGCGGTACAGTCTCCGTAGCATCAGAAGCTACAGGATCTTCAGGAAAGGATTTTAACATAGATTGTTAGGAAACTTCCTTGCTGAGTTTCTTTGGAAACATCTTCCAGCCTCCTCTGAACCTCCCAGGGAAGGGGAAGAGCAAACACTACAGAAGAGCTAACTTCAGCTTTGCAGTCCTGGGGTTGGATACCAGTCTTCAAAGAACTTTAGAGTATTCTCAGAGCTGCTCTAAATTTTGAGTGCTGGAAAAACCTTCATATACCCAATTCTTTCCAGTCCAGGGTGACTCTTAACACTCGGCTAGTTCCACCTCTCATTAAGGTAAACGGCAAACTCCTCAACAAATGTTTGCAGTAACCAAAACATGGGATCAGAATGCTCTACAAGTAACATCCTAATGCTTATAAAATGTCTCAAAACTACAAATTGTTTGCCAGCATGAGAACTGCTCTCTTTGCAAGCTCTGGGTGCACAAATCACTGCCCAGCCCAAAGTCAGAAGTGCCTTTGGAGAGCTACTAACAGCGACATGCATTTTCTGCCCCGCTCAGAAAATATGCATGTCTTACACTCTTTAGTAAAATAAGGGAGAAAAGGGACATTCTGGGAATGCACGAAGTGCAAGTGATCCTGTTTTGGAACCAAACTTCCGTGTCTTCTGCATTTAAGTATGCAAGCTTCTTCCTGATGTGTTATCCCAGGAGCTTGGTGGCTCCCTCTGCCTCATCCAAACCAGCAAGTCTAACACAGATGCCAGTAGACAAAGAGGGCAAACACGCCAGTACAGTGCACTCCCAGCACTGCACTGCTGCCACTCAACAGCAACCTCCAAAACTAGGATTAACAAAGTTAAGATGCAGCAATAGGATTTACCTTTTCCTCCATGACTGGCGATGACTGCAGTGACAAACATAACAGCCAAAACAGAGCAGCAATCGCACAAAAAGCGAGACAAAAAAACAACCATTAGAGAGCAAAGGTCATGCAAACATGCAGCCCTAGAACACACACGGTGTATGCATGCACTGTAATCCACAGCCTGTGGAAGTGCGCACCGTACTCATTCCCCATCTCGGACGGCGGTAGATGTACACCCACCTCCCCCCAAACAGTTCTTGCACGAACTTCTCCCAAGTGACAGGCAAACGTACTCGGTGTACTTACGGTCTTACGCAAATATGCACCCCTATGCAGTCTAACACACCCAAGCACATCCACAGACGAAAGTAAATAAATGCACTCAAATCTGTGTGACAGGCCATGAGAAATTATGCCCACGTCCCCCCCTCAGCGCACATCAGTGCACCAAGACACACAGACGCTGGTGTTCGCCCCCACCCAGCTGTGCAGTGACACAAAACCACACACCTGTCCCAAGTGCTTGTGCACAAGCATATACAAACACAGCGCTACACACACACGCACGCACGTGAACAGTGCAAAGCTTGCAATGAAGGAAAAAGCCCCATTTCCCACTGGTGGCTCCTGCAAACTCAGACCAGAGCCCCATCAGGGGCTTTCACAGACACAGGGTGTTTCTCTTTTTTTTTTTTCTCTAAGGAGACTAGCAATATGCCACACTTAAAAGGGTAAAAGACTAATTTCTCTAATATGAAGAGGCAATTCTTGATGAAAATTTTGCCCTCATGCCAGAGAATGGCAGTCTTGCAGATCTAACCAGTAACACTTTCCACTGTGCATCTCTTTCATGGAATGGTAACATAAAGCCCCAATTAGTATTATCTTATTTGAAAGTTAAAAGAAGAAAAATCTCATTAAAATCGATTTCTAGCATGCAGTCCAACCCAAATTTGGCAGGTGCATATACAAATCCCCCCTCTAAAAGACAGAGGCAAAAGCGTGCTTTTGCCTATGGTACTTCTATATTTTCCTGTGTACGTACTTCCACAGATAGATTCTTATTTACAGAAGATGTAAGTGGGAAGGCAAACAAGCCTAACACACTTCTCCCATTTCAGCTGTAACACTAGGATCAGATCATGTTCTGGAAGCTCACTGTGGACTTCCAGACTGGGAGGAGGAGAGGAGAAGGAGGAAAAATAGTCTGATAAAGGAGATTTTATGAACAGAACACCACCTACAAACTACTGGTTCTTCTTACGCCATGTCTTCTCTTGCTTTCTACGCCCCTCATGCCTGCCTCTTTTGCCTAGGAAGGCTGCCATCTATATATTGATCTTTTTACACAATAGATTTTATACTTTAGGCAATCCCATTTCAGCCAGACCCCAAACACTGTATTCTGTAATTATTTTTATTCTCCTAAACCACTCTCTGTTGTGACACTGATTGACTGTTTTGCAGAAAATAGAGCACAGAGATAACTCACTATACAGCCCACTCAACAACTACAACAGCCTTTAGTTACTCCTCTCTACAAGAAATACTGTAAGATACTCTTCTCTGAAAGGACTATTCAACTGTCAGAGGAGGAAGGGTAAATAGTCCCCCTTGACTCACGCACAACTGTGTCTTTCCCTTTCTGTAAGAGACGAGGGAGGACGGACCTAGCAGGCACTCGTTCCCACATATTCCTGTGCAGCTGGTACAGTCTCTCTATTTTTCAGACCGACAGCTCCCATGGCTTGTGGTCAGCATGCGTGCAAAACCTTTTAACATTCCTCAAGGCCAGAAGAAATTAAAACATTACAAAAAGACAGGCAAAGACAACAAAAAGATTTAATCTCCTGGGGCATATTACTTCGTCAGTATTGTTCCACCCGAAAACACTGTTTTAGTTTAAAACTTCGTGAGTTAGAGAATGTCACTATAGTGTTAGCCATCTCATTAGCATGTGATGATTAACACAAATAGTAATCTGCCATGCATAAAAATTGCCACAGAAAACATCTTTCTTATGGCTGAGTGACTTAATAGATTATGCCTAATCTGAGTAGATTGTGTGTTATGTGATCTATTACTTCTCTAACCAGTATTTATGGAGCATCACTTCTACTTCTTACCCTGAGGGCAATGTTACTGGTAAATAGTATCATCAGAGAGAAAACATTTGGTTCATTCACATACCAGTTAAAATTGTATGTATCTGTACTGAAATCAATGTAACTGCAACTTTCGTGCTTTAAATTTGTTGTAAGACTACAAAAGGCTAGTTGTTCTATATACTACTTTCCTACCACTGCCTTCTATAACAAAGGCTGATGCTTACTGGTTTGGTGCTCTGAAAATGGGGGCGGAGGGGCAGGGAAGGGCATCAGTTTCTTGGGCATAAGTAGGTCTACTGGGTGACTGACTGACAGAAAGCTTCCCTTGAAGGAACAGAAACAGAAAAATCCTGTAATGGTTAATGCATTTGATTTCTATGGTTTTGCTGGCTATCACACATACAAAGACACACACACTTTATTTGACACCTCCATCCATTTTACAGGTAAACCTTTTATATGATACCTGAGAATACAAAGGTATTTTTCCAGAGGCGCCCCATCAACAGCAGCATCACAAAGCCTAAGCTTTGTAACAGAACACATAAATCTCCTCCTCGTCAAGCCTTAGATAACGTACTCACGACTCACCCACAACCCGTTACAAAAAAGCTTCAACTACAATCCATGCCCCCAGGGACAGATCCTGCTTCTGGTTTCTCTCTGTCAAATACATGCACTCAGTTTGCAAGTCCCCGGATGGCACACATTAAGTGGAGAGGTTATGCCCTACCTTCTCCCAGGTACACTGCCCTCAGTTTGATTATTTCCCCCAACCTGCTGCATCTTGGATCGCTCAATGTGTTCCACGTAGGTCTGGATCATCTGTGATGAGAGAAAAATCCATGAGCTGAATAGAGAAGATGCCATTTTTGCTTTTGTTTGATCTTATCCAGCATCCATTTCCAATTCCCTTTCTTTTTCTGCACATCTCCTTGTCTTTGCTCTCGTATTCTAAGCTGATGATGCAAGCGAATGGACTAACCTGACAGCAAAACTGACAGCAAATCGCGTCCAAAATTACTTAACCTTAATCTCATAACAGAAAAGCCATGAAAGACCATATCCAAAAATAACATAAGATGTTTCCTGGAGCCTCGTTGGCAGCGGGAGATGAGGTAGCCAGGCACTGTTCACAGAATCACAGAACTGCTGCAGTTGGAAGGAACCTCCTGGGGTCCATTGGGTCAACATCTCCGTTCAAACAGGACCACCTAGAGTAGGTTGCCCAGGACCATGTCCAGGTGGCTTCTTAATATCTCCAATGATCGAGACTCCACCAGATCCCTGGGCAACCTGTGTCAGTGCTCACCATCCTCACAGTAATGAAGTTTTCCTCATGTTCAGAGGGAGCCTTCTGTGTTCCAGTTTGTGCCGATTGCCTCCGGTCTTGTCACTGGGCACCACTGGAAAGAGCTGGCTCCATCCTTGCTACACCCTCCACTCAGATATTTCTGATGTTCTCAAAGTTCAGAAGCTCTAGTTATCACTAGTATTGTAAAGCTGAATTCTTTGACGTGACTTCACATATACGCTAAGCGTTTATGTATTTAGAAATAATGAGATGACAATGTACCTCTGTGTGGCGCTGATGTAGAGCGTTATACTCTTTCTTCATTTCTGATTCACGTTCCTCCAGTCGTGAAACTACCAAGAGAAGATTCCAACCATCAACTAACACATACCAGGCTCTCAAAAGAAACCAGAAGTCTCAAACCGTATTTTGTTAGAAATTAATTTATACCTACCAAACAAAACAAACACAAACAGAATCATGCAGATTGCGGTACCTGGTCTTCATTACAAACTCACTTCACGGGCACCTGCGTGTTCCCGAAATGAGCAGACCAGATAGTGCAGTAAGACCAGAGAAGCTGAGTTTTTCAGCAGTAGCCCGGTGCCCCATAAGTGTCAACAACTTAAATTATCCTCTGGGATGGGTGCCTCTGGCTATCTGACGAGCAGCAGTACTGGACAAAACACCAATGAATTTTGAGGGGAACCTTAGCCAACGAAACACGGCTGCACATGTTAAGGAAGTATTTGTAAAAATAAATCAATCAATAAACAAACATGGTAGTTTATTTGAGAAAAAAAAGGGAAGTTCTGTTCAGGGACAAAGAGAAACTGAAAACCAGTTTCCAAAGCTTCACCAATGGCCCAAATCTTGCATCTGCAGAGACTGAACATGCCCCACACAAGAGGAGCAGCGAAGCCTCTATTAAATGTGTGCGGATACATCCCATCCTTTAGAAGGCTCAGAATTTTATAACAATGTAAGGGATAACCGGACATTTCAGGCTTTGAGTAAATTATATTAAAACAACCAAAAAGTATGAAAAATATTTTCCAAATAGCAGCATCTGTGTGTGGCAGGTAAAGTGTATAATAATGTCTGATGTACAGCTTTGCTTACTCTGATCTGCATAGTTCTTGGCCTTCAGCTCCAGCTGTCGAGTCTGAAATTCAAGGTGTTCCACTTGGATTTGTAGTTCTTTCTTCTCCTGCTCCAGTGCATCTTCAAACTCTATAAACTTCTGAATAGGGAAGAAGCGGAGAAGGAGGCACGGATGAGGAATAAATGTAAAATGTGTTTGCCCTGTATGACTTCACCTCTACTCCCAAAAAAAAAATTGAGAGAATACAAATTACAAAATAGGAAATAAGAATTTTTAAGTAATTAGTACAATAGCATTTAATCAAGCTCAAGAGACTATTTTATATGAGAAAGTAGTAGCTATCTTTAATGTGTAATTAATGTATAAATTATGGCCGAACATGAATTATGTAAACCAGCGCAACCCTATCTTCTGCAACACTGTTCTTCCTCGTGCCAGACTGCGTTTTGATTCCTGTTAATTTGATGTCAGGGAAGACAAATTCTACTTCTACGGTCCTATATTTACAAATACATTACGTCAGAAACCTTCGTATCAATTCTTCTCTTTGCGTAGTTTTAGAAAGCTTCACCTATAATTCAGGTGGTGGGTAAGTTTTGCAGAAATGTGCAAGTCTGTTGGAAAACTGATCCGCAGCTCCGGGCAGCTGAGAGCAACCTCTGCACCCACCCCAGCAGCAGCCTCGAGACGGGCTCGGTGGTACGCAGGAGCCGAGGGCAGGAGGAGGGAAACAGGCAGAGGAGGAGATTCTCGTAGCAGAATTTAACAGATTTATGCCTAGCAAGAAAAAGCCTGGCTAGCTGCTCTGGGCAAAGAAGGGAGGGAAAGGATCATTGCTGCTAACTTTCATTAGCAACAACAACGTGGCAGCTGTGCACGTAGCACTGTGGACGTAGAACACTGGGCTGAAAGCAAGATTTTTACAGATAGCATACTTAAGCAAGCCTGGTTCTTGTGCTACACGTGGTCATGAGAGTTTTTCTGCACAAACACTAACGTACCCATACGCAATAACGATCCGTAAGCCTTACTTCTGGACTCAGAAACTGAGCTGGTTCTACTCACATCCCTGACACAAACTTGTGGAAAAAGAGGTAACATTCAGAAAACACTTGCTCTGTTAACCACATACATCCTCTCGAAGGCAAACCAAGCCTGAAGCACAGTCCCGCCATGCTCACAACAGCACAGGATACTAAAGCTATCTCACCAGCTTCAGAACAAGTCCTATCCTGGCTTTACCAACCCAAAAACTCGAGAGTCTCGTTACATCACTCCTAGACAGCTACATCCAAGGAAGCTAAAACAACGGAGTCATCTGTACTACCCAGTTCAGTAATTAAAACACAAACTTGTCAGCTGAGCAGCAAGACCACGACTGGGGCCAGGAGCAGCCCTGGATTCAGAGCTGCAGAGGAACAGAGAGCAGAAATAAAGCCGAGATGGCTTTCATCTACCTTTAACATGTTTACAGAACAAGAGGAGCCCACAAAAGGTAACTCGGGGCTATGAGGAGCTCACACGGGTTCTCTGCTCCTGGCCCTGCCTCTCTTCCTCTCTGCCTGGTCGCAAAATGCTCCTTAGGTCGAGCTCCAATAGATTCACCAGACATGCACGTTCGCTGGCTGAAATCTCCTCTTTCTGGAAGTACGAATACTAGGAAGAAAAGCATTCTCTCAACCTTCGCTGTACTCTGCACGGGGGGAAGCGCTGCTCTCTGCGAAGAATGCCACTCGAGAGGGCATGGCAATTTCAATTTCACAAAGCAAAGCCTCACTGTACTCTAAAAGAGACAGACTCTGGTGAAAATCATTTTTGGATAAGAATCTCAGGGAAACGAATGCATTTCAATGCACGGTAAGATCATTGTGTTCAATTCTGCACACAAAACAATACGCACAGTATCTGACTGCATTCTCAGGATGAGCCACGTGCGCACGTCCTATTACTTTTACCGGAATAATTAACATTGACGCTGCAGCCATCATTATGTTCGTGAACTGGATCTTCTCTCTGCAGACGACTGAAAGGCTACACCATTTACTATTCTTGCAGACTTCTAAAACTGTTCAGTAAATTCATCTGAACAATGAGTCAGTTTTCATTCCTACATACCTGTATTTATAGAAACAATAAAATGCATTTTAGCCACATCCCATTTTCCTGCACTCGGTTCTCTGCAGTGCCTTTAATCTTTCACTGAGCTTTTAACTTTCTTTTCCTTCCTGTTCAAATTTATTGCAATAAAGGTTCACCCCCCCGTGCCGCCTTTATGGTTGTTTTCCAGTAGTATTTTCTAGAAATACCATAAACGTCAATATCTTTCTTCCACTATAAAGGAGTTATCTCAGAGGCTAAACATTTACTTTTTAATTAAATTTTAAGACTGTACAAGGTTTTAGATTTTCAAGTAAGCATTTTTTTTCCTCTGAGATGTCAATTAAACATTGAAATCACTTTTCCACTCACAAATACCCAGCAATCTGTTGTATGGCTTTTGAGACATTTATAAAGAAATCTGCTTTGTAAATTTTCAGAATTATTCTTGAAACATTTGCCAGAATAACAATCTAATTTCAGAATGAGTAAAAAGGAAAAAAAAAATCCTAACCAACACAGTTATCCTGAGCAAAGACCTAGAGAAGCAGCAGTTTAACTTGCTCTATTTGGAGGACTGACGGACGCTACACCAACAAAAGAGCTGTTTTCCCAGAATGATCTCCATCTTCTCGCAGGGTTTTGCTGGAACCACTCTGTGCTAAAGCTCTATTGATGAACTCTTTTAATTACAGCCAAGGGCTAAATCCCCATCAGATCGCACTGGATCAGCTTTCACTACCCTCTTGGCTCGAGATGCCCTCCTGCTCCCAGTTCTGCATCCGTGAGCGTGCCGCCCTGGCCAGGCAGGAACGAGCTTCTTAGCAGCAATAAAAATGAATGGACTTTAAGGAAAACATTCACAGATTTCTCGACAGTACATTAGGAAGCAAAACAAGGTACAAGCCCAATTTTATTCCCACTATGTAGGTCATCTTTAATAGGATTCCTGGATTTGCCACTGCTGTTTTGGTTTAATTCAGAGAAAACTGATTGAAAGATTAAGTCTTCTGCAAATATGGCTCAGCCTTCTTATTCAGTTCCATCTATTTTGCAACCTCAAAGTAATCAAAGAAACATAAAACCAGAAATCAATTAACCATCTGGAGAAGAAAGAGACATGGAGACAACAATATTAAAAATTAATATTACCCTAAGTATTCTCAGGGAAGAACAGCATTTCAGATAAATGTACTGCAGTGTATCCTCTCCTGTCTGCTGAAGAGATCGAACGACGACATTACTGTGCAGGGACCCAAGGGCTCTTTGCTCTGCCTCTCCCTGAAGCACCTTTCAGCTGCTCCTGCACCAGAAGCCGTCTCACCTGAGGTTCTCCCTGTGCATCAGAAGGGCTGAGAGCAGGAAGAGTTCCAGATCCAGAGAGGAGTCAACGGCCGCGGCAGTGGGATCAGCAGGAGAGGTTTCACCGCCAGGGCCGTCCCCGAGGAAAGCGTGCTCCTGACTGAGGAGACGGCTTAGAGCACGCTGTAGCTGCCACTCACCCTTCATGGTACGAGTGAGCTCTCATCAGGGTATTCAGGCAGGCATTATGTTTTTTCCAATAAGCCAGCAGCAGACATTTCATATAGCATCCAGGGAAGAGCCTTACTAGCCATTGAAAGCAGCAGAGATTGAAATGACCTTGCTCAGGAATATGAGCAAATCCACAAGCACAACAAAGTGGTGCCAGGAGTTTAGGGAAAACAAGCACACCAGGCACATTTGTATTACTCTCGTGAACAAGACGGACGCTAACCTGAAAGCCACCTTCCCATCTGAACATCTTCTGTCTGTAATATTTACAAAAAGCATCAAGAAAGTTATAATAGAAAAAGAATCCTTCTGGTTTACTCTTGTTCCTCGTGTTTTTCGTCTAAGTTTGTGCACAGCCGATTCTATCTAAATGCTGCAGTTCGATGCACGAAGATGAAGCTCCACGTCTCTGTGGGTGCTAACTAAAATCAGCAAGCCTTCGTAATGGAAAAGAACAGTCACATGAATCAAATTCATACTTCTGGCCTCAGAAAGACAACAAATTCCGAGGACTTACTGAAAGCAGATACTGCAGATATTACTCTTGCTTCATTATAAACTTAAATATTTAACAGGATAAGAGTGGGCCAAAAAAAAAATAAAAATCCAACCCAAACAGCATAACCTATATGTTTTTCAAGACATCTTAAAATAACTGAGATAGATACACTATTTACAAAGAACTCTGCCACAAATTAAAATGCCCAGGGTACTAAGTTTAAAAACTGAAATGTAAATTTGCTGACTGCATTCTTTCAATTTAGTGCTGCCAAGAGGAAAAAAAAAAATATGGTGCTGGCAAAGAATCACGGGCTTAACTTGCTGCTATGAGCTGCCCTCGATTTCAAGGGGTTTCTCATTTGCAGAGCCAGGTGCTGCAACTGTTTTTTCTCTGATGGTTTCACTGCATGGAGCTCAGTTCAGACCCACATCTCAGTGACTTTACAGCTCCCAGCTCCATCTTTATGGAGATGCAGTAAAGACATTTAGAAAACAGCAATAAGAAGGACCAGATCATTCCACTGATGGTTAAGAAAAAGTACCTTTCTGGGGGCTTGGGGGATCCTGCTACAACAAAGTAGATGAGTGCACTGGAAGAAGAAACAGCCCACACTCCCAGCAGTTCTCAACAGCAAGGCTGACTACAGCTGTTAATATGCTTACTATTTTTTTATCATGTTAACTACTTTTTCCAGAACCTCCACGCTTGCTTTCAAAGAATAACTTCTGAATATGAACAGTTATAGTTACACAGTTAATCACCTCGGTGATCTAAGAAAACTGGAGTGTGAAACTGCTACGTATAAAATTAGTCACATGGATTTTTTTCTGCTAGCCTCTACGCCCAGATTTCAAGCAGGATAACTGGTCTGTAATCACCCAGGATTACGACAAATAACAATGGCTCACACACAAGTCTTTACAGGGAAGATATCTAGCACAAAACCATCTTAAGGTGAAAGAATGAGTATTCCTCTGAAAGGCAGTGGTACCACACAGATCGCTTGGCTTCCTGCTTCACTGCCTTTTGCAAAGGAAGAAAAGGACTAAAAATAGTAGCACGTAATCAGAAATCATCACATCACATCAGTGATAAATCAAGCAGAGTGCCAGAGATGCACATATATGCAGAAATCTTATTACATGGCCTTAATCTGCCGTGGCTGGTAGTGTGTGCAACGGCATCGCGCACCAAAGGCAGCATCGGGGGTTCAGTCTCAGACCCGTCCCCTTGTCCCTTTGCCAGCAGGAGACGGCAGTGCTGTGGGTGCAGAAGCAGAGAGGAATGCACGCCTGGCAGAGACATCCCTAGGAAACAGAGGTCTGCCGGTGAAGTGGGGAAGGGCTCACGCAGCACTATGTCCCAGGGGAGGTCACCTCACCTGCACGAAGGCCACCGCCGGGGGAGGCAACGCTGGCTGTGTAGGCCACCTCAAGCTCCCTGGCAGCACCCAATTAGCTTGGCAACTTAGGGAGTTGTGTTGGCAAAGAAAGAGGCCGACTCCTGGCTATTTAAATTCTGACTTGTCCAAAACCCAGTCTCCAGTCCCATTATCAGGCCCACTGCTGCCGAGTTTTGCATGCTACTCAAGGTGAAGACCTTGTTCTGCTCTCTTAACAGGAGCCATTTCACTCAAGAGTAACTTCAGGAAGAGAGATTACTTCCTTACGAAGCAGATGTCTACCACGTAGCATTCGACACTCAAATCAGCAACTCACACTTTCTTATTGTGTGTAGCTCCTGCACAGGCAACGGCCACAGTCGAATACCAACAATGGCAGAGCCTCAGGAACAGCGTGTTAAATCTTTTCACTTTGACAATCAGAAAAAGGATCTTTAAATTAAGCCACCTCTCAGAATTATGGTGGTCATCAGCGAAATGCTCCGTCAGGAAACAACTTCTATTTCAGCAGTTGATATCAAGGGAACTCTGCTTCTCACTTTATGAGCCAGCCTACACTGATGCAGCTACTTTTTAGAAGAGCATGAGAGAGCTGTGTAGAAATCAACACATAGTTTGAAATCTCAACCTACGAATAGATGTTCAAATTTTTATCTCTATAGGCATTTTATTTATATACAGTCAAGCCATTTATTCAGCAAAGCTGAAGCAGAAGATGAAGGAATTGAGTCTTGTCTACCTTACATCAACTCGACTTTACTGCATGAAAACATTCCTAGTTTCCATCAAAGAGAGAGGCAGTGCAGACATACTCAGTGTTTCCCTTGTGAAAACAAAGGTTTTGCAAATATTTAAAGCTGCTGTCCCTCCCTAGTCTCAACAGCTGAAATGTACCCTCACACAAACAGAGAAATACGGCCATCAGCACACACGCAGTGATAAAAGCATACCTGAATTTCTAGTGTGTTGTATCTACCATGCCATGAATTTTAGAAAAGTTTTGGCTCCCCGAGAGCGGAGTTTGACTAGCAAGTAAAAAGGGACTCAGTGCATTTCACTTGATAATCACTCATCTTGCTCTTCAGTGCCCCGAGGTGACAGACCCATGGGTTGAGGGTGCTCCGAGCAATGCTCATCCTTTCTCCTGGAAGGCCCTTGCCTTCAGAAGACCCTTCTCCAGGTGACCAAGTCATGGCACCTGAATAACAAACCCCAGATCCCTCTTCAGCCTGAAAGCTCCCCAGCAGCACCGTCGTGCAGTGAAACCCCAATACATCTGTAATCCATATAACAGAGACCCCAAACAGCAACCGTGCCACATGAAAATATGCAATCAGTAAGTGTAAATTCTAATAATAGCCCATATCTTCTCCATCTCAGAAGTATCTTAGTTACCACAAGCAAGAAGACGCTATCTCAAGGATTAGCTTTATATGACATAGTTCAAAAGATCAAACCGTAACACTCCCACAAGTGCACTGACTGAAACAGCAGGAAGCCCACAAGCTGAAAAGAAGTTCAGCTGCAACTGTGAAATGAAGCAATCAACAATTTAAAACCCCTGACTACAGTACACCTTTTAAAACTCACCGATTAACTATCTCAAATTTCATGCTTGTTCAAAATCTTATCCTGCACTCACCACAAAACTCAGCAAATCACAACCGTGTTCTCCAATGTCTCTTGTTGTACTCTGTGCGGGTTCCCCGCTTCTGGTGTCTTTGGCAATTATGCAATCACAGTTGAGATAGCTGTGATATAAAACTCTGACATTTTCATTGAAGAGCTTGGCCTGAAGTTCAAACCATATGCACAGTACAACTTAAGTTGCATCAGTCTTGGGACCAAGAGGTTTTATATTAGGGATGTATGATTATATTAATAATTCCACATGGAATACTTAAGAGAGGTAACACTGATTCTCATGAAGATGCTTACACATAAATATGGATCTAACAAGGAGGAATAAGTATCACCCTTCCCTGGCTAAGGTCTCCAACCTCAAATAAAATAAAAAATAAAACGGACGGTGAAAAAAACAAAGCTGATGGTGACTATGGCCATTTATTAGTAGAATGGCCAAAACATCGTAGAACCCCTTCCTCCTCCATCCTATTTTTTTTGACACATTATAATGCTGTTTTAACTGTATTTTAAACTTAGTTTTTAGAATTTATTAGTCCAGAAGGACACACGGTACAGTTTCGTGATGGAAAAATGGTCTGAGCTACACCCTGTGTCTGAATCTTTGCTCTCCTCTTCAAAGACAAATGCACTCCTGAAGGAACATTTCCACCTCTGGAAAAGCACACAACCTTCCAGTGAAATAACATTTCCTTTACATCTGCAGAGGCTGGAAGTAAAGATTTTTGTTCCTGTTGCTGACTTCCCAGTTAGTCAAAAAGACATCTTTAATCTGCCAGATACTCTATAGTCATTGATCTTCAAACACCTTCTATGAAATAAATTACATTTTTTTGTTGATTTATGCCAAGATTACCGTCGCCTATATTCCTATTCCAAGGGATCTGAGTCTTTTTCCAAAGGAAGATCACTGTTCTCTTAAGTTGCTCTCCATGAAGTAGGCCAGGTCCTACAGCACGGCCAGGTGAGGCAGAGGGGACCCTCCCACACCATCCACCCTGCTCCAGCTCTGCCCGAGACACAGAGTTCGCCCATACAGCCGCTCACATCTCCCGGTGGGACTGACGACATGCTTACCTGGGACAGGAGATGTGGTGGAGGAAAGGGGTGAACAAAGAAGGGACGGGCTGCTAGCGGAGTTCTTCTCAAACTAGCTTTGAGAACAGCCTTGTCCCACATTACCATTGGCCAGCACAGCCGACAAAAGAAAGGAGGTGCAGCTGCGAAGCCTTGCAGATGACGCAAGACCAGGAGGTGCCATCAGCTCTAGAAAGAACCAAACTATCACAGGGGAAGAACTGGATGCTGCTGAAGACCAGAGCAATACTGTTTCCATTAACACAGCAAAGGCATAAATATTTCATAGAGTGAACACTTACTAATAGTCAAGAACAATGCCGACACAAGAACAAACCAGTAAAACTAGGCCAAAAATAAAAAAATAAAAACAACTCCACTGCAATTCAGAAGGTAAGAGTAGAGGCAGGAGATTTAACTAATGGTTTTAAGGCAAAGTTTTACACATTTATGAAATGGATTACATAACCCAATTGCCGGTAATACCGAGGGACTGGACATGCTGACTCAGGAAGTCCCCTCCAGTGTTACTGTCCTAAGTTTTTAATTAAGAGTGGGTGTCTTTCTGAGAATGCTAGAGGCAAAACAGTTACAGATTTGGTGTAAAAATTACCACGTGGTAAGAAGTCCATAGGGATCAAGTCTGGAGTAACTCAACTTAAACCAAGACAGTCCCCAGCTCTATAACTACACATACTACTACATACATATTTAATACTAATTAATTTAGTATTACATACAAATTTAATACTAATACACTGTGTGTGTGTGTGTATAAACATCTAGTAACAGACCATTCAGTATTAAAACTACAGGTTGAGTGGATGCTGGACACCCATCACGTCGTGATACGCACAGACCTCCTGCTTCACACGCTGCTTCCACAACAGGCTGTGCTATGAAAGCTGGACGCTTGGACAGAAGCATTCTCAGTAAAATTACATGGTAAATACTACTTTAAGATAACTTTCCTTATTTCAAGAGCATAGATGTTAATTTTCTCCCATGTCATAGATATTGTCATACCACAAGTGTAGCAAGCGGAGAGCACCAACAACTGCTACTCAAACTCTTGCCTCCCTATTTTTAATTTCTTTCTAATTTTTTTCATGTATGACATTGCATTATTGAAGTCACAGTTTTCCGCTTCCCACATAGCTTAACAGGGGAGCTTCCCTTCAGGGAGACAAAAGGTACTGATGCACCGTTTTTAAACGCTGAACAGAAACAGAGCATAGATAACAATGGATAATGAAACATATTAACGGAACAAACATTTTAAAAAAGAAAATCATGCAATGTAGTAATGTACGGTTTTCTTCCTTTGTGATGACTACGATGTATTTGTATGTATTTTTTTTATCTGGAATTACAGTGCAAATCCCGTGGCAATTTCGATCCAACTCGGGCTCCACACTACAAAAGCCACCCAGCTGAAGGGATGTAAAGAAACCAGGGAAGTGAGGCTGAGGTGGGGATGGTAAAAGGCAGGCAGTGTTTCATATAACTCGAATTACAAAGATGCTGCAATTGCATTTAATGCTGCTACAAAAGGTGGCTGTGATGAAAAATTGTGTGGAACCACATAACTATCCTGCGAGGTGCTTAAGTCATTATTTTACAGATTCAAAAAATTTTAACAAAGTGTGCAGAAGATTTGCCAAAGACCACCGTGGGAGTGAGCAACAGAGCAGCCACCGAGGCTCGAGCAGAATGGGTAGCAAGCTGGTGGGAAGGGAAGAGACAGCCACCAAGGAAGGAATGAAGCTGACAGCCATCACCAGATGGACAACCCCAACACCACGGCCACGACCAGTCGGTGGAGCCTGTGACGTCCCTGAAGCTGAACGCGTGGACATGTGTTCTGCTGGACTGAGACCTCCAGAGAGGGACAACTAGTGTAAGCAGAGACCCCACGCAGCCCCGGCAGGCGCTCGCAGCCGGGCCACCTCAAGCTCTATCCCCGCTTGTGGAGCGGAGGTGCTGCAGGACTCCGCCAAGGCACTGCGCTGGGAAGCCCCTTCGAAGCAGACCTCTCCAGTTATGCAAGTAAGAAGAGATTTCCGGAGGCAGAAGGTACTTAGTACAAGGCGTGTACAAATCAATGGACAAAAATAACATTTTAGTTTAAATCTAATGTGCTTTTAAACGCAAATGCTCAGAGATAGCATGTGAAAGTACACTAGGATCTGTTGAACACTAATCAAAAATGAAACAGAATTATTTCTCTAACAAAGTCTTTCACCATTTCCTAATAAAATGAAAATGCAGTAAGAAGTACAACTTGTATCATTTCTTAAACATTTGTGCGTAAATACTGTATCTCTTTATTTTATATGGAGCCAAACTGCATCAAACCAATGAGAAACAACTTGTTTTTAAAAGACTACAGAAAAGCACAAAGTGATAAACAAAATAAAATACATCATTTGGGGTGGGAAATCTCTATTTAAATAATTAAAATCAGTTACAGGAGCTTATTTTCAGTCACTTCAGTCACTACCCTACTAAGGGTAAAACTGATACCAAATGCAATCTGGCACACCCAACGCACTTTAAAAGCAAAGCCACGCACTCTTCGTGTAGCTGTAACACTGGAGAAGACAAATTCCTTGTGCAAGAAGAGCCTATTCAGTGTTATGCAAAAGTGAAGAGCCCAGCTGCCACAACCATCCTTCTGTGCTTCCCTCACTGCTTTTTTTCCATCCCTATTCCACGAATCTCTCTTTCATTTTAAAGGAAAGGATATTTCTAGCAGGTATGTGTCATACTGTACAGTACTGCACCTTCACCATCTAAAAGAAGAAAATAAATCTATTGCTAGCTGCTCAGATCTTCTTAGGAAGCAATCCAGAGGTGTCGCAAAGCTGTACAGCATTTTCACCAATCTAGCAACAGTTTTCTGAAATACTCAGCAGACATCGTATCCACATCTGCTGTAATGTCTTACGTAACAGAACACTTCTGTTTCCACAGCAGGGACTGGGGGTCAGAATTTAACCCTCCTATTGGAGGTAAGGCTCCTTTCTTTTCTGGTGGAGCTTCAGATGAGCTTTATAACTAGATTTTGGAAGGTCAAATTTAGACCATGTAGAGAAAGACATCAGATTATACCCAATATAAATCAGTGGATATTTCACTAACAAAAAAAATCCACTTCATGGGCTTCTGGGGAGAATATTGAAACTTAGCAGCAATAAATGCAGTGAAATGGGAAGGCAGACCCAGACAGAGGCAGTTAATTAATGTCATTGTCACCATGAAATATAAAACTCCTAAGATCTAGTAAGAAAAACGCTACTTAATGAATCAGTTACTTGAAAATCTCTTAGCTCTGAAACAACTCACTCTGATTTTAGCTCTGATACTCTGAAACATAATCTATACAGTTTACTTAAGTAATGCTGGAGGAGAATGTATGCACCAAATTAAATGCTGAGAGCACCAGATTCCTCTTAAATTTACCACCACAGGCAACTCTACAACAAACGCCATCAACTCTGCCTACCCACTCCTCAACCTAGGGAGGTTTCTCCTGAAAACAGACACTTGCCTTCTCAATTGGCTCTAAAGCAAACAGAGAGACCCAAAGCTCGGTATAGGAGATGTGCCACGTGAGTAACCAGCCATTTTCACCGTCTTCCTAGTCCTGTGCACTCAGACATGGGCGTTTGCACACACCACGGACCTCCTGCCTTACTCCCCATCTCTGTTTGCTGTGACACGCTGAATTTAGACTGCTCATTCTTTAAACACATGTCCTACTGACCCACTTCCTGCAAGACACAATGTATTTTACAATGACTGACAGCAAAAAAAAAAAAAAAAAAGGATTCTGTTTTAGCTCAATCAAAACGTGTATTTGGATTATTTTCCAAAGCTATCATTGATTGGTGAACAAAAACTGTAAAATATCCTGAAACGCCGCCTCTCTCCAGAGTGGGAAGGGGAAGGTACTTCTGCTTAAGTGAGTTCTTCTAAATGTGCTGTACATCATGTTGCATCCTTCTTCCGAATGTGCTATTCATAAATGTGTTGCAAATGAGCCCTTTCGGTCCTTTTTCAAGCACAGAATCCCAGAACCAAGAATTTCAGCCAGACTCTGAAAAAGAGGGCAAAAAGCGAACGTGCCTCCGGGCACCCTGAAAATACCCAATCGTTAACAGATTAGTTAATTTTCCTGCTTTGAATTAGGATTTACAATTCCTATGCACAATTATCTTTCAGGAGAAACTCAGCACTTGCCCAACAACTTTTCAACAAACACGGCAGATGGAAGNGCCAGACTCTGAAAAAGAGGGCGAAAAGCGAACGTGCCTCCGGGCACCCTGAAAATACCCAATCGTTAACAGATTAGTTAATTTTCCTGCTTTGAATTAGGATTTACAATTCCTATGCACAATTATCTTTCAGGAGAAACTCAGCACTTGCCCAACAACTTTTCAACAAACACGGCAGATGGAAGGGCAGGCAAGTCTGGTTTGATGCTCCTACGTTGCTTCCCCGCTCCAGGGGGATGAGCAGCTGTGCTCAAGCCCTGGGAGGCAACTAGCGTTCATGGCACAAAGCGAAGCGGCCGAGGTTGGGACAGCCAAGCCCCAGGCAGAACGGGAAAGAAAAAGAAGAGCCGGAAACTGGTTTTGTCAGACCCAATTGAGCATCACATCCTGCCTTCAGCAGGTCCCTTCGAATCAGGGCACTGAGACAGAAGGCAGACACCGGCAGCTGTCCACAACCGGCGGAAACCACGTCACCATCCAGTTCAGGAGTAAAAGGTCCAATGGTTCCTATTGGTACCTGAACTAAAGCGATCTGTCTTAGAAAGCAAGACAACTCCAATGAGCTGAGTCCATCATTCTAGACACCCTGCAGCCCAACAGACTGAAAAGCAAACTGCAGACGAACAGAATACCACACCTGATGCACCAATTTTGAAGGCTGACCACCTCCTTGCAGAAAATAAGGGATCTTCTACCACAAAATACAGAACTGCAGCATTTGTCGCTGCAGATGTGCAGCATCCCTGGACGTGCAGATTAGCTGTCAATCTTCCCGAGATCAATGTGCAGCCTCAGACTGATGATCTATTTATTTGAAAGACTGGACTAGAACTGAAATCACTGTTAATCAAGAAGCAGAGGGACAAAACGCCAGCCCTGCACGCATCTGCTAGCCCTCGCACAGCGGTAAGCAAGGCCTGGACACAGTCAGTGTGACACAGGCTGAGCCCACGAGGCTCGCACACACAACATCATGTAAGTATCTGAGTACAACGGTGCAGTCTCCTAGAAATGCTGAGTGGGTTCCCACTGGGGAAGGCAGGAGAGGGTCCAGTTGGCTGCTCAGACATCACTTCACCACCAGGACTGTGCAGGAGAACTATGCAGGAGGTAACACCATGAACAGAGCAGCTCCTCTCACCGGGGAAACCCCACGCTTCCTCCTCAGCAGCATGAAAGGATCTAGACTGCTACAACTTGTCGGAGGCAGCACGACAACTGATGATGGTGGAGATGAGTGCCATCTTTATCCTCCTCAGTGGCCAAGAGGAAGAACAAAGGCGCCAGGGTGCCTCTGCTAGATGTAAGATACCGTCATTCTCAGAAAAGTGAAGACTGGCTAGGGATTCTTCTTGAAACTTCATCATTGCAGTTATTTGAATTCATTTACAATGGTAGTAAGTCAGAATCTTCCCAGACTTCGGCTTTTCTCTTACAATTCTACCTCCTGAACGCCCAATGCTAGGTTCTGCCTTCATATCCCAACAACATCCTTGAGAAATCCGCCTGCAGAGCCATGAACAGAAAGTGACCACGAAGCAGCCTGCTTCATTTCATCATGAGAAAAGAAAAAGCTTCCCAAAGCCTGCTTGGGGATTACAATTCGACTTACGCGGGTAAACCTCTTGAGGGCAAACCTGACCATAACCCCGGATCATCATCATAAACTAACACCCAGAATATTATTGTGAATTGCTCTTTATTTAAAGTAACAGCTCAAGTGCTTGCTCAGATTAATTTTACTTTGAAGTTTATTTTTTAATAATACACACTGATATTTATGAATAAGTTATATGAGCTTGAGTGACAAAAAGAGGATTTGTATGAAGGATCTGTGTTTGGAAGTAGATTTTTCTTCCTTCAGGATTAGTGAGAATAAAACAAGGTTACCAGGTGGCAAGGACTGATGGGCATTACGTTTGGGAAGCCTGATTCGTCACCAAGACGTGATTTAGAAATACGTATCGTATGGTCAGTTTGTACTGCCTGTCGCAAATCTATTTTGTTAGCTTTAAATTAACAGAACTTGTAAACTGAAGAGTCTCCAAATTCATTTCATCTAATTAGTGTACACTTCATACCATTTATTAGAAAAACTTAGAATAACTAATCAAGCGTTTTCCGTAAGTGGCTTTCCAGCAACTGTTAGTCCTATACATCTCCAATATGCTAAAAAAAAGCTATAGCTTTTACATTAAAAAAAAGCATTCTGCACACAAACTTTTTATGGGGGGAAGATCAAAGCAGAAGGAAGGACAAGCTGCTTCTGCATTTCTGCATCAGAGCATTGTTTCCTCTGCCTAACCCCAAAGCATTACGTCTTGTGTTTTAGCTCTTAGTCTGCATTTGGTACCCCTCCACCAGACCAGCTTGGCTTCTCACCAGCAGAACACATCTCTCTCCTGCATCTCAAAACCAGCGCTGGCTGTTTTGCCACCGAGTCAGATCCCATGGGAGACAAGGTCCCGGGAACAGACCGGCACATTCTGCAGCTTTCAGGACGCCGCACTGCTGCCAGCCTGGGTTCCATCCACGCTGTCGTCCCGGCTCCGCACCCCATCACTTGCTGACTCACCTTACGCCTGATGGAGTGATGCACGAAGAAGGAAGCAAATACAAGAAGGGCAGACTCATAACACTAAAATCATAAAGTGAAGTGGGAAGAGAGGCTGCTGCTCTTAAACCTCTGCAGACGGTCTCTCCCCTGGTGTTGTGTTGACAGGGGTAGGGGTAGGGGCAGGACCGGAACCAATGTAGCGCTGCAGCAAACCTTTCATCCGCTTGCAGAGACAGCTCTCGACCCTCACATCCGAGCAGAGAAAAGGCACCATTTAATTATGTCCCAGAAAATNAGAGCCATGAACAGAAAGTGACCACGAAGCAGCCTGCTTCATTTCATCATGAGAAAAGAAAAAGCTTCCCAAAGCCTGCTTGGGGATTACAATTCGACTTACGCGGGTAAACCTCTTGAGGGCAAACCTGACCATAACCCCGGATCATCATCATAAACTAACACCCAGAATATTATTGTGAATTGCTCTTTAAATAAAGTAACAGCTCAAGTGCTCGCTCAGATTAATTTTACTTTGAAGTTTATTTTTTAATAATACACACTGATATTTATGAATAAGTTATATGAGCTTGAGTGACAAAAAGAGGATTTGTATGAAGGATCTGTGTTTGGAAGTAGATTTTTCTTCCTTCAGGATTAGTGAGAATAAAACAAGGTTACCAGGTGGCAAGGACTGATGGGCATTACGTTTGGGAAGCCTGATTCGTCACCAAGACGTGATTTAGAAATACGTATCGTATGGTCAGTTTGTACTGCCTGTCGCAAATCTATTTTGTTAGCTTTAAATTAACAGAACTTGTAAACTGAAGAGTCTCCAAATTCATTTCATCTAATTAGTGTACACTTCATACCATTTATTAGAAAAACTTAGAATAACTAATCAAGCGTTTTCCGTAAGTGGCTTTCCAGCAACTGTTAGTCCTATACATCTCCAATATGCTAAAAAAAAGCTATAGCTTTTACATTAAAAAAAAGCATTCTGCACACAAACTTTTTATGGGGGGAAGATCAAAGCAGAAGGAAGGACAAGCTGCTTCTGCATTTCTGCATCAGAGCATTGTTTCCTCTGCCTAACCCCAAAGCATTACGTCTTGTGTTTTAGCTCTTAGTCTGCATTTGGTACCCCTCCACCAGACCAGCTTGGCTTCTCACCAGCAGAACACATCTCTCTCCTGCATCTCAAAACCAGCGCTGGCCGTTTTGCCACCGAGTCAGATCCCATGGGAGACAAGGTCCCGGGAACAGACCGGCACATTCTGCAGCTTTCAGGACGCCGCACTGCTGCCAGCCTGGGTTCCATCCACGCTGTCGTCCCGGCTCCGCACCCCATCACTTGCTGACTCACCTTACGCCTGATGGAGTGATGCACGAAGAAGGAAGCAAATACAAGAAGGGCAGACTCATAACACTAAAATCATAAAGTGAAGTGGGAAGAGAGGCTGCTGCTCTTAAACCTCTGCAGACGGTCTCTCCCCTGGTGTTGTGTTGACAGGGGTAGGGGTAGGGGCAGGACCGGAACCAATGTAGCGCTGCAGCAAACCTTTCATCCGCTTGCAGAGACAGCTCTCGACCCTCACATCCGAGCAGAGAAAAGGCACCATTTAATTATGTCCCAGAAAATGCCCCTATTTCACCTTCATGGGAAGGAAAGAATTATTTCTACCACTGTTATTTGCATTAACATCGATCCTAGTTCTGCATCAGGAGACAAGCAATGGGATATTAAATCTTTGGCTTACAATCCTATATAGTTTCATTGCTACAATTTTTTGTAGGAAAGGCACGCTCAGAATCTACAGATTACCACCCTTCACATGGTAGACACGCTGATAGCAGGCGAAAGCAGTGAGAGGCTGTCACTATTGGTAAGGAAGTTTATTTTACCATTTAAGAGGGAAAGGTGAAAATTAAAATCGTTACAACTAACGCTGCCTACTTAGGTATGAATTTGAACCACAGGCGTCTCCAGAAATATTTTTTGTTGTTGCTTACTTTTTTAAATATATGGTTATTACCTTCAGCTGTTGAGTTTTAATCATAACCTGCAGTGTTGTCATCAATTCTGAATCATGTTCAAGTGATACCACTGACAAAGGACATCAGAGAAAAATGAGAAAAGATTATTAATATCCCAATGATTTCAGGTTTGTCTCACCCAGAAGACATGGGATTACTTTACAGACGCTCACACTTGTGTTCCTTTTTACTTGTGAACAATTAAATGGATATATTTTGGAACCTTACAACAAGTAAGGAGGAAAGTATCATAAATACATTTGCATGCTCAGTAGAAAAAAATCATTACAAATATCACAGTACTCTTCATGAAAACAAAGGATCTAGTTTCTCTGGGACCAAGAGCTTCTGTAATTGAAGACAACTGCAAAACAGGATGCAAGGTAAACTGGAAGAATCCTCTAATAATGACACAGATTCTGCTGCTCATTCTGTTGGTGAAATCTGACAGTGCTTGCGGGCTCCAGGAACAGACCAAGAGGGGTCTAAAGAATATAGAGACAGACCTTGCACACAGACGGCTGTGCACTAAGCCTGCATTTCATGCTTGCCAGTTACTTTCAACTGCATATAATAGAAAGGATCCATGTGACAAGCAAAGCCTTTCTTTATCTGGTATCCACTATTCCCAAATGCTTTGCTCCTTCGATGCTATGAGGTCACCATCAAGCTGCAGGAACTCCCATTAATCAGCTATTTGTGAGGTCTGGTTTCAGCGTGGGGAAACAGAAAGTGCCTTCCCAGGCTGTGACTCATTTCACAGAGAAAGAAAACACAAGGTAGAAAGGGAAAAAGGGCTCACAGTGGAGAACACCCGAGGCTGGAGCACAGAGCATCACTTCTGCCACCCTTCCTCACCACCTTCTTACACGGAATTAGTGTACGAGGGAGGGACAATATTTAAAGTATCCCTTAACAAACAGGGGAGGGGGACATTTCCAAAAGCCTTTCTGTTGTTTGAGATGCAGATGGGAGCTAGCGAACTTGCAATATTGCCACTCGGCTGGAGAGCTCTTTAAGTATGTGAAGCCACAAAGAACCGTGCAGCAGCTACAGTCCGTGTCTCTCACAAAGGACCATCTCTTCCCAAAGCGCTGCCCACTGATTTTCAAACAAAACACCAGAGGCATCTCCAACTATTACATAAAAATAAAATATGGGTAAGCGAACGTGCTTACCACGTAAAATAACAATGCAAATAGCAAGCCATAAAGAGGAAGCAATGGCCGTGGCAACTGAGATGTTGCTTTTTTTTTGGAAGTGGGAAAGGATGGCACGCAGGTGTCTCTCGAACACAACTCCCACAGCAGCAATGCCAGTAAAGGGCTTTTACAGTTCACAACCTTTTTGGGTCCTGCACCTGGGGAAGCACAACCCCCAGCAGCACTGGGGCCACCCAGCTGGAAAGCAGCTTGGCAGAAAACTGGGAGTCCTGGTGGACACCAAGTGGAACACAAGCCAGCAACGTGCCCTTTGCGGCAAAGGCGGAGAATGGTGTCGTCAGCTATTGCCAGCAGGTCAAGCAGGTGATCTTTCCTTTTATTCCCTGGTGAGGCCACCCCCGCGTGCTGTGTGCCCTGCTGGGCTCTCCAGTGCAACAGATCCAGGGACATACTGGAGAAAGTCCATGAAGGGCCACAGGATCATGAAGGGGCTGGAGCACCTGGAGAAGGGAAGGCTTAGGGGGATCTCATCAATGTACATAAATACCTGAAGGGAGGGTGCAAAGACGATGGAGCCAGCCTCTTCCCAGTGGTGCCCAGCGACGGCACCAGAGGCAATGGGCACAAACTGGAACACGGGAGGTTCCCTCCGAACATCAGAAAACCCTTCTTCACTGTGAGGGTGACTGAGCACTGGCACAGGTTTCCCAGAGAGGTGGTAGCGTCTCTACCCTTGGAGATATTCAAATGCAGCTTGGAGATGGCAGCCTGCTCCAGGTGTCTCTGTTTGAGCATGGTGGTTGGACCAGACAACCTCCAGAGATCCCTTCCAACCTCAACCAGTCTGCGATTCTGTGAAAGTACCCAGAGCACAGATACACCCACGGGGAAGCTCAGAAGGCAACAACTCCAAAGAGAGCCCACTGCGAACGTCACACATGGCAGTGCACACTGCTTCAAGGGGTCCCTGTGCGGCCAGCGCTCACATCACGTCACCAGGCAGCTTGGAGCAGCACTGCCCACCTCTCGGTTGGATCCACCAGCAAGACAACAACTCTTTTGAGAGCTGCAGCCTGGAAGGCTCTGCCACACGGTCACGCACTGGCCCATCGCTTCCAGAGCCGAGCAAAGGCCCAGCCAGCTGACACAGGCAGCGTCACCTGCCCTCCAACGCCTGCAGCCTGGAAACACACCTACCACCACAAGCAGAAGAGCTGTGATTTACAAACAGCCACGTTTAGTGAGACAGAGGCTTCCTTAACCACTTTCCAGTGGAGACTGCTTCCACATGCTGCACTGCGTAGTGCAGAACACAAGCTATAAAAGCCTTTCACGAGAGGCTCAGACCTCCTAACCAGCACCAGGTACTTATCTCTATACCATACGTATATGCATGTTAAACCAGCACCCATTTTAAAAATTCTAATGAGCATTAACTGATGTTGTCAATCAATCAACCAAGATCTTACTTTGCTATTAATGCACCTTTTCGTTTCTGTGGATCATTCCCACCACCATTCCCTTGCGATATATCAAATTTCACCAGAAGCAGTTCTCATGCAATGAGAGGAGGCCACCTCCACGCCTGGCAGAGGTCCGCCTTGCTTTTCTGACCTCCAGGAAGCGGTGCTAACATACGCCAGTCAGCCCCGTGCTTCTGGGCTTCCCATCCGTGAAAGCTTTTACGTGCATTTACACGTGCACGCTAACCTTGGAGTCAGTGCCCAAACCTGACCAGCTGTCTCTGCAGAAACCAGCACTTAGGGCACACGGTGGTGGTTTTCTTCAAGGGAAGAAGAATCCAGAACACAAAGACAGTAGCTTACATAAAACAAAATGTCTCATTAAGAGTGGACCCAATAAAGATTGTTTTCCCTGGGGATTTCTGCTGGTGTCCCTAGCTCTTCCCCCGTCGCAATTCTACCCCCATGTGTCTTCTGAGCAGTCAGCAAAAAGAGACAGCGTTTGCACGGGCTAACGAGAGCTGGACCCACCTGCCCCACATGGCAACACTCCTGCTACTGACCTACATGCTGTCTGTCTCTCCTCTAGGAAGGACCTTCACTCGGCAAAAAAAAAAAAAAACTGTAACTAGATTTTTTTTTTTACAAATATGGCTGAAAGTAGTCACCGGCTTCCTAAGTTATTGGGGCAACTGCCTAACAGAGCGATCACATAAGCTTAATTTCCTTAAGAAATTAAGCTAAAAACAATACTTAACTAGTAAAAAGAAATCAACACCCTGTGTTAGCATACACCACCACAAATACCAGGGCCATCATAAAGGTGGTGAACGGACTTGGAGCATCTTTCATAGGAGGAGAGGCTGAGAGAGCTGGAGCTGTTCAGCCCTGAAAAGAGATGGCTCAGGGAGGTCTATCGGTGTGTTTGGGTCCCTGCCACGAGGGAGTGAGGACCAGGGAGCCAGACCCCTCTGGACAAGAGGCAATGGGCACAAATGAAACCACACAAAATTCCATCTGAACACGAGGAAGCACTCCGTTACTGTGAGGGCGGTCAAACACAGGGATGGGTTGCCCACCGAGGCTGTAGAGTCTCTGTCAGTGGAGATGCTCAACCTGTGACGGGACGCAGTCCTGGACAACCTGCTCTGGCTGACCCTGCTTGAGCAGTACATGTTGGACTAGATGAGCTCAGGAGGTCACCGCCAAATGCCGTGATTCCTCAAAACACCATACCATGCAAGCAATAATTACCCTATGCTCATACATAATAAGAAACAGATGGAAGAAAACAAAAGCAGCAAAAATCTGGTGCAATGCCACATTTCAGCAGCTTGGAGGTCACGCAAAACTGAAACACCGTGTACTAAGCCCCGTAATCACAGAGACTGACAGCACCGCCTCATTTTGGGGAACTTCCATTTTCAACCCACTTGCCTAGGTGCTTCGGCTGTCCTGTTTTAGGACAAGCAGAAAATAGGGAGCCACTCTGCAGCTGAAGTGTTTAGAAAATAAAGCAACAACTTGCTTTTGGCAAGGATTGTTTTAGACAATTATATATAGAATCACCTTAGAGAAGGAGAAGAGTATTGAGAACGAAACCTTTCCTTTACAGCATTCAGCGAAAGTGAAATGCAAGTTGTTAGAAACAGCCCTACTGTAACAAAACACCTACAGAGTCTGCTTGTGCGCAATTTCTGCATAAAGACAAACAAGCAAGATTTGGTGGTTCTGCAGCGGTGCTAACAAGACAGCACAATGCACATTTTTACGCCAGAAAACAATGCCCACTTGTGGTTTCAGCTACTTTGAAATTAATAAACTAATATAAAGTAATTATAACTCAGGGTCTTTTGACACGATATTGTGAGAGAAGAACAGATCAGTTTTTCATCTCCAACTCCCAACCTCTAGTGTCACTTTACTACTTGTAATTAGCACTCATATGCAGAGAAGAACCAAGATTTGGGGTCAAATCCTGTTCCCAGAGGAGGATCCTCCCACTTAGAAATGAAGGTCTCACCCCAAGACTTGAGGCGCGGCACAGGAGGCCGAACACTGCTCGAGAAGTGGCATGGACCCTCCCTGGTGCCTGTGGGCACTGCTACAGAACAGCAACCCACATTCTGGTGGGAAAAACGTTCTTCTTGGTTCTGATTGTTTACAATTACCTGGCAGACAGCAGAATTCTCTGTAATACGTAGATTTTCACCTCCATAACACGTAATTTACTGCATAGTAAGCGGCATATGGGAAACAGGTGCAACTAATGTACTTTTTGTTACACACAGAGGTAAATAACAGCCACATATTCCATATACGACCTTGTAACAGGGATTATGTAGAGACAGAATCACAGGTTCACAGCATGGCAGGGGCTGGCAGGGCCCTCTGGAGATCCCCCAGTCCAACCCCCTGCTAAAGCAGGTGCCCCCAGCGCAGGGGGCACAGGGACACGTCCAGGCGGGGTTGAATCTCTCCGCAGAAGGAGACTCCACAGCCTCTCTGGGCAGCCTGGGCCAGGGCTCGGGCACCCTCACGCCAAACAAGTTCTTCCTCACGCTCAGGGGGAACTGCCCGGGCTCCAGTTTGTGCCCGGTGCCCCTCGTCCTGGCGCTGGGCACCACTGGAAAGAGCCTGGCCCCGTCCCCTGGACACCCGCCCTTTAGATATCGATGAGCACTGAGGAGATCCCCTGCCAGCCTTCTCCTCCCCAGGCTGAACAGCCCCAGGGCTCTCAGCCTCTCCTCACAGCACAGATGCTCCAGTGCCCTCATCATCCTCATTGCCCTCTGCTGGGCTCTCCCCAGTCGTTCCCCGTCTCTCCTGAACTGGGGAGCCCAGCCCTGGCCCCAGCCCTGCAGATGTGCCCTCCCCAGGGCAGAGCAGAGGGGCAGGATCCCCTCCCTCCACTGCTGCCCACGCTCTCCTCAATGCCCCCCAGGGCACCCTCGGCCTTCCTGGCCCCCAGGGCCATGGCTGGCTCACGGTGACCCTGCTGTCCCCCAGCACTCCCAGGTCCTTCTCCACAGATCCCCAGCAGCTCAGCCCCAGCCTGTCCTGGTGCATGGGGTTGTTCCTCCCCAGGTGCAGGACCCTGCCCTTGCCCTTGTTGAACTCCATCAGATTCCTCTCCGCCCAACTCTCCAGCCTGCGCAGGTGATGCTGAAAGGCAGCACAGCCTCTGGGGAGTCGGCCACTCCTCCAGCACAGTACCTATTCCCTTTTGGTAGCAAGTCTCCTTGCAGACACTTTTTTCTGACTTACATTGAGCTGTGCATAAGGACGACAGAGTATCATCATCATCGGTGCTTTTTAAATCTCAGCAAACGCTATCCTGCTACAGTTCCTGAGTTTTCTTCCATGAAATGTAACTGTTGTCACTACATTTGCTTCCAAAAAACACATCCTGTGTCTAGTAAGTCAGGAACGGAAATCCACCAGAGTCCAAAGGTGCAAGATCATTCCAATTAGACTGTTCCATTCCCCACTTGCAGTCCCATTTTTTTCCCCATAAATAGCACACTTAAATTATTTCTCAGAAGCTGCAAAATAGTGTTTCTATGCAACATTTAATAAGTAAAGTCTCATGTACTTAGACTCATTTTCCAATCCCTACATGCATTCAAAAGAATTTTAAAATATTACTTATTAGTCCATTAATACATCATTAAAACTCAGGGCTAAAACTTTAATTGACTGGTTCTCGCTTTCAGTATTAGTAATGCACCGCAAGTGTCCCCTCCTCATCAAGTTTGCAAGATTCTTGTACGCAATTATTAAGCAACAAGAATACGTCTGTGAAAATACTGCATGGTGCTTTAGCTATTTCATTAACTACCCCTTATCAAAGCAGAACTTGACTCCTAGTACGACTACTGAATCACAAATCTTCTGCTCTTTCTTAGTCTAAAAGATGGAAAAGCGCCACTTTTTAAGAAGCTGTGTAGTGAAACGAGGATGACGATTATTCCAGTCCACAGACTACCACCTCGAGAGTCTGAACACCAAACCCCGTGGTTCACAGTCCTCATTTACGGCTGAAAAGATGCCCTTGATTTCAGCAGGGCACAGTGCAAGTCATCTCCCCCCTCTGTTTTGTCTCCATCTGAGTCTTTGTAAGCCAAGGATTTTTGTTCCTCTCCATCACAGGGGTTCGTCCCTCTCATGATCCGCTTTCAGATCCCCCCTCCCAGCTGAGCAGCTGACATGGCTCTCACGGGAGCAAACCCACACTCCAGGAAACCGCAGATGCTGACTTGGGGAACTGTTTTATTAAGGTTCAAGGTGCAGTATTGGTAAAAACAAGTTTCAAAAATCAGATGCTGTACTCTTAAAAGTCATTTCTTGCTCCAACTAAATAGCTTACTGCTGACAAAAAAAAAGCTGTGAGACTGCAGAAAAATTACCAATTTTAGGAAGTATTTTTTTAAACTACGTATCAGCAGAAGTGTTGAGCCCTCTGTGCTGCTGGCATTCCAAAGTGAATTCTTCACGTCCACAGGACTGCAGCTGGTTTTGTTCAGTGTTTTTTCTCTCCTGCTTTCCCAGCGGCGGCCGGGCCGCAGAGGCACCTGCCCGCCCGGCTCCGCGGTGCTGCGGGAGGCGCCGGGCCCGGCCGGGCCGCCCA
>VZSC01007705.1:149750-206459 GCA_013398225.1 Steatornis caripensis
ACCGCCCCGGGAGCCCGGAGCGCCCCCTGCTCCCCGCCCGCCCCTCCCGGGCCGCGACCGAGGGACGGGGGTCCGGGGCCTCGGGGCGGCCGCGGCGTTCCCCGCGCGGGCATCGCGGGCCCGCAGAGCGCCGCTGCCCGCACATCGGCGCTTTCCCGCTGGGGAGACGGCGACCCCCCCGCCCAGGAACAGCCCGTCCATCCGAGCCATCCCCCGGGCCTGGCACTCGCCGCTTGCTCGGGGGACGCTAAGGTCAAACCCACCCGCGGCCGGTTTCTTCCCCCGAGACCTATGGGCAGACAAAGGATGGCGGTGAAGTGTCGGCTGCACGTTAGGGCTCCATACGACGCGCGAGATCCGCACGCGTGACGCCGCAGCGCTGCACGCAGCACGGGTACCGAGGGCACGGATGAAATGCAGCGCCTTGACGCATCATGCCGCGCGCTGGAAAGCCATCTGCTCTGGGACCCACGTCGAAGACAGCCGGTTTAGCTCTGTGCTTTGGTCCGTTGAGTTCATCCTAACTGAAATCCGAGCCCAAGAATCCACATCCTGATCTGGACCCCAAAACTAAAGGATTTAGGGAAAATGAGTTGTCCCAGGCCTGGATATGTTAACAAGCTACAAACTGGAGTGGCCTTCAAAGTAAATGGTCCGGAGGTAACAAACGAATCAATTCTTTCCAATTCACACTCTCAAATTTTCCATCATGTAACAAAGATGTAAGAAGCGTTACTAAACTGGCTGTTGTTCAATCTGAGGCCTGATCTAGAAGGACTTTTCAGAGGGAGGGGGACAACTTCCAGCCAGACGAGCACTAGAACCTAGTTTTGCAGCCCAGTTATTAATGAAAAACCTCCAAACACCTTCAGGCTTGCAAGTGTTTTCCTAGTATCTATGAAAATCAGGACACTGCTTTGCTCCATACGTGTTGTTTCAATTTAGTTACTCAATTATATTTCCAAGATAAGGCAGCTGTTGTTCATACAGTGAAAGGCGACAAGGGCCTATTCAGAAAGGGATGAATTGCTGGATAAAACCAAAGGTCAAAACTGGCCATCTGAAGTCCTAAAGAAACTCCAGCACCTGAGCCCTGCAAAGCAGCAGCACAATTGCTGAACTTCATCGATAGATTTCTAGAAGCAGCTGCAGGCTCCCAGATACGGGAGGCAGACTCCAGCACCCACAGCATATATTACAAAAGGCAAACTGCTGCGCACGATACTCATTTATGTAACACACTTGTACAGAGCCTCACAATGGGGTGGAGATGGGAAACACTGCTCCAAAAAGCCTACGTTATCAGCATCCCCCAGCTCTCACCGCTGTGACGAGAGCATTTCATTACACTGTTATTCATCTCGATGCCCTTTTGCAAAATATCCTTGTGAATAACCTACTTGTGAGGGATATTGCTTTTCACGTTCTTAGCTGAGAAAGTAGAGAGGTTCTGGAATATCAAGGACATACTTCACTATTCTGAACAAAGAAAAGGCAGAGAAATTAAATTATTTACATGTATCTGAAATTCAAAATCTTCTCATTTAGGCATTCTAATGAGAAATAAAAACGGTTTACAAGCTAGATGAGTGATTTGTGGCATTGGAAGAAATAAGCATAGGCAAATGAGAAAAAGAGATTTATTAATTAGCCAAGCTGTTACTGCTTTTAAAAAAAAAAATCAAGCCCTAGAAAAGATTTTATTCTATGCAAAAAACTGTTCAATCACCTTGTGATCAGGAATATTCAAATAAAGTATCTCTAAAGTTCTCTGAAGGATTATTTCCACTTTCAGTGCGTTTCCAGCTAATTGAAATTTAAGTCTAAACCCAACCAGTTGCAAGTTTACACTCATAGTTGCCATTTCTAATTTTCTAAACAAAACATTTCAAAATTACAGGGCAAATTTATGTGTAGAAAATATGACCAAATCATTCTTTGTAGTACCGCAAACTCCATTCCTCTTGTACTCAACCGTCTTTCTCCAGTGTCTACTTTTGTCTCTTTTAGGTGGGGCAGAACACCCCCGAGAACTCATCAGCCAGGAGGAATGAACGTCCAAACCCCTATTGCAGGAAGATTTCCAGTATCAGGGATGCATATTTTCATCACTGGGGCAACGCTTCAGCCTGAGCCTAATGCGCAGATGCGGGACTTTGTGCTAATTGTGCTCATTTGTGTCAGCTGCATATACGTTAACCCCCAGGAAACTGCAGTGTGGCCGCACTTCAGGGGCCACTCATCCGAGTCCAGTCTTACTTTTTCTTCCGCAGAGTTCTACAAGTCAAGAATGGACACTTAAAAACCCCAAGTATTGGACAACTTAGGTGTTTAGGTTCTTGGAATGTACACATTTCACTGTCCCTTTACAGTTACAGAGCTTTTCCTGAAGAATCAATTGGTATTTCGTACAGTGTTTTTTAAAAAATTAAAAGAAAAATGGCCAAAGAGAGGCTAGGAGAACTATACAGCTCATGCACTGTAAGGAAACATTTTCAGTTTGGGTGGTAAAATGAGGACACCAAACGACTGCTTAAATTAACAGCTTAAAATCAGAAATAGGTTTTCAGATTTTGAATTGTTATTAAAGGCTGAAAAACTTGGATAAGACAGACATGCCTGTTTTACACCACCACTGAAATGTGCATTGTGCAATACAGCTGTGTTTTGTCTAAAACCAGATAATTTAACACATCTGGTTTTGCAGGCAAGCAATACTTTACAGCAGTAAAGAGTTGTTTGTATCTTTCAGCTGCCTTTAAATAGTTTACATCACTAGACGCCCAAATATTGGATTCTGAACAAGCCAAAGTCTATATAGCCTTTCTGAATTTCATGTGGGCAAGGCTACAACAAATGGTGTAAACGCCGTGACGAAAAAGGGATACGCCCCAAAGTTGTATATGATTGGGTCATTCAGAGGCAAATTCAATGGTTCAATCACCTAGAATATCATCCCAGACACCAGTGGTTGTGGTTAGGCATGGGGTTAAAATGGTCATGATAGAAAACATCGTGGAACATTTTGCTCACAGATGAACTCAGACACCCGCTTCCATTTCTACAGATGTGTTACAAACTAGGCTTCCCTATCTAACCACACCAAATAAGCATACCCCATGTAATCTTCTGAATCTGGTGACTCATGTTGTCCTCTAAACATGGGAAAATGACGCTTAATCTGAATCTCCAACTTGCTTATTAAATATCGAGAAAAGAAATAGCCACTGTAGTGCATAGTACATACAGGTAGCTATTTCCCCTGCATACATGCAGTAAGTACTAAATCACATAAATCCAATTGTTTTTTCAGACACTGACAGATGTAGTGAGGACATATGGGCTGCTTTCAAATAGGTCCTCATTTAAAAAGATACAATAGTGTAATTCAGATCTCAAACTTTTTCTTGAAAACTATTTTTAAAAATTGCACAAATGAGCGCCCTCGTGGTTTTGTAAACCCAGTCCAATTTAACATAGTTTTATGTGGATTTAAATGTTCCTTTCATCAGAATTTATAGATACAGCTGTTGAGTTAGCATGTGGGGGCAAAAAAGTGAAACAGAAGATTAAAGTGAATGGCTTACTTTCACAGAAGAGAAACAAGATCATCCTGGTTATAATGGAATCAAAGAATTGTCCACAGTACCAACTAGAAAATGTTTCTGTAGCCCATGCAAACTAAACAGAGCTTAAGTGGATGAAATTTGCATCACCTAAACAGAGGCGCTTTTTTATCATTTATAGTAAATAAGGTAGCATCCAAAACTCCAAGTACAAAGCCACAATGGCAGCACACTAAACACCAGGCAAAAAAATGCAGAAAAATCTTGTGATCTAGGAAAAAAAATATAGGAAAAAGAGTCTTGCAAAAACACAGGCATTTTCCCACGTAATATGAATATGAATAAAATTTCATAAATGAAAACTAAATACTAAGGCAGTCAGTTGTACACAGCAGCGTATGTATGGGCATATTCAATCGCACCTCAAATACTGTGTTCGCTTTTGGGCCCCTCACTACAAGAAAGACACTGAGGTGCTAGAGCGTGTCCAGAGAAGGGCAACGATGCTGGGGAAGCGTCTGGAGCACAAGGGCTGTGAGGAGCGGCCGAGGGAGCTGGGGGTGTTCAGCCTGGGGAAAAGGGGGCTGAGGGGAGACCTCATCGCTCTCTGCCTGACAGGAGGCTGGACTGAGGTGGAGGTTGGTCTCTTCTCCCAAGCAACAAGTGACAGGATGAGAGGAAACAGCCTCAACCTGTGCCAGGAGCGGTTTAGATTGGAGATTAGGGAAAATTTCTTCACTGAAAGGGTTGTCAAGCGCTGGAAGAGGCTGCCCAGGGAAGTGGTGGAGTCCCCATCCCTGGGAGTATTTAAAAGCCGTGTAGGTGTGGTGCTCAGGGACATGGTGTAGTGGTGGGCTTGGCAGTGTTGGGGTTACAGTTGGACTTGATGGTGTTAAGGGTCTTTGCCAGCCTAAACAATTCTATGATTCTATATCCTGCAAGCAGAAGTAATACAGAACCGAATGGGATTACAGCAATATGGGTATTAATGATCTATGTAAGAAATAGCTGTCTTTGGTACGTATGAGACCAGAGATCTACAGCAACTTCCTCAGTAACCCCCATTTTACAAATGCTGATCAGGTCTTACACCTTCTTGTGAACATTGTCTCTGGTTTAGAGGCTGAAGGAACTGAGGCAGCAGCATTAAATGGACCCACAAAGACCACGTAGGGAAGGACTTCTAGAGCTGGGATAGGAACTTTTGAGGGCTAAATGCAGATCTGCAGTGAGCATTCGACCTGTGTTTTCATCTTTCTATGGCGGTATGAAGCACTGCTGTGGCCAACAGCCGGCCTTGGTGCACTGGTGCTTCCCGACTGTAATAGAGTTATCGAGGTAAGGGAAATGCCAAAAGGCTTGTACTTGGATAGGGACCAGCTATTCCCTTCTGCAGCACAGCTACAGAAAACCACTTCAGGCAAAACTGGGAGCAATCAGCCAGATCTTGGGCTCCGCAGATTTTAGGCTGTGGAGTCTGAGTAGGAAGGCAGCAGAAAGCCATCTTCTCTGTACGGAGTCCAACCTGGCAGGATAGAGAAACGAGGTCTTGATTTGTGAAAAGGCTCCCGACATACACATTTGATTTAGAGCTCTTGAAGAAGAGTGTAATTCCAAAGTCATCATTAGCAATGACCCTAGAAGCTTCAGATTACACAAAGGGAAAGAACTTTAAACCTAGCCAGAAAGCATAATTGCAATGGGAGTATCACCTCTCATTGGTAATTAACAGTTTTAAGTCTTATGACTGTTTCATCCTATGTTCTGTCATTATAGCTAAGTATATTCCTGGTATACTATAGACCCATGGCATGACAGATTTTAGAGACAGCTGTATTTATAGTAAAAAACCTGTTTGTCCCCCAAAATAGTAGAATTGATAGGAAAAAGAACATAGAAAAGAACAGGAAAAGAAGAAGGGAAGGGAAGGGAAGGGAAGGGAAGGGAAGGGAAGGGGCCTACAATGATTGAGTCTGAGGTGTAATTAGTTATTGTATGAGGCATCTGAATCAGATTTTTGAATGTTCTCCACACAGAGCAGGTCCAGTCGAGTGGAGTGCAGCGGATGCAATGGCTGCATACATAAAACTAACCAATGTGAATGTAAAAAAATCCCACTGAAAAATGTAAAACTCATAAAGTTGACCAACATGTTGAGCCTTGATTCACACTGTCTTGTATGGGAAACGATACCGACAAAAAGTTGTCCTGTCATTCACAACAAAAATAGCATGCCAGCAAACTTGATTGCATGCTTGATTAAATGCTTGATTGCATTTAAAATCTTATGAATACAAATTTATAAGATCAGGAGAAAAGAGAAGGAAACAAGGCAGGAAAAGGGTGAGAGGAGGCTTATTCACCAATTTATTTTGGTTCATTCCTCATTACATCGAACGCCTAATTTCATTTAATCTAGAGGGTATGCATGCATTTTGCCCACAGATATAAGAAACTATAACAACGGGGGTGACACAAATTAAACCCCATTACATTGCATAGCCTGATGAGTTCATGGCATTACCCACACTTGACTGTAATCTCAAAAGGTCCAGCAGGCACCCCTGAGGTGAGGGGATCTGAGCTTAATTACATTTTCTTTTCTACAAAAGACAGCTTCTTCAAGTCCTACAATGTCGTTAAAGCTCCTACTGAAAAAGATGCGTCATTGCATTGTTAAGTTATACATTAAAATATACATCCCTGTGTTTATAAATCCATAAATAATTTAAAGTCTAGAGATGAGTCGAGAAACTGCAGAAATGCTAGGTGCTGCCCCATGTGAGAAAGAGTTAAAACCATGACCTCAAACTGAAAATTGGCAGGGAAAAATACTTCCTATCCCTCTTGGTTTTTTATTGCATCTCGCGTAGGGACTTACATACAATTCAAATTGTTATTTGCTTAGCACTAATATGCTAAAACCTCATTGTTCTATAGGTATGACTGCAAGGTCCCTTTCTAAAGAGTTTCCTTTTCCAAGCAGATAACATAAAGGCAACACACAAGGAGTGACAAATGGATGGAAACACAGACTAAGCAAGTAACAGTTACTCCTGTGCCTTCAGCTGACAAACAGCAACAAATCCAGGGTGGATTTTAAGGTCTGTCCTAAACCCAGGGGAGGGAGAGCTTCTAAGCTAGCTGGAAGGAACATCAGCAAACGGAGCAGTAATTCCAGGGAAGGCTGCATTATTAATTATATTACAGAGCTCTCATGCAAACAGCAGGACATTTCAGAAGAAAAAGCATAGCTCATCCCTCAGACATCACAGTAAGCAAACACACACAAGCGTGGGTCTTCCTACTGTTGTAAGCCCTCCTCCTCCCCCCTGCTCGCCCCGTGCATTGGGGATTTTCCTCCCTTCCAGCCACTCAGCCTCGGCGCTGAGCAGCACGCATCATCTGGTGATGGAGCCTCTGACAGCATCAGCAGCAAAAAGGAGTTTCAGAGCTTGGCAGCAGAATGTCCTCTGGGGACCCAGCAAGCCTGAGAGAAGACACTGGCTAGTCAGCAAGAAAAACGCGCAGTCATGAAAAGGATATGGCAAAATGTGTTAAATAATTACATATTAATGCTCCTGTTTCCTCTGTTTTCAGAAGAAATACACAATTCATTGCAAAATGAAGTGTAACACCTGACAAATTAAAATCACTCCCCTGCCTGAAAACGTACTTACTACAGCTATACTTTTACCTGACTGTTTCTGACTGAAGAGATAACAAAAAATACCGTAACTTTTCTTTTCAAAAAGATTTAGCACAACTTGTCACAAACCCAATTTCACCGTTTTCTCTCTTGTAAGGCAATCACTTGGAAACAGAATGCAAATAATGACACATGCTTTACTAAGGTAAGCGTTAAACTCAAAGGACTGTCCACAATGCTGAATTGTCCCTGAGATTGACATCTTGGTGATGAAAAATCCAGATAAACAAGAAACATACACCAGAAGAAACTGCCTGTTTTAAGATAGAAAATTGAAGCTATAAACCCAGAAAATCTGGCACAAGAACTTCAAGGGCAGGGGAAGGACTTGATACTACTTTCAGTAAGCTTTCTGTAAAACTTAATTACAATGATCTGTGTAGGTTTTTATGAGAGGACTAAAACCAGGACTTCTGAAGATTTAGGAAATAAGAAGAGCTCTGCAGTTTTGGAATAAATTCACAGTCAAGGCAAAAAGTTATGATGATACATTTATGGATGCACAGGTGTAGGAACCAGTTAATAGTTCAAATAAAAATCAGAATGACTGAACGCCTACCAATTCGAGTTAAGATGAATGGAATTGGACAGAACATGAGAGACCTAATAGGAGACAATATTAAAATTATAGATATACTTACAAGGTAGAACCTAAGGCAAACCTTGAGTCAACCAGCTGACTACAACTGTGCTCCAGACATTACAAAGCCACCACGGATCCTCTACGTTAAAGGTTTTCTTCAAGCGTGGTCTCCATAGGTCGTGTTCAGAATCTCCACCTTACTTGCCAGGTAATTGATTTTTCTTATCAAATATTAATTCTCTTCCTTGAAGCAGCAATGGAAAAAGAGCTCTCCTCCTTCTCTCCTCTGTCTGAATTGGTCTGCTTCTTGTGCCGTTAAGTGCTGTGAGTAGATGAGGTTTCTGACACACCGCCGCTTCCTCAGTTTTAAATTTTTGGGATCTTCCTACTCCATTCATGACATAAGCCCACACTTCTACTACATGAAGACTTCTTACTGGATAGAAGATGGCAATAACCACAGTCTTCAGGTTCAGTGTTCCCAAATGATTTCTGGATCACAGATTTTTAATCAGTCATGTCTATTAGTTCTGATTCTCTTCTAGGAAGCTCTGAGCAACAGCAGGGACACCAGAGCTGCTGACGGACAGATTCAGCAGGGAAGTATTTCACCTGGCCATGCTCAGAAAGTTATCTTTAACTATCAAGACACCTGAAGTATTTTTATGCCTGTCCCTTTCCTCCCTAGAAACAGTCTAAAGGTTCTTCTAGGCATGCAGTAAGCTGAGTCTAGATAAACCAAATGCCACCACTGCAAATCCCTCACCTGTATTGGACGTCACCATCACTAGTCCTATATACTAATTCTTACTACGGGGTCCCAAATCAAACACACTTCCAATCTCTCCTCCAGATCATTTATGACCTGGAGCTAAAAGGGGGAAAAAAAGAGTAAAATTTAAAAGGTGAATTAATTTTAACACATCAAATTCACATAGCCTGTTAGCCAAAGACTGAAAGGGGGGGAGGGGGAAATATCTCATATATGTGGAAAATACATACTATCTATTTCCATATAGATAACATGGAATGTTATGGAATACATATAATTTTCTATATATATTTCCATACATACTCACACACATATATACAGATAATATTTCATATATGTATATATATGGAAAACAAAACACTTCTGAGGGTGAAAATTGGAAGTCTGTGTCCAGACTCGCTACAGAAAGGAATCCAATATCTTCAACCTATTATTATGCTGATACGTGTTTTTTATTTCGATCTCTTTGGCACCACAGTGAATTTTGCCCAGCATATTAGTATTTTTCATAAGCAATGTGATTGCAGCAAAGGTTCCTGAAGTGTGATACAAATACCACGAGTGGCACAAGCGCATCTTAGAAGTGCTACAAAGCTTCGTACAGAATGGGAACCTGTTGCTGCTCCCAGCAGTATTGGCACACCCGCTCCCCGCCGCTGCTGGTAATAGTTATAGCCTGACAAGAAATCTGAGATTCTGTGGGCTACAGTACCCTGCACATATGTATTACCTCCAAGTCTGGAACCTTAGATTCATTCTTTGAATTTAAAAAGTAGTGCTGTTGCAGTATATTGCTAGCTGAAAAGGCTCTCCCAGATGCCATTTTAACAACACTTGTAAGCAGACGTCCATGAAGACATAAATCAGAAATCGAACAAGGGGCAGCACTGTAGCTTTTGTAAGGAAGTACCTAGAATAAAACCCAGCTAGTTTCCTGAAAACCTGCCATTCATGAGGAAAGCTTTAGCCCTAGTTTTTAAATCAATCACACACACAATTGTATATGCTTTATACACACACACACATTTTTGTATACGCAGATATACACACACACACACACACAAACATGTATATATAGATGTTATTGTTATCTAGACACTGTTATTTTTGCTAAATACTGCTTAAGGCATTTTTATTTGGCCAACAGAGTTCCTTTCAGGATCTGTTTCTTAGCATAGTGGGTTTCACTGGGAAAGAGTTTATTTTCTTCATAGCAGCCAATACAGTGCTGTGCTTCAGGCTGGTGAGGAAAACGATGTTGGTAACACAACCGTGTTTTAGCTGGCCAACGAGATGTCCCATGCCATGCAGCATCATGTTCAGTAAGAAAGTTGGGGGGGGAGATTTTTCCAAGGTAACCATTGCTTGGGGGCTGGGTTGGCATCGGTCTGCTGATGGTGAGTGATGGATTTTGCATCTCTTGGTGGTTTCCTTGTGGGGTTTTTCCCCCCTTCACTTATAAATTTTATCTCATCCCACAAGGCTTTGTGGTTTTTTCCTCACCTTTGCCCTTCTGATTCTCTCCCCCATCCCACCAGGGAAAGCGAGTGAGCAGCTGGCTCACCTGCCCATTGGGGTCAGCTCACCACAGCTACATGAGGAAAATATGGGTCAGCAACACGAAGCATCCTCTGCACATAAGGTAACAATGCACACAAATATCTAAAGGGTGGGTGTCAAGAGGACGGGGTCAGACTCTTCTCAGTGGTGCCCAGCGACAGGACAAGGGGCAATGGGCACAAACTGGAACACAGGAAGTTCCACCTGAACGTGAGGAGGAACTTCTTTACTGTGAGGGTGACAGAGCCCTGGAACAGGCTGCCCAGAGAGGTTGTGGAGTCTCCTTCTCTGGAGATACTCAAAACCTGCCTGGATGCATTCCTGTGCAACCTGCTCTAGGCTAACCTGCTTTAGCAGGGGGGTTGGACTAGATGATCTCTAGAGGGCCCTTCCAACCCCTACCATTCTATGATTCTATGATTCTATGCTGTTTCAGTTTTCTCCATACCTGCAGCCCAAGGAAGTGAGAAATCATAGAGCAGGATAAAATAAAAAACTTCTACATGGCAGCACAAGCAAGTCTGAAACGACAGCATTTATAAAAATAGACATTAAGGGTATCTTGTAGTGTGACTCTTTTCATAAGTCAGATACTCCTAAAATTGTTAGTTATTGAACAATTTTCAGTACACAACACTGTTGAAAAACCTTTGTTTAACCTCGCGTTGGCTACGTGAATAAACTTTGTGTTACTGAACATACAACATGAGCACAGAGAACAGTGTGCAACATGTATCCAGGATATTTTTTCATCCCCTACCTTTTCCCTGCCGTGTGTTTACCTTTGACCCAGTGACACAGGAGAGGGAAGAAACTTCTGGATTCTCAAATCCCGCTGCTTGCTGTGAAGGGCAGCCACGCCACACAGCCTTCCTTACTCAACTGCTTATCAAGCTCTGTTTTAGAATAAGGTTAGGCAGTGGCCCTCACTGTCGCTGTTGTGAGGCTTGCCGTATTTGATGGCTCCTTGTGCCTTGTTTGGGTAGAAAATACTCTTCAAACGGGAAGAGAAGCATACTTGCCCTTGCAATTATATAAGGGGGTTTTGTGCTGGTTTTTTCTTGCTTTTCTTTCCTTCTTTTTCTTCTTTTCATTAGCAGGACCCTGCTCTTGTGATAACCAGAAGCCTCTCAAGCTCAGCTGGTTTCTGCCTGTTCGTGTGCAGTATTGTCTCCTACCTTAAATAACTGCTCTCTTGACCCATTTCTTCCATGAGACACTTCTATTAACACCTCACAAAAGATATGCTCTTCCCCCGCCCAAAACACGGCATTTGTGACTCCGGTTTATGATGCATTACAAACCAGTTTCTTCTGCGCTGCTGTTCCCGCATCAGCTACTCCCCATCTTGCATCTAATTTTGATTCCCTTTAGGGAATCGCCTCCTTTTAACTGAGGATAACTCCTCCAGTTTATGACGCTGCTTTTCAAACCGGATCCTTTCCCTTCAGATTGCTCCCAAGCCCTTCTTTTAAGATAGAAAATTGAAGCTATAAACCCAGAAAATCTGGCACAAGAACTTCAAGGGCAGGGGAAGGACTTGATACTACTTTCAGTAAGCTTTCTGTAAAACTTAATTACAATGATCTGTGTAGGTTTTTATGAGAGGACTAAAACCAGGACTTCTGAAGATTTAGGAAATAAGAAGAGCTCTGCAGTTTTGGAATAAATTCACAGTCAAGGCAAAAAGTTATGATGATACATTTATGGATGCACAGGTGTAGGAACCAGTTAATAGTTCAAATAAAAATCAGAATGACTGAACGCCTACCAATTCGAGTTAAGATGAATGGAATTGGACAGAACATGAGAGACCTAATAGGAGACAATATTAAAATTATAGATATACTTACAAGGTAGAACCTAAGGCAAACCTTGAGTCAACCAGCTGACTACAACTGTGCTCCAGACATTACAAAGCCACCACGGATCCTCTACGTTAAAGGTTTTCTTCAAGCGTGGTCTCCATAGGTCGTGTTCAGAATCTCCACCTTACTTGCCAGGTAATTGANCTGTCACGTGAAAACTAGTCGGGTTCTCCACTGCTAGAAAATGTGGTTGTTCAGGGCTCAGACTGATATCCCAGTTGATTTGTGGGATTTCTCCTGGGATGCTGGAGTCCCCAGGTTCTTACCCGAATTCCTGACAGAAATTACTCTTTGACTCCTTTCTCCATCCTTACTGCATTTGTTTCGTGTCTTTGGAGGTGGTTTTACTCCTGTGTGCCATCTGCTGGTGCGTGGGTTGGGGTCGGCTGGGACTCACTGTCCTGTGCTTTGTCTGCTTTAATACCAAGGGCAGAAATAGAAAGAGCTTACATGTAAGTTTTTTGGGTTTTTTTAAATGCAGTTAATCCATAACATTCAGACAGTGAATTCCAGGCTAAATTGGGTGCAGTTTGTCATTGCAAATAGGAGTAAAAAGAAAAAAGTAGGTCAGTATTTATTCCTTGATCCCCCACAGCTTCTGTAAGGCTGTGGGAGAGGAGTCAGTTATTTATTTATGGAGTAAAGGAAAGGTTATGTCATATTTTGTTGCCCAGGTAACTTTATAGGGCAGTGAAACCAAGCCATATTTTCCTATGTTAGGTGCTGCGCAAACAACGTTTTTATCTGTTGACACTCTCGTCATATTTTTGCTCTGGGGAGTTTATCCTCTGCCTGCCTTACACAAGCGGTACAGTGCTAGTTGGGGCATCTAAGACCAGTGCTTGCAGTGAAAACACTTGGTTCTAGAGTGCTGTTTCCCTTCAGCCTCAGACATTTCTGCTACAGCAGATCGGAGGGGTTTGTCCGTATGGCGGCTATATAAAAATCATGTGGTTAAAATCACGATTCCTTTGTGCTTATTCAAGACATTAAGCTTGTGCCTGCTGGTGTGGAAGACCTCGCGCCCATTTCATCATGCGTGTGGATGTTTAGTAGTTGGAAGATGTGGGGCTTTTTCCTGATCATATGGTCTTGAGGACGTGTTGCCTTTCAGTAGCAAAACCGACGTTATTAAATATCGTGCCACGACTACCAGTTTCCTACTATTCAGCAAATGCTTTACAGCTGTGAATAAATACAGACTGCTGCTAAGTTTTGTATTTACACACTGCTTAAGACTTTATAGTATGTAATGAAGAGTCAGATCAAGCTAAACTATAGCCAAGAAACTGAGAGATCAAATAAACCTCATGGTGCAGTCCCCTGGCTTTTCTTTTGGACTGAAATGTGTGTAAAAGTGATGAGCCACTGCCGCTACTGCCACAGACAGGGGAAGGAAAGATGTGCTGACGGCCAGTCATTTCGCATTTGGCAAGGGCTGGCTTCCTGACAGAAGACACAAGTCCTCTAATTCCTGGTCGTGGAAGTGGGAACTGAGTAGAAGAAATAGAAATCTAGTAGGCAAGAACTTAACTTCATTTTTAAAGGAATGCGTGGCTTTTCACCTATGTCCGCTGCCTAACATGGACTCTGTGACTTGTTACGCAGAACTTGACCTGCCCCAATGGAACCCATCATAACAGCACAGGGCATGACAGCACGCTGGGCTGTGTTGAAGGCTTGGGGATGACACCTGCACAATACAATTTGCTGTACGCGATCTATGCTTGGACGTGAGTTGCTTTTCTCTTGCTTTGGGGCAGGCGGGTAGTTTGCTAGTTGCTTCCCAGTGGCAACACACAAACATTGCTGTTCTTGTTTTCTCCTAGGAATGCAGTTGTGGTTATTCTGGCGGGATTCCTGATTGATAAACTAGGAAATCGCTGTAAGTTCTGAGGGTCGATTAGTTTATTCTTTTGGGATTTCAGGCTGTTGTTTCAGAGCAAAGGGACGATCAAAGGTTCCACTTCAATAAGATCACAGAGGGATGGGAGAGGAGGGACGGCTGTGTGTGCGGGGTGCGTGGCGGTTACTTGAGCAGCTCCAGGAAGGCAGCTGAGGCGTTTTCATCCTTGGACAACTGACTTACCTGAATTTACACAGCACTGCAATAAACGTGCTTTCACGCATGTGACAGGGAATAGCGTTGTCTGTTTTCCGTGGGACAAACTGATAAAGTCGTGTTCTGTTTTCTGCTCTGACAATTGTTCTGGCGCATGCCATAATCCAAGGCCCCGCAGTCTCAGCAAATGCAGTTGTGCTCTGTCTCTGTATCACAGAGGTAAAGATCTTACAGATGAGACAGAGGGACAGAGGAGGAGATGCCTTAGTCTAGGCCATAGTCTGTGCACAGCTCGGGACTGAGAACATAGAGCTCAGGACAGGAACAGGGGCTCTAGAGAGTTCAGAGTCCTCTAGACTTACTCTGCCTGTCTAATCTTCCACCATGCTAATATCCTCATTATTTTGAGGCTTCCCAGGTCATTTTATAAAGAGACAAAATTGAAATAATGAGGGTAAACTGATGGAAGCCTATGGGTTTACTGGCCTGTTTTGGGGTTGCTCTTCTGCTTCTTGACAAAGAATGTTTTTGTCCTGATCTCGGCATGTCTGCTGAGGTTTGTGTGGTTATTTTTCTGTTTCTCCCTAGTTGGTGTCTTTGTTTTCTCTCTTCTGACTGTGCTGGGATCATCAGTCTTTGCTCTAGGCTCACATTTCAAGGGGTCGCCATACCTCCTACCAATGATGCTAACTGGAAGACTGCTCTTTGGCTCTGGGAATGGGTCACTTACTAGTAAGTAATTCACATTCTTAATTACGCCTCACCAGAGGGTCATTTTTATTTTGCCTCCTAGACCCTTGTCCTACCAGGCAGCTTCACCTACGTGGCACCAGGAACCTATGTTGCTAGCAGAAGAACACCGTACCTTGAAGGATTGCACGGACTTAATGTGTGTTGAAATGTTTAGAAGTCTTCCCCTCTAACCAGTTTGTCCTTCTCCCAAGGGTGGGGACTGACACATGATTGCTATGCCTTTGGGGTTATTTTTGCTTGCTGTATTCGAGGGATAAGTTAATCTCCCATGTCCGAGCATGATTTAGTATGTTTTTAAATGGACCGCGAAGTTGGCACGTACTACCTCCACTTGGGATGCGTAGGAGCCTCTTACCCCAGCTTAAGCACTCGAGTTTGAGAGGCTGTGTTTGTTGCTTCTGTGCGATGCTCCTGGCCAAGTTTGTCTCTTCAAGAGGATTTCTGTCTTCTCCAAGTTGTGCAGAATCGTATCACAGCCTTCTGGTTCAAGGGGAAGGAACTGGCGCTGGCATTTGGACTGACTCTGTCATTCTCCCGTCTTGGGAGTGTCCTCAACTTCTTCTTCACCCAGCAGTTTGAAGCAAAATTTGGAATGCAGTGGACGCTCTGGGGAGGTGAGTTTCTTTGGTGCTCTCGCCTATTGTTTTCTAGACCTGAGGTTAGCCTAGCCTTTTTCGTCCAGTTATGAAAAGTACCTGAAAGAGATAGTGAAGTTAGCAGGAGGCGGCACATTACTTTCAGTTTTTCCTGTTGCTTTCTGTATGCAACGGAGCAGTGTTTTCTTCATTGATGCCTGAAAACCTTCTCTAAAGCTGTAGTGTCAGCCCAACAGTTTTGTCTGCAGTTTTCTTGAGATACTTGAACATCTGCAGTCACAGGTAGTCAGTACTTAATGTAGGCTTACTCCCATGGAACAGAAACTTCAGAGTGAAACAGAAGAGGAATCTAATGAGTTTGTTGTGCTGTATTTTAGCTAGCAGAACATGCTGGTTCTGTAGTAGTATCTGAATTGGTCTCAGCAGGTGGGCTGATCAGAACCGTAAGTTTAAATTACTGTGAGAAGCAGAATCTGAATTACACGTTTCTTAGTGTGAATCTGTTCTAGGACTCTTTAGCAGATTTGTGTTTCAGTCCTGCCTTTGGTGCTGTGAGAGGGATCTCTCTCCAGTGGGAGTGATGATCCGCTTCACAGTGCGGTTAAGTAGTGGCGCTCAGGTACTCTGGTGTGCTGGAATGGTGATGTTAGGGAGACCTGCCTCTGGGCATCCAAAGACTCAGTGATTATAGGAAAGCATTATTTCCCAGACAACAAAACAGTATGCGCCATCATCCATGGAAAAGAGGATGCATGTGTGAGAGAAATCTCTTGCAGAAATTGAAACCCTCTCATCTGATTCTAGGTCTCAGAGAACAAACTGTGACGGGCATGGCGTGTTGCATCCCATCTGCCACTGTTTGTTTTGTGCTCAGGCAGCATTTGCAAGCACAGCACAGTGACTTTGGTAGCCCATGAAGGGATAAATACACCAAAGTGTGTATGTGTCACAGAGATTGTTTTGGCTCTTTGGAAAACAAAACAGATACAGATCTCTTTCTGAGAAGGATGTCTGCAGCAGATGCGCGTTGCCAAACTTGCTTCTGGTATATCGAGCATAATCTGACTCACTTCTCTGGAGCTGAGTGTGCTAGCAGCTCGGATTGCTGTAGCGACCGCAGTAGGTCACATAAATGAAGAGGTGTAACTTGGCTTGCGGTACCAGCCCGCGTGTGATACCTCTCCCGCTCAGGGGACCATGGAAGTTTCTTCATGTCTCGCTTGTTTTAACCTTGGGTTTGTTAACATGCAGGCCTGCTGCAGGGCAGGCTGCATTCTGGCCATAGTCCAACAAACCGGCTGTCTTTAGAGGCGGGTGGGGCTTTAGCTTCACTGGCCTCAGGCGATTCTGCAGGGCTTGGAAGCTCTGTGGACAAAGAGCTGAAGGACTCTAACAGGGTGGTCAGAGATAAATGGTCCTACTATTAGCTGCAGAAGGGAAGGCTGTTAATGATAAGAGAAGCCAGGAGAAGGAGTCCTAGAGGATTCAGCATATTACATGCCGTTGGTTTTGTAATTCGTCTCTCTTCACACCGAGGAATTTCTAACACCTCTTGTGTCTTTTCCAGGTACCTTGCTCTGTGTGCTTGGTTTTCTTTCAGCCCTCACGGTCAGTGTACTAGATAAAGTGGGCATGAAGCAACTGGGCTTGGATGGTGTTATCCAGCAAGAATCTAAAAAAGTGGTACGTGGTGCACAGACCGCTTTTCCATCTCAATCTGTGAAAGCCTGGGGTGCGTGAGCGCTGCTCGTGCAGTGCAGGGAAGCCTGCAGTAGCAAGAGCTGGTCCTGACCAGGAGAGGGCATTAACACCTCTTGGTTAGATCTTGCAGAGCAGTTCTTGGGGTACGTCGGAGGCTATTGCACCTGCAAGCCACCGAAGTCTAAATTTTCTGTTTAGAGCCTGCGTATTTGCAAGCCTTCCAGAGAGCTGGGTTAGCACTCTGAATGCCATTACTTTTCTGAGCCAGTTACTTCTCGACTGTAGGTGGCTCAGAGGAGGATTTTGTGCATAAAATGGATAGTAGCCTCTCTCTGGAGCTGCTTTCTAGCTCGCAGGATCTGTGAGGGAAAATAGCTTGTCTGCTCAGTACTGAACTATGTTTTGCCAGCCCTTCACTTCCATTCCTCCTTGCATTCTGTCTAGGAACAAGCATTAGAGGTAATAGGTTGCAATTTTTATGGCGCTTAAATCTATCAGACCGCTTCCTTCTCGTGACAGTATTCTTAGTGGTTTCTGTATCTCAGTGTTGCGACTCCTGTTTCTCCTGTGTCTTTGCACTGTGTTTCACTTCAGGTTTTGCAGTAGGCTCTTAACAGAGCCTGCTTAGAATAGTGTCTTGCAGCCATAACCTTTATAAAAATAAGAAGAAAGCTTCTTTGTTTTCTTTACTGAATAGTGTTAAAGAAGGAATGCTTTGGAGTCAGCACTTGACAAATTTCACTTAGAGGTACCTGAGCTGCCTTTCAGTTCCCTTTTACCTGCTGTTACTTCTTAAATTTTTTGACACCTCCAATGGCTTGCAGAAAGTGACATTAGTGTGAAGCTGAAGACTCTTTCCTGGTGAATGAGGGCACATCTTATCTTTGCAGCGCATTCAGGACATCCGTCGACTTCCCCTTCGCTACTGGCTCCTGGTCCTCACCATCATGTTCTTCTACAATGGAGTCTTCCCCTTTGTGGCAGATGCCAGGTATTGCTTTATGCCTGTAGTCCCACTGACTGATAGAAGCCTGTTGGAGCCTTGCAGGCTCTCTATGTTTAGCTGATGGGAAATATGGGGATAATATGCTTGTTCCCTCCACTCATGAAACACAGAGAAATGTGTCTTTAACACCTAGTTAAAGATATGATGGTTCTTTGACCTTTTTTTCCCTTCATAGATGAGGGAGGCTTCTGAAGGAAAGCAAAAATAACACAAAGGGAAATGGTTAATCCAATATTTAAAGCTTGGAACACTGTCAAAGGAGGATCAGAAGGATTTGGGAGAAGGGGAAGAAATACTTGATTTAAAAAATAGCCCGTAGACATTTTACCTTTGTGATAGTCCAACGAAGTGGCTGCCTTTAGAGCTGGGTGGGGAGTTAGCTTCACAGGCCTGGGGCAGTTCTGCCCTGCACCTCCTGCTTGTTGTCTGCTGAGTTTGGAACAAAGCTAAGCTTGCGTCAGCCTGGGTTTGTAAGTGAGGAAACCTTTGCATCCCAGTGCAAGGCTTGCAGACTTCCTTTTTTTATGCCTTCATTTACTTAAAACAAAGGAGCAACCTGCCCAACTAAATTGGAACTCCTGCTTCTATAGGACTCCTGTAGCTCTGCCTCAGACTTGTCATTTTGCTGCTTTTTTCCTGTTTGTGGATGATGCGGCTTCTATCACGTAATGAGCATGAACTTTTATATTAGCAAAGGCCTGCAGCAAAAAAAAGACAATTATTTTGGTAGTATTTCATTAGTGATGTCTAGTAAGCCAAATGTACAAGCTCTTACTAGTAAAATAAAGACATTCAATATGACAAGGATCATCAGGGCCTGGATGAGATAGGCTTTCTATCAGTTGCCCTCTCATTTTGACTGAAAACAGTGTCTGCTGATCGCACAGAATCCTCATTTCTGCAATTCTGCCTCCCTGCAGAAATTTTTTTTTTTTTTTTTTTTTTGCTCCCTGTGACGCAAAAGTACAGGCACAAAGAGTCAGGTTTCACACATCTTTTCTGGCAAAAAATGCTGTGCTGCTTCAGAAAAATAATGGCCACTGGTCTTTGGCGAATTCTGTTGCAGTAAGTCTTCGGGGAACAGTGCCTTGTTTCATACTTTGCTGACAGCATACACTATAAAGACTCCTTATTACTAATGGTAAGTAGCCATGCAAGTAGCCAAACCAGGTTTAAGTAGCTGCATGATCTCCAAATAAACTAGCCTTTCTTTCTAAGCTGTTACGACTGTATAACTGCAGATTCTGTAAAGAATTTGAGTTAAGTTTTAGTGCCATTTGTGCATGTCCGTAACAAAGATGCAAGGCTGACAATGAAAACAAAACTTGGTTTGTAGGTTTTCTGCTTTAACCAAAAGTCTCCTTAAAGACGCCAAGGGGGAATTCCTAAGACTTCTAAAATGCAGGTGTTCAATTTAAATGCTGATCTTTGCTGCTGGATTATTTTAAAATATTTTTCCTGCCCCTCAGCATTCTCACCCTTGGATTGAGAATGCTTTCCACCTCTTCAAAGAGAATGTAAAAAATCCATCTGTATGTTTTGGACAGGTGATGGCAAATTGCTGCTTGTGAGCTGTGCTGGTGTAATTGAACATATGCCAAACTTTAACCTGAAGTTCCACTCTGCACTTGTAGAAGCATTTGAAAGTGGCCATTTAAGCTACCAGCTTGTCTATGGTGTGCACCAATTAAAAAGAAAATAAGACAACAAAGGCTTGGCACTACAAACCAGATGGAATCAAACTTGTTTACAAGTCCTCTCATTAAAACCCTTCCCATCCATATGTTTGTGCTCAGACTTACTTTCTGTCAAAATAACCAGATCAAGGATCTTAATGATGTAATTTTTTCCCCTCTTCATTTTATTTTTAGCAAGTTTATCCAGGATAAATATTCTGGTTACAGTCAGCAATCAGCCGCTTATATTGCCGGGGCAGTATATGACAGCTCCCTTGTTCTCTCTGCAGCGGCTGGCATACTAATTGTGAGTACCCAAACCCATTGCTTTTTCCTAATTTTTTAAAATGTCTTTGTTACAACCCCCTCAACCAGAATTTAGTCTGTTGTTGCTGAACAAGCAGTCCTTTAATTCCTTGCAAACTGCAAGATGCACTTTAGTCTGAATTAAATTACGAGAAAATACGAGAAATAAGTTAACCTGTCTTTCCCTCCATCCGTTACTTGTGCTATGGTAGCATCAAACTATGGCATACCATTTCACATGAATACTGGACACTGATTCTCTGACAAGTGCTTCAGCCTCCGTTCAGAAGTATGCGAGAGAAACTAGTCATAGCTATCTGCTACGGTATCAGCAACTAGGCAATGACATGGTAGTGCCACTCCTGCCAGCCCGCTTTGCGCAGCGGCTCATGTCACTAGGACCCGTGGGAAGCAAGGGTCCCTTGTAAGATGCAGTCTGTTTGTTTCCTTTACCAGGACTACGTTGGACTGAGAGGTGTCTTTGCTGTTGGCTGTGCTGCATTGACTCTGCCAGTCTTTGCTCTCCTGGCATTTACGTTCGTTCCTCCGTTAGTCTGTACCATCTGGTTGGGGATTACTTACTCCTTTGCTGCTGTAAGTTCACAACCCTGCTGCTGTGGTTCTGTGTTTTGTGGCTGCGCTCCTTCTGCATCTTGGATGGCAGGTGTCACTGCCCTTGTGTCCTGGTGAGCAGGTTTAGCAACCACAGTTTGAAGTCACTGGCTCCCCAATCCTGCAGGCTTGGGTTAGCAACAAATAACCCCAAAGAATCAATATGGAGCAAAAGGCACAGCAGAGGAAGGGACCATCTGATCTAAGGTGAAGCATGAAGCTGTCTGTGCTTTTCTACCTTGACTGTAACACCTGAATCTCATTTGAGTCTTACCAGCTAAAGCATCAGCTCTAACTGCCCTGCGGGAATCTGGAGTCAGGTTACTCCCGTTTCCAGTAACGTGTTGTCTATGCTGTCTCGAGCTGCTTGGAAAGGATTGGGGACAGTCTGGAACCAGCCAATAGGCTGGGAGGGATAAACACTAGATTTTTTGAAAAGTGTGTTTAGTGGGAATAATTCCTTTTAAAATCAATAACCATCTAACACCTCTAAATAAGACTTTGAGTTAATTCCTCTTCTCGTTACTCCTACCAGGCTAGTATGTGGCCATCCATACCTCTTGTGGTCCCCCAAGCCACTTTAGGGACAGCTATGGGGCTTGCAACGTCTGTGCAGATGATTGGAGTTGGCCTTTCCAATGTGATCGTTGGACACATTCTAGGAACAAAGTCCAGGTGAGAGTGCTTTTTTTCTTTTTTTCAAGCAGAGACATCAACAGTGCTTTAGTGGAGCAGTGTGAACAGAAATCAGTGTCTTTGCAACCTGATGCTGCAAGGAAATACACAGGTGCCTTAAATACTTCCAAGTGATTAGTTGTTCCATCCTGTTCTGGTATTTTCTAGTGAATTAAAGATCCCCCTGTGGCACTGGCAACAGATGATGATCTTTATGTTGGCAAACACCATTGCGTGCATTGTTGCCTCCGTTAGCCTCAATGTTGTGGACGAACAACAGGTAAGCGTGATAGAAGGTGAAGGACAGCCTTGCATCACTGAGTTGCTTTTGTTGATGTAATAGCTGTTGGGTGTGTATGTAACTCCCCTGGGACTGCATAAAAAGAGAATGATCTGCTAAAACAGTGACGCGGTGTGTAGGGGTCTGACCTAGTATCAAGCTATTGGCAGCTGAAATTTTTTGCAAGAGGGTGAGGGGAAGGGCCAGGACACAGCTGTAACAATACACGCGTACAGGATGCACAGTATCCTTCTTGTCATTAACTGCTTCTTTGCATTTCTAGAGTGGGACGCTGAACAGAACAAGGAAGGGAGCACCTGTGGAGCAGGAGGACAGAGACCCTGCAGATGCAGCACCGCTCCTTGACGAAGAAACGGGAAACGAAGGCTCTGTGAGCTGAACCTTTGCAGTGTGAGAACAGTGATGGCTGCCAGGCACAACACTGATCACCTCTGTTTGAAAGCAGATTTCTAGCTGTGTATTTTAAACATCTTTAAAGGGAATCTTGAAGGGAATCGCCTACAGAAAGGGAATGTTTCCACTTTCTTATGCCTGGCACACAAGTCAAAGGTGATGCTGTATGGTTCTTAGGCACTCTCCAACAAACAGAAACCTGCATGGGGCACTTTAGAACTACACTAAAATAAGTTAAACTAACCTAGCTGAAGCTTGTTCAGAAGCCATTCGATAGTTGCTTTTCACTCTGGCATCAAAACTGCCCGCATAAGGTGTGCCCACCTGGTCTGCCACTGTTTCTCCATCATCAGAATCCTGTACATCAGCACTTGCTAATCCACATACCTCGGCAGGCCTGCTGTTTCAGTTACTGCTCTAGATTAGCATGCATTACATATCCATGCAAGTGACACCATCATTATTCTTTAGGCGGCAGCCTGAATTAATCAAATTGATTAGCTTTTGCACACAAGCCTAGCTTAATTGCTTATTACCTTACTAGAAATGCTTCTGTAAGCTGTGCCTATTCATTTGCCTTCAAAAGCGTAAAAGGTTTTGATCTGAAATTCTGTCCTTTAAACCAGAGCGATCTTACTCATGAATGCTAGAGGCTTATTCTACTGAGCCAGCTGCCCTTTTCACTATGCAAAATACTCGCAGACACTCACACGATGTTTACAAAAGCACAAAGGATGCTTCAAGAATGAAGTAAACTTTGAAATAGCCAAGTACAAGGAATGCTGAAGTGAATGACTTACATAAACTACTCTATATCCTTAAGAGAAAGAGTGGCTCTGCTCAAGTTGCATTTAATATAAACACTAGTAAATTGAAAGCAATTTAGGCACTGACAGCATCCAGTAAAGTCACATTTTAAGTAGATGTCACAGAAGACAAATCCACCCATCAAAGCAAAGTTTTCTTGCACTGATTTACTGAAGAGAATGTGTTTGGAGAGCAAGGCTGTGTTAAGTTACACTCTGAATTCATTTCACACCACAGGCAATTTCCCTGTTGGAGTCTGGTGCAGCAGAAATTTGGGGGTGGGGTGAGCAGTCACAGAACTGCAAGATCACAGGCTCCTTTAGTTTGGCAGTGACCTCCTGAGCTCATCTAGTCCAACATGTACTGCTCAAGCAGGGTCAGCCAGAGCAGGTTGTCCAGGACCGCGTCCCATCAGGGGTTGAGCATCTCCACTGACAGAGACTCTACAGCCTCGGTGGGCAACCCGTCCCCATGTTTGATCGCCCTCACAGTAACTGAGTGCTTCCTCGTGTTCAGATGGAATTTTGTGTGGTTTCATTTGTGCCCATTGCCTCTTGTCCAGAGAGGTCTGGCTCCCTGGTCCTCACTCCCTCGTGGCAGGGATCCAAACACACCGCTAGACCTCCCTGAGCTCCAGCTCTCTCAGCCTCTCCTCCTATGAAAGATGCTCCAAGTCCGTTCACCACCTTTGTGGCTCATCACTGCGCTCCCAAAGTCCCACCCCTCTAGTACTAGGGAGCCCAAAATTGGACTCGGTACTCTGTGTGAGGCCTCACCACTGTTGTCACTTGCTGGTAAATCAGACTCCTGCTAGACTGTGGCTGTAAGTACACCCCTCAGCCTCCAGTCACTGTACTACTCTTCAGTCCTGAAACTCTGCAGTTGCATTTTTTCGTAGTGGAAAAATCCAACAGTGAATTTCCAAATGCAGTTACAAAAAAACACATGCAGCAGTACTCATGTTGGAGGCTTGTGTACAGAAGAAAGCATGCACTCAGCTGATGTTTTGTGTCAATACTACCAACACCTGGCTTGAAAGCAATGACTTCAGCCTGGCTGTCAGGAAGTCATGGCTTTCTCCGTTTATATACCATACGATGCTGCAGCTAAACTCCATGGGGTTGGGCCTGTAACAAGTGCGGGGATACCCACTGAAAGTCCTGTACTTGGTTCCTCGTGAAAGCTCAAAAGCCAGCCATTCCTGTTTGCCATCCCATAATCCACTTACCAATTACCAGGAAAGAAACTTCTGTTTTGAAGATGAGTTCTGGCATACTTTCCTTAAAATCTGCCACTGGTTAACAAAGTTCATGACAGTGTAGCACTGGAAGTCTCACTGCCTACTCTCCTAGGTTTCATTGTGAAGCATTCCTGCACGTGTCCTACGTTCACCACCTATATGGAGGATTTCTGTCGGCTACAGCAGTTTTTGGAGATACCGGTGTACAAAGATCCCTGCACATGCTTTCAAAACCCTTTTGTATAACCTGAAGCTGTGGGGAGATTCCAGTGACCTGCTGCACAAGGACCATCTTTAGGTTGGGAGGATTCTACTTGAGCCTCTTACAGGCAAAGGGTTGTTCTTAAAAGACTGCTCTTGTCTTTCAGCTCAGATTAATAAAGCTTGATGCTGATGTAACAACAGTGAGGAGGCAAAGAATGAGCCTTTCTGCAACAGTACCTGCCCATCTCCATTACAGCNCTCAGCCTCCAGTCACTGTACTACTCTTCAGTCCTGAAACTCTGCAGTTGCATTTTTTCGTAGTGGAAAAATCCAACAGTGAATTTCCAAATGCAGTTACAAAAAAACACATGCAGCAGTACTCATGTTGGAGGCTTGTGTACAGAAGAAAGCATGCACTCAGCTGATGTTTTGTGTCAATACTACCAACACCTGGCTTGAAAGCAATGACTTCAGCCTGGCTGTCAGGAAGTCATGGCTTTCTCCGTTTATATACCATACGATGCTGCAGCTAAACTCCATGGGGTTGGGCCTGTAACAAGTGCGGGGATACCCACTGAAAGTCCTGTACTTGGTTCCTCGTGAAAGCTCAAAAGCCAGCCATTCCTGTTTGCCATCCCATAATCCACTTACCAATTACCAGGAAAGAAACTTCTGTTTTGAAGATGAGTTCTGGCATACTTTCCTTAAAATCTGCCACTGGTTAACAAAGTTCATGACAGTGTAGCACTGGAAGTCTCACTGCCTACTCTCCTAGGTTTCATTGTGAAGCATTCCTGCACGTGTCCTACGTTCACCACCTATATGGAGGATTTCTGTCGGCTACAGCAGTTTTTGGAGATACCGGTGTACAAAGATCCCTGCACATGCTTTCAAAACCCTTTTGTATAACCTGAAGCTGTGGGGAGATTCCAGTGACCTGCTGCACAAGGACCATCTTTAGGTTGGGAGGATTCTACTTCAGCCTCTTACAGGCAAAGGGTTGTTCTTAAAAGACTGCTCTTGTCTTTCAGCTCAGATTAATAAAGCTTGATGCTGATGTAACAACAGTGAGGAGGCAAAGAATGAGCCTTTCTGCAACAGTACCTGCCCATCTCCATTACAGCACATCAACAGCTTCCTGTTACTCCTGTTCAACTGCTTTTTTCATTAATTACTCCACTGATGACAGGAAAGCCACCTTCACTTTGCCTGTCTTCATGATGCGTGCTTGACACCTCCTGTTGAGATGTCAGAGCTCACTTCTGAGAAACTTTTTACAGAGTCATTCCATGGTGCTCTACTTTGAGCTTGTCACGAAAACGAGAGGGTGGCATTCACAGAGGTCAACGAGCTGCAAGAAATGGAAAGAAACAATCAGCTGGTTTGGTTTAATTTTTGTAGTGTTGCACTGATCGTGAATACAGGTAAGTGAAGACCCCCGCCCCACACCCTCTCCCTAGCCCTGGACAACCCTGGAAACAGTAAGGTCTTTTCAACAATACCCTTTGGCAGAACCTTCCTCTCGCGTAAGACACAGTGGGTTGCAACTCTTAAACTGTGAAACCTGAAAGGGGACTTTAGTTCAGGCAACTTACACCGAGGTTATTTTTTTTTTGCTTATCGTGCTCCAGAGCATGCTCCCAGAAGCCAGACTTCTACATGGTGGAGCACACGTTTATGTAANACAGTGGATTGCAACTCTTAAACTGTGAAACCTGAAAGGGGACTTTAGTTCAGGCAACTTACACCGAGGTTATTTTTTTTTTGCTTATCGTGCTCCAGAGCGTGCTCCCAGAAGCCAGACTTCTACATGGTGGAGCACACGTTTATGTAAGTTTGTGGGAGGTGGCAGTGGAGGAAAAGCCATCATCTTCATAAAGGAACTGCAACAACATTAAGTTCCTGGTTACTTCTGAGAGACCTCTGCTTCTGATACATGTTGACGCAGAGCTATTTTTGTGGTTTTGGCTTATGTGGCATATAGTATACAGCCAGCAGTAGCATGGGAGGGATAACCAAGAAGCCAAAGGCAGCATAGCTACTATTTAAAATATGTGTATATGTAGGAGGGAGGAGGAAAGGGGTAGGGTAAGAAACCAGAATTAGGAGCTGGGTGGAGGTAGAGAGGCTGATGGGCAAAGCAAATTACTGCGTTCTTGCTGGTTATGGCCAGCATTTTGACCTGCTTGAGGAGGAGGTCCTGTTAACAATATAAGGGGTTGCACTTTGAAAGAAAGGGAAAGCTGTAGTCCAGAAAGGATAATTTTCATCCCCAGATGAAACAATAACAATAAAAATAATGAGGGCCACAGACTTAGCACCATAATTAAACACTGCTCTTTCTGCTCATTGACAATGTTTTCAGAGGGAGGAGCAAGCAGCAATTGGGCGAAGAGCCTGGACAGCCAGCTTCATCTGCTGGCTGGGGCAGGGGGGATGCTGTGCATCAGTTCTTGGCTAGCAATAAATCGTTACCCAGTCTACATCTTGCACAGCTGAGAACAAGTAATGACATAAAATAGCTACCACGTGCTGCAGTCTCTCTGCAATCCCACAGATAGCCTGCACTCACAGAGGTCAGCATCCTTTTGCTTTCTCTAGTCTAGCACAGTACAGCATCCTGGTGGTGACCCTACTTTATTCCTCAAGAAAAAGAAACACTAGAAAACTCCATCCTCAACAACATTCCAAACCATGACCTTTTCCAAAGGGAAGGGATACAGGATTTCAGCAGAGCTTCAAACTGAAATTCAACAGGAGACACATCAGAGGGCTTGGAACAAAATGCTGGGTGGCCAGCTGGCTTCCAAACTATGAAGATGCAAGTTGACAACCAAGTACACACTCCACATGTTGACAGGCAAGCGTCAAACTGTTCTCCACCACATGGTCACACAAGTAGCAGAGACACTCAGACATCCATGCACCAGTGTGATCATATTATCCGTAAGCAACTGTGAGAACTTTTCAGGGAACGTACCGCAACAGTTATTCACAGTTACAAGTTAGTGCTTGCCTAATTGTGTCCACACAACACTACTTTACTTATCTTCTCTCACTAAACAAGCCCCGAGAGCGCAAAGTGGGCTGCTTACCAATGGATCTGCAGTGATGTAACAGAAGGACAGTATCAGACAGCACTTGCTTTAAAGGTCTCACATGGATGCCAGCAGTCTTCATAGGGGCAAATATGCACCAATCTAGGTCAGTTGTGTCCCCACAGGGGAGCAGGGGGACTGACACACCGCAGCTGGGCTGTCCATTAGAACATCTTGTACCGGACCAGCAAGGTGACATATTTAGGAACTAGGCAGCAGCTGTGCCTAGAATTGTACACCTGACTTACAAAAGCACGCAAGTCAGTCTTTAACCCCTGTCCCTGCTAAGCTTATTATAACAGGTATCATAATTTTCCTTCCAAGACTGAAACAGTAACCTGGATAAAATTCTATCCTAAGTGTTTAAGCTACAAACCTTCAATTTTGGGGCAGAGCAATGAGGTAATGTATAGAGTTGCAAAGTGAAACCATACTGTAGCATACCAGTTGGCAGCAGTTCAAAGGCAGGACAATCCTTTGCTGCCAATGTGTTATCAAGGATATTCACAAACAGATCCTACCCAAAGCACTATGCATGCTTGAGCAAAGAGTTGTGAACTATAAATGGCAAAACTCACTGCAAAATACAGAAGTCACTACAGAAACAAGTGTCAGCCGAGGGGCTCTGCAGGGCTGTCACAGTTTGTAATTAAGAGATGAACACAGCTGAGTTCAAACACTGTGGCTGAGAGCCCACCACATCCAACTCGTCCAGAACTGGAACATCTGTAGCTGTAGTCACCTCCACGGTGCAGCCAAGACAGCCTGGCACAAGAGGAGGGTTTTACGCACTCAGTGAAGTGCAGACATCGGGGTATGACTTCTCCATATAAAGAGCATCCCCTGCTTAAGGGGAATTACCACACCATTCTACCAATAGATATATGTATTTAAAATATTTGAATATTTGTATCTATTTACGATATTGCTGAAAGTACAACAGCACCCCTGCGTGGTACAGAACACCATGGAATGTTGCCCACAAAAAGGCATCGACCTGAACAGCCTGCCCTTGCTACCACCCCTTCACACTCCCCGGGGATAAGAGGTGTTTGTCTCAGGAGCAACTTCGAGCAGGATGTCACATCTCCAAAGCACACTGCCCACGACAGGAGGCCCGAAAAGATTTGTGCCATTTTTCTCACTTCAGATAACAAAATTCACCAGTTCAATGTAGATACACTATGTCCTGGTTTCGCTGGGACAGAATCATAGAATCATTTTTCTGTTGAGGAAAGCTGCGTCTGTGAGCAGACTGCAGCGCCCAGTCCCGTGAGAACAAAGTCAGTAAGACGCTTTGTTTTAGTTCGTGGACGGCCATGGTGTGTGGGTTTCCATAGTGACCAAGGTCTCTGGCAGTTCTGAGTAAGCCAGGTGTTAAAGCTGGGAGGAGAAAAAGCCAGGGCAGCTGACCCGGGCTGGCCAACAGCAGTGTTCCATACCATGAACGTCACGCTCGCTATAAATTGGAAAGTTTGCTGGGGATGGCCCTTGTTCTTTCTTCCTCCTTCCTCAATGGTCACCGTCCCTGGAGGGTCTCACCCACCTTCTGCTCCAGAGGCCTGCTCTCCCCTTTGCTGTGACTGTCGCGCTGTTGCTAGAGCTGTGGTGCTCGCAGGGTTTGGCATCTGGTGCTCACTGCTGGGAGCGTGCAGCTTGCGACTGCTGTATGAGCTGAGTATAACTTTGTGCAATTTATATTAGTACTGGCATTGATATTACTTTGTTATTATTTTATTAAATCTGTTTCCATTTCAACCCATGGGTCTCCTTTCCTTTCCCTGATTCCCCTTCCCAGGTCAGGAGCGGTCAGCGGGTGATAGAACAGCTGGCTAAACAACAACAAACTAGATTACTGATTAGTTTATGAAAGCAGGCATCTACTGCACACAGTGAAGTAACAAAATACAGAGGTTTATTGACAATTGCATGATTTATCATTTGATTCCCAATCCCCTTCTGTCCTGGAGAAACATTCGTATCAATCTTACTTGATGAGCTGAAAACATTGTTTAGATTCCAAAGAAAGAAAGGCAAGAAAATTAACATAGTTAAACTAATTTAAGGCCTAGTTGGAAGTTGCTGTTTAAAAGACAGGCACCGCAGCCAATGCACATCAGGTACTAAAAGATGCCAAGTCTAAGCTCAGTATTACAGACAGCGTTGATTACACCAGACCCTTCAGTGCAGAAAGCAGCCTCTGGCTCACTTTCCACACGGCAGCCTCTTAAAACCCTGTCAAGCACTGGAAGAAGGAATTGAAACAGGTAGATGTGTCTAGGCTCAGCCAGAGGCTGGACAGCACGGGCTCAAGAATAGCTGCTAGGAAATACATGTTCAGAAGTAACATAAATCCATTCCAGAGTTGCAGTTAGAATCGCTGTCTTCCTAGGGGACCAAAGAACAGGGAGTTCCAAACCTATCTGAAAGGTACAGAGGCACTGAAATCCCAACTCCCCATGGCTATTTCTACCCTTGGCACTGCCCCACATAGTTCACTTTCACTGTTTGAAAAGGCAACTAAGTCTTCAAGCCATCATCCACCGCTTCTGACATCAACTGAACTAAGCAGTCGAGTAAGCACTACAACAATCACAGAGTGTTTTAGCACCTGGCCCAGAGACAGGCCCCTCTAAACAGTGGCAGTGCCCAGGGAACCTGGGCTAGAGCAGCAGCGGATACAGGCAGATAAGGCCACTTGTTCTTTGGTGTACCTGAACAACGCCTGTTTCGCTATGTCAAATTTAAAAAGCCACTATTAAATACATTGAACAGTAAGCACCTAATGTTAACATTCATATATCGAAGCTCTGGATATAATCAGAAAGTCAATTCAGAGAACAAGTGATGGGAGCTATCTTCCCCAACAAATGTCTGTGCAAGACTTGTACACCTTCCCAACATGATTTAAGATAGCCAGCACAACCAAAAGGTTTGTATTGCTAGTCTTTGTTTCTCCAACTAGGACAGTCTACAGCATGTCTCAAAGCAACAACTGTGGCTTGGGGAGAATGCACATAATTCTCCTGACCTTATCAACAAAAATCTGAGGCAGTCAAAGGCAAAGGTAAGGCTGACCAAAGACAAGAGAATTCACTAACAGAGTCAGCACAGACAAACAAACAAAAAAAAAATGCACTGTGGTGAAGACAGTAGAACAGTCCTGCTTTCTGCAGGGTACAAAGTAAAAACCATTGCAGAAGCTAAGGCATTTCTACACAGGCTGGGTCAAAGCTAGCTGGCTGGACACCTCAGTATATTCTCCACGGTAATGGTACATTTTAAGTTGCTTCTGTGCAAAGAGTACCATAAGGCTATTGTTTGCACCCACATCTTTACTAGGAAGTTTGCAAGCACTCAACCAGGATACTTTTATTTAAAGTCTTCCAGAGGCACCTGCATGAAACAGTACATTGGACCGATATTATCACTTGTCAAGAGCTAGTCGCAGTAATCAGCAGATTCCTGAAGGCATCAGAAAGGCCTCGATACTCTGGGCACGGGAAAACCATGGTATTTATCAACACATGATATTTTGTGAGCATAAAAAAAACTTTCAGCATGTTTTGTCCTTGTGTCAGCAATCATGTGCCACAAAGCAAGAAAGGTGAAAAAGAGAACCAAAGACTGAAGACACTCAAAACCACGGTAGCACTACTTGTTCCAGTGGAACGTATTTACGTTAAAGTGACTGGAAGGCAACTCACACTGTGAGGCTGCATCCTGTTGCCTAGAGGGAAGCACAACCTGCCTGCTGTGCCTTGGAATCTTTCAGTGCGACCTCCAGGTTCCTGCCCATTCACAATGTTTTACGTGCTGACTCTACGGAGCCTGACTCCGCAAGCGCGTCCTGAGCCGCTAGCTAGCTAAGAACCTAACAGTCTGATGAACTCACCACAAAGTAGCACCGATCTTTCACAAAGTTACACTAATGTCCCCCTCTGCCACCCACCCAGGCAGTCCAATACTCGCAGCTTCCACAGGGCAGCCTTTCCCTCCCCAGCCCTCCCTCCCCAAATCAACAGGTTATCCTTCCTACACACTTTAGCATAACCCTCATCCATCTGCCTAAGAAGCTACCCACAAACAACAGTCTACGAATTGACCTCGCAACCACAGAGTTTCTGTGCAGACTCCGTTAGTGAAAGTGAACAGACGACCCTAATAGAACGCAATACTGGATTTTCCCCCAGGCGGATTCAGAACTTTGTTGTGTGAGCGTGGCCTTGGCCCTAATCGGGGCTCGTGATTGTCTATCTTGGGTTCTGGCTCCTTGCACCGCTCCTCTTTGCCCAGGTCTTTTTTCTCACCTCCGTCTTCCAGCTGTGGTTTGGTATTTTCTGTAGCTGAATAAAAAGAAAAGGGATTAGTTCAGCTTGCTACTCTGTAGTGCACGAAGTACCTCATCTTCCGTAGGCTGCATTATTACCCATGTCTCCCATCCACACCACACTAAGGTTTCTCTGTATCTGTTCATTTCTCCTGAAGGAAACAGGTGCTGAGGAAAAATTTCACTTTTCGCAACAATTTCTCTCTTCCTTCAGCAATCTTTCTAACGAAGATATGCACACTAAACAATATACTTGCCGAATTATGTTGGCAGTTTCAGGCGATTAAGAGATGCAACATACTAACGCATCCTTTCATACCAAGCTTGCAAGCAGTATTCCCATCATTCTTTAACGATAACTAGCTGGGCAATGATACATTTTGTCAGTCACCTATTTGTTATTTACAACTACAGAAGGCCAAGACTATACACTTGAAGGAGATGGCAGGGCAGGAAGAAGCAATGTGATAGGATGTTTTCCTACACATACAGATTCCATGTATATCTATATATATACACACGGTATCAAGCAAAGCATATACACACACATAGTATCAAGACTTATGCCTGTGGAGTTCTCCTCAATAAGAGGAAGAGAACCATTTCCCTGGAGCTAAGTGATTAAGTTTCTGACTAACAGAAGGAAAACATCTCAGTTATATTACCCTAAACACCGGCCTTAGTCTTAGTTTTTAAGAGGAAGCATAAGAAACCATTCCTTGGAGCTTATCTTCCCAAAGAGAACAGAGAAAGGAATTTCTCTTGCTGACCTTCTGGCTTCTTTGGTGTTTCATCTTCTTTCAAGACAATGTGATCCTGCAAAGAAACCAAAAACTATCTTAGTATTTTATGATTCTCAAACCGTTTTGCTTTGTTTCTGAGTTTATCCGCCTATCATGGTAAAAGCCAACAGCTGCAGACACTGCACAGCCCTGCATCCCCTCCACAATCCCAAAAGCAGTGGTAGAAGGTAACTCCTATGTTATGTCAAGGCGCACATCTCAGACAACTCATTGAAACACAGACAAAGGTGCCACATTACTTCATTAGAGGCTTAAAACTTGGTCTGCGATAAACAGTTCAGTCCCAAACGTGTGGAATTACCATTCGTGCCAGCACCCTCTACCACCCAGGAGAAGCTGGTATTCACAATTAGAACACAAGCAGCCCTTGAGCACCCTATTTATATTCAGCAATGACTTTCTGCACTGAGGACCCATAGAGACCCTAACAAAACCTTTTAAGACCGTTTCCCCAACAATCCCAACTGATTGTTGGAAATACGCCGCAATACTTCAGAAAAGCTGCATGTTTTCCCACCCATGAAATCCAACTTGCAGTAAGTTTTGCAAATATGCTGTCTCTTTTCCATCCCAGGATTTTCCACAATTCCAATGCTCTGAATAAAGACATAGGAATTTCTGAAGTGGTGTCCTCCATTTAGTCAGGAATTCACAGGAATTAGTATGTTACATTTTTTAAAAAGCAACAAAAAAGAATCAGAGACCAGCCTGATAAAGAGGTACAGAGGAACAAAACAAAGCCCTTTCCTACACCAACAGCACTGCTCCTGACAAAACCTAGCTCCCAGTCTTTTTTTTCTCATCCTTTCTTATGACCCAAATCCCCAAAAATATGCTCCAGAGTCTGCATAAAAAGTTAGGCAAAAGCACACTACCAGCACCTGCAAACTTAAGCAGAAAAACAAAAAAAGTTAAATTGAACTAATCTTTTCTTCCTAAGGTTCCAGGAAAAATAAGACTGCTACTACTTTTTCAGCATAAAGACAGTGAGCTATGTTTCATGGGATGTTACGTTCCCATGCTATCCGACATGTCAAAAACATGGCAAACATAGTAGCTACTCCCTTAATAGTATCTACTTAGAGTAAGGCGGCAGGTTGTAAATCTGAATATGGGGCATTAAATATAGTAATTATGTAATTAGCAACATATCCTCCTTTGACCCAAAACCACACTTGGTCATAACTAGAAGCCTCTCCTACTATTACACATCCCAGCTCTAAGATGAAAAAATAACAACTGATATAAGCAAGACACACTTTTGCCTGACATCACAAGATCAACTGCATGCTGGACCTGACACTCAAAAGCTGATCTTGAATTAGCTTTTTCACTGTTGATCACTGAAGCTAAAGCGGTTTCACGTTGAATGCAGACACATATATTTCAGAGAGGTGGAGGGCACAGCCAGGTCACATGAAGATTTATGACTGTAGCTCACTGGTGTGCACTGACTTTCCAGAGTTGGCATCAAGATCACCTCTGCCAAACTGCAGAATGAAGAGAAACAGCTTCTCCCTAACCAGCGTAACCACCTCTTGGCTGTGGGCCAAGAGCTCCAGCTGCACCTCACTTACAAGGAAGATCAAAGGCTTCAGAAGCATTTTTTTCCTCCCCCCTTTTTTTTTTGGTTGAACAGACATCCACAGTCTAATTAATAGTTTTACTGCAAACTACAGAGCATGCTGAGATCTGATATACCAAAGATAACAAGCTATCAAAAAGAGACTTTGGGAATAACCATCTAATTTGAATTTACCCTATACATAATTCAGGTCTGCCACCTTAAAAAGAATGCAGGCATTGCACCGTGACAAGACTGTAAGATGACTCACGGAGCTGCTAGCTTCTTGGTTTGACAGCGAAAGAAGTACAAATACCTTCGGCTTGTTTGGGTGTGCTCGCACAACACTGGCAGATACAGGAGACCCAAAGATATCACTTGTCTTCCCACCAGGTGGATTCATGCGTGGACGAGGCTGAGCAGAACTAGAATCCTCAAAAATACCGCTTTCTTTTCCCCCTGCAAGGCAGTTGTTAGAATTTTTTTCTAGATTACTTGGTTTTACCACACTATATTAAAAAAATTTTAAAATATGTAAGAATTCAAAGACTTCTAGAACCCTACTGCCTAGAGGCTTACTTTTGCTTGCCTGACAATACTAGCTGAAATCCTTTGCTACAAGATTTCAGGAGAGGCTCTCAGATTCACAGCTGTACTCACTGCAGCTAAGTGATGACACAGCTCTAGAATAGAAGCAGTTTCCTTTCATCATTTCCTAGACCTCAACTCGGAAAGCATTAGACTTGGATGATGTGCTAAAAAGCCTGTGAACAAGTAGGTCACTGAAATATTCACATATTCAGATGTATTGTTCGAGCCCACTCAATTTGTAAAGATGCAACATAAAAAGACAGACGGATCACAGTGTTCCACTTTAAGAATACAAAATCAATTCCGTGCTGCAAGTCAGAGCCCAATCATGCTGAAGGAGGTGGCTGCTCTTACCTGGAGGGTTTGTTCTTTTTGGAATGTTTTGAGGTTCTTCTGATGCTCCAAAGATATTGGATGCCATCCGGTGTGGCCTGCTTGAAGACGAAACTTCTTCTGTACTCCCAAAGAGATCACTAGAACCTCCTCCTGGGGGCTTCAATACCCTACATTGCAGAACAAGAGAAGCAAGAGGCAAAAGTTTGTTTGAAATTACAGCATTCAACACATTTGATGTCCCCTCCCTAATCTCCCTTGTATATTATGAATAACTCTTCTGATTGGAACTTACTTGAGGTAATTCTGCAACATCCATGAAGTATCTACTTTTCAAGAGCTGTTCTAATAAAATATTCTCAACTTCAGCACAAATATTGCCAGCCTCCTAGTCAGTCAGCTTGATCATTATGCTATCTATGGTTGCTTGGAACGGTCATAACAGTGCCACCAGCAAATGCCTGTGGTAACAACTGTGGTATTCCAGAAGCAAGAGGAGATTAAAAAAAGACATATGGCTCTGATTAGTATTTTAGAAGAAACCATTACAGAATCAGACTTTCTGCTAAACTACACACACCAGCTTTGCATCTGTGATACAATTCACACACGTCGACTTTTAAATAAAAGCAGACATTTCATAACTACTAAAAATTTTGCTTGGTTCAACCATCAGTTACCCTATTAGCTGCTGCAGAGTTTAGAACGGACAGCTGGAATGCCAAGAAGCCAACTTTTAAGTGGTCAAGACACAAATCCATTAAGATCACAGCTCAGCACCAGAGTTATATCAAACAGATCCTCATACAAACTGAAAGTTACAATAGAAATGGGACTGACTTCTTGAAAACCTACCAAAAGTCAGGCTTGTGCTTGAGTAATAAGCGCACAGTTAATACCTATGCCTTGTTCAACAGACTTCAGGTCCTGCCCTGAAAAGGAACTGAACCAGTAGTGAACCAGTATGTGGGAGTAGAATCAGTGGAATTTATTGGAAAATTAACAGAAAAAGCATGGCAAAGTGAAGAATACCTAGATATCAAAAAAAATCTTTACAGTTATGTCTGCTTGACCAATCACCCAGTCTTAGCAGCTGAGCAAAAGTAGTAGCTGAATTATACCTCTTCTGATCTGCATACTGGATCCGAGACCTAAACTGATCTTCACTTTTATACAAAGAGAACAGTTATAAATTGCAAGATCTTTATCCAGCTCTACCTGAACAGAATTCAAACATCAGCGAATTAATGCAACGCATCCCCTCCATAGATCTGACAGAAGCAAGCCATCTCAGGTTAAGTATCTGCCAGGCATAAAAAGAGGTTACCCTCAGAGACAAGATCCACTCCAATTTAACTCTAAGATGTAATTTCACAAAAGCAGACATATTTGGCTCCTCTGTCAGAAGATGAGCTTTGTCAGCATTTCGGATCTCAGGATGTAGAAAGCAGTTCTATTCGCTTTGGGAGGAAGGAGGAAAAAAGTTCCTCTTTTAGTCTGGGAGTGGTTTATACAGTCAGAACCAGCCTCAGAGACACTGTCTTTACCGGCTAATTTCAAGATTTTAATCCTTAGTATGACTGTGGATTTAATGAACCCCTTTAGCTCGAGGGAGTAACTAGAATTTCAGTGGACGGGACAACAGTCTTGTCCACTGCACAGGTAAGATCATATCCGAGCAGAAGGTTTAGTTACAATTTAGTGTCCAATAGACTACAGATCCAACCTTGCTACAGGCTTTCCAAACATCTCAGAAGATCTAAAACTACTATGAAAACAGATGTTGTATAGGCAAATTATATATTTTCAAGTGACTGTGACACCAGGTACATAAAATTCTACCTAATGCAAAGTCAGCTAAGTCGTTCACAGGAATTACCAAAAATAATATTGAAGTACAGCAAACAAGGTCTTCCAGCTTATGACAGCAAAGAGGACAGGGTTTTGTGCTCCTTCACTTTCAGCCAAAAGCTGGGGAGAATACACAGCTATTTTCGTGCCGTGTAGCCTCTAGAGCATTGCTGACCTCCATGTACTCCGGTGTCACTCAGTTCCAGATCAGAGTGAGATGCACCGGTCTCCCACACCAAATAAGAAAATAAGATTTAGCCTGTGAATCCTACCAGTTGAAAAGAGCATGCTGAACTTGATGAGCCAGTATGAGCCACTTCAACAGAGTACAAGGAAAGCCAACATACACTTCAGAGTAATTTAAGTTTATACTTTATAGTAATTTTAGTTTACATTGGTATTATGCCAGTTTACATAAAGAGATGTTTTTATGTCTTGTAGACAGGTAAGTTAGATCTTCTTTCTTCCTTCGGCAGGGGGCATGGGGAGGGAAGGGTTTGTTTTATTCTTTTAAACAGTAATGAAAAAAACCCCTTTGTTTTCTACGCAATCTAAATTTGTCTCTTCTCCCCCTCCCCTCCAGACTAGAAGTCTGTCAATTCATCTAGAGCATGTAAATTAAGAACACTACCCTGTAAGTTTAAAAGCCTCTACTAATTGCTTTGTTCTCTTCTGGCAGGCTTGAAGAATTTTACTTAGTTCTTGTGGCCTTTTTTTCCTACATTCTAACACACTTTAATTGGAATGCCCTTTCTTCATTAAACCTTTCAGCCAACCTATGGAAAAGGTGCCTAGACTTATCCATTACTTCAAGACACTGGCTATGTAAATAAATATTAGTAGTAGTATTTTTTTTAATTCTGCCTGAAAGTTAAACACTGAAGTCCTACCAGTTTTCAGACAGTTCTAATAAAGCAGGTAAAACAGGAGCATTGCAGTATACATACGACACCATCACTAAGGTAACCATGCAGAAAGCCAACCAGAAAGCAGGTGTTAAGGTTTGGAACACCAGGCTCTGAAGCAAAGACCAGAAAGTTACCTGCAGCGCTCCTGCTGTTGGATCAATACAATTCATGGCTCATGAAATAGCTCAGTCATAAACAAGCAGGAAGCTTTGTTAAGTCAGTCATGCTCTTGATCTGAAAGCTCTGCAATGTTCCCCAATAACACTCATGGGGAGGAGGGGGACATGCATTGTATTTCCAAGATGGCTACATTTAACATTTTCAGCTCTATACAGTAGTTGTGAAACTGCTCATATAGTTGAGGATATGCAAAAGCAATGCATCTTTATAGTGTAGAATACAACAGCAGAATGATACAAGTCTGACCTGCTCTGCTTTCAGAGCAACAGCAGCTCTTACATGTGCAATTCCGTCTTTTATTTTGGAAAAACAAAACTTCCTTAAAAATAGAAAGCATCATCATTAAAGTCTAATAAAATAAAACTAGGCAGTTAATTTGATTCAGCAAACTAGTTGTTCGCTGTATCACTGTATGCATTAACTGGATCACTAGAGGTAAGTGTCATTGGGGAATTATTTAAGTGGAAGCTTTAATTTAAAATATTTTTAGCATTATTTATTTTTGACAGTAATACTCTGTATTAAGAAGTTCTCAAAATGCAAAGTATTTATTTATAATTTCCTCACAAAGATTTTCACATTAGGAAGAGCTATTTTTTCCCACTTCCACAGCTGTTGGTGGTTGCTCCAGGGATTTTGAATTAGGCTGGTTTAATTAGAGACACTTCTACACATCAAAATCTACAAAAGGATTTGCATTATCATCAAATTAAGTTTTGTTTAGGGAACGAACAGAATAAGTTCTGGAAAAAGCATCCTTAAACCAAGTACTTTTTGCTTTTCACGGCACAGGCCGTATGTCAATAGTCACCATCTCAGAGAGTGCTCTCTAAAACTCAATAATGTGACGTATTGCAGTGCTGCAGTATGCGTGCTTGCTATGCCGGTCTGTCTATATAGTTGTGTGTATTGCTATAGTTTGTTCTTGGGCATGATGAAAACACTCCGCCACAATGTCAGAGAACAAGCTGTAAGAAGACCACCTTTGCTTGCCGTTAACTAAAAAGTTGTGATGGTCTGCACTCCAGACTCTATCCAGACACCCAATATACGAGCTAAGCATGGTTTCAAAATTAACATGAGAACAGAAACTTCTCAGAGACTACACTAAGGGCAGAGCATCTTCGTAAGCCTTTTATAACCAGGTCATAGCTTAGACTGACCGGAATAAAAGGCAAACTTAAAGCACCCTTACACCATTTCGAAACACTTCCTTCCTTCCCCTCCGAGCACATGATTACCTCGCAGATGGATTAAACGCTCCAGCTCCTGGTTATTAGGATATATGCCCTCATCCAAGCATAACAATATATTTCAACTTCACAAGGCAAAAACAAGCTTACATCTGCTTATGCAGGCGTTTGTGTCGGGCGCTCTCCAAGCTTCGCAGAGCGCAGCCAGGCCCTCCTCCCTCCCCGCGGTACAAACGCGGGCAGGAGGGCCTCCGCGGCGCCAGGCCTTCCCTCCCGCGCGGGAATCCCCTCCGCATCCAGACCGCCTCTCCAGCTCGGTAACGCCCGGCGGGCCGGGGCCGGGGCCAGAGCCGCAGCCCCGCGGGGAGCGGCCCTGCCCGCTCTATCTCCGCGTGGCCCCGAGCCCAAGGCAGCGTCCACCGCCGCGAGTGCAGCGCGGCGCCGCTCCCCACCCCGGTTGCTCCCGCGGCGTCACCCCCCAAGCCCCGGGGAACGGGAGAAGTAAACTGAGGCACGGCAAGGTCACCGGGCAGGCGGCGAGCGCCGCCGCCCTGGGCTGGCCTCCTGCCCCAGCGGCTACCGGGGCGGGGGGGTGGGGGGGCAGCGTTGCCGCCCTCGGGGGCCGAAACGGCCCCTCACTGGGGGCCCACTCCCCTCAGCCGGAGCCCCGCCCCTCAGCCGGAGCCCGCGCCCCGAACAAAGCCCGGCTGCGGGCTCTGCGCCGCCGCACAGCCCTTCCCGTCTCCCCCTTCAGTCCCGCATCACCAGCCCACCCCCGCTGCGCCACCTGGAGCTGGGCTTGGCCGAGTCGGCCTCGGGGCCTTGGAACATGGTGGCGGGTGGCGGGCGACGGGCTCAGCTCCACAGCCCCGCGCGCGGCGCTCCTCCTCGGCTGCCTGGACCGCAGGTAGCGCCGGCGGACCCGCCCTGCCCTACCATTGGTTGATCCACTTGCCCATCAAGTGCAGCATCCTATCGAATGCAGCCCGCCCTCTCGATATCCCGCCTGTCCGGTGAGCCTCGCAGAGGGAGGGAAGCTTAAAAAGAGCCCGCGTCGTCGTTCATCCTGGCCACCTCCCATTGGTAAAACCGCGCGTCCGTCAGAGGGCGCGGCAGTGCCATTGGCTGAGAGGAGCGGGGCGAGTGGCGGGAGGGTATTTAAAGGGCCAGGGATGGCAGAGGGGTGCGGTGTCTGCAGAGGGCCTGGGCGGCTTCGCGGTGAGGGGGCGCGGCCCGGCAGCCGTCCCCCGCAGCCCCCCGCGCCCGGAGCTGGCTCCGGAGCCCCCAGTGCCTTCCCCACGCATAACCGCAGCCGGCCCTGCCTCTCGGCCCAAAAAAGGCCGGGTTTTGCCAAGGGCGGAGCGGCGCCGGCCCGTGCTTCAGCCGTGCAGCCAGGTCCCTTTACACCCAAAAGTCGATGTAAAGCAAAAACCAGGAGGAAGACCAGCGTAAGAATAACGTCAGCGTCGACTTCATAACCTGACAACTTCAGCACGGCGGCTCTCGGGAACCTCTGAGGCTTCACCCGGCTCTGTCAGAGAAGAGGGTTGCACCTCGGCCCCACAGAGCAGGCGGGGAGGCAACGTGCGCACACGGTTATGGACCCCACCGTGTAATCTGATCATAAATACTCTATGCCCCTGTAATTCACCTCTTTCCCCATCTAGGAAATGGTGTCCGTGCATCGCTCACAGCTTCACAGGCTGCAGCTGAAGCAGCACTGGGCGACTGCCACGTGAGTGAAAGCCATCAGTTTCCCAGAGAACCTGGCCTCAGAGGAGCCGGTACAGCTACGCTCGAGGAGCCAACACTTGGGTAGCACTTTTAACCAAACATTTTGATTGATAGTAACATTACAAGTTAACATTTTCAGCTAAAGGTTTTATTTAATGGCTGCATAGCTTTCCATAGGCCAAGAAGTAAATTTAGAGGTAGCTATAGTGCTGCTTTTGTCTTGACAGATTAAAACCAACAAACAAACAAAAAACCAGCGCACCAAAAACACGTACTCATGAACATCTTGCTTTGCTAATCATTCTTTACTTCCAACTCATTTCTTCTGTTTTTACAGTGTTAGGTTTTGGTCATTAAGGGCAAATCTGTGAGAAAAGGAAGTGGTAGGATTCAGTACCAGCTTTGACATAAGGTGGAAAGAATCAAAGGTCTGCCCTAGCTAGCTGTGAGCCTTTGCTAAGCACGGTGGAGAAGCTGCAAAGAGCAAGCTCAGACTTGGTCATATAGTCCAGTTTTCTCAGTACGCAAGTGGTAAAGATGAGTCCTCACTCTTTGGATAGAAACGAAGCATCAAAGTACATGACTAATAAGGTTTTTGTTGAGCTTTTTAAAACGTTCATTTCTTATCATGTAGTTTAAGAACACTCTTGCACTTTATCAATGCATAATTACACTAAAGCTGCCGCTGTATATTGCGGAGACCAAGATCCTACATGTGTACAAAAAATAATTAGTTAAGTTAATGATACAGATCACAGGATAATTCTGCTTGAAAGGAACCTCGGTCTCTAGTTCAACCTCCTGCAAAAGTAGGGTGAGCTAGATCAGCCAGCTTCCTTTAGGCTTAATTCCGTCTTGTCATGGAAAGCTCTGAAGACAAGACACTGCACAACCTCTCTGAGCAACCTGTTCCTCTTCCTGATTGCCCTCAGGGTGAAAAGGTTTTTCTGGTAGTGGCTACATAAAACACAATGGCCTGAATACAACCTCTACATCTAAGTTCCTGCTTACCTGAAGCTGTGGAGGAAAAAAAAAAGCCAGGGAAAAAAACCCCCAAGGTATATAACACACTTTTTATTGTACCCTTTTGCTTGGTGGGTTTTTCTTTTGTGGTGTTCCCCCTCCCGCCCCCTTCCTTCCTCTTGTTACTGGTGACCATGGACACAGACAGGACACTCGGACAGACAGCCCTCTGGTATGACTCATTTCTGACACTCACAATTAGCGGACACTACTGGTGATGGAAGCTGTAAAGCAAAAAAAAAAAAAAACCAAAACCAAACACCCCAACCAAAACCTTCTCTCACCATGGTGAAAATAATGAAAATTCTGGGATGGGAGATGTCAATGGAAGTCTTATGCCACTGATTTCACTGAAACCAGATTTTCACCTTGGAAAGCTTGGCCTTACAGACAAATTTTTAGCCCCAGCCCCCACCCCCAGGGGCCATTATTACATAAATAAAAGTTAAATAGAAAAATCTGATAGGGCATCAACAGCAAGTAATACACTAGACATAAGTTAGACCAAGTATTAGTATGTATTTATGCACAAGAATAAAAACAGCTTTACAAGTTGAATTGGAAATTTAAACAGAGGAAGTTTAACAGCTTTTGTATATTATATTAAATAACCAAAACACCTTTTTCCAAAATTGGTAAAGAATAAATAATATAATTTACAATATGGTACAAAAAATAATCAGTAAGGACAGGCAATTCTGCTTTATACATACACTATATAGGTATATTTATAATCTATAAAACAAATTCACATCTCAAACAAGCCAGAAACCTTAGATGATATGGCTTAACTATTATTAAAAGAAACAGCATTAAATTTTGCTGCCAGAACCAGAAGCTCTAAAGCAGTTATCATGTTTCAATAATTAATGATAACTTATTGCCGTAGTGCTTGCCAAGGTTTCACTTAGTTAACATTTACAAATTGCTGTGAAATTAAGAGATTCAAAGGTTTGAAAAGGTTAAAAAAAAGTGCAGTACTTTCCTTTTAAATGCATCTGAAGTCTGAGTGTACAAAACAAAATGCAACTTAAATTTCCACTCTGGGATCTGCGGAGTCAGTAAACGAGATGTCTTTATAGATTAGATTTGATCTAAGCCATTCACTTCAATTTAGAAATATAAAGAGGGGTGTCAAGAAAAGGCTTAACAATGCCGTATTAAAACAATTAGTATTCCTATGCTTAGTAGATTTAGTGATAAAGATAAAACAGATTGTGTGGGTAATCAGGATGCAACACCCAGCAGAAAACCCAGTTAGCACACACATGCATACATGCGTAGATCTCATTCTTAGGATGTAGTACTGCTTTTCACCCAGAGACTACGATGACAACAAATACTGAATTTCCTGCCATTCACCTTGCTGAACTGCTCAGAACTTCCTTATTATAAACAGTCACTAAACCAACACAGGGAAAACGTAGAACTGGAGGTTGTTAGTGTCCATTCATCCCCTCCAACCACCTTACAGTGCCCCAAGAAGCTTTTAAGCTAACAAAGTCACGTTTACCTCAAAAACAATCCTGTGTGCATTTCAATTTGCTTGCATGTTTGCTTAGGACAGGCCAACATTGCTACACATACGGATTTTGTTACTTCTGTTGGGGAAGCTGAAATAATTATAAAGTTGCAAAAGTTTTGTGTTTTATAAAAAACAAAAATATATATACACAGAAACATACATATACGTATGCATGTGTATACACACCCCCCTACAATTTTTCGCTTAGCAGTCTTAGGCACAAACCGATGATGATTAGTATTATAAAGCACATTCACCTAAAATCTAGAACTGGTGCAATCAGAGGTGTGTTTAAGTGACCTTTCACATAATAAGGATAACAAATTCTGCATCAATTCAAAACTACCACAATCATCTAAGTTATTTTCAAGTTTCTCCCTGATAAGAAGTACTTGTCCTGGAAGGGCTGTATTATTAAACAGCAGTTTGCAAAGTACATTTCTGAAATCAAATTCTGCTTCATAACGACAGCTTTTAAGAGGCTGATGCCAAACCCATTTCTAAGCACAAAATTCTGGGTGCTGAACTGACCTCTGTCGTTTCCACTTTGTTATTACTTGATGGTCCAAGTCTACTTGCAAAGGTTCAGGATATTACAGTTTTCTGATCTCATAGCATCATGAAAAATAACAACTATGCCGACTTCATTCTGCAATTCTATTATTCCCCTATGGCAACTGAATGGGCTGAGAAGGAGCAACTAGAGAGCTCCCTGTATCACATGGCAGAAAGTCTCACAGATCTTGAAGTGCTCTGCCATACATGTGCACCAACACTGGCACTTATTCTAGGCCACCCTGGAGTCAAAACCAGTATCACATCCACTCCATTACCAGCACGAACAAAGAAGATGTAATGTTTGTCAAGCTACCTAAATACACCAGAGACCATCAGGCTGGTCTTTCAATATTCAGAAATTTAAGAATGAGAGTTCAGATTATTGTTTTTATACAGTACTTGATTAGAACATATCACATCTCCTCCTGCACGTCCTGTAATCCACAACCACAGGAGAAGCCCTTCTACTTCTGTCCTGCAAGTCCAAAGGACTTTTGGAGTTACAGCATATAGGGTAATCAGCATTACTAACATAAGAAGCCAGAGCCAAGGGGAAATAATCTGGGAAAGACCGAACCAAAATACAGCTCAAGTCTAAATAAAACTGCAAAGTTTTAGAGGGGATGACTGTTGAGATTAAATGGCTATCCTCTCCATACCAAGGGTGAATGCTCAGAACAATACGCTCCTCAGCACTCCTTTTTCTCACAGCCGTCAACACTTTCTATTCTAGGTTTATACCATTTCCTGATAATTACATCAGAATGCTCAAACAAGGCTCTGTAAGAATAATGAAAGTGAAATAATGATAGAAGGATTTAATATCCCATATGACATGCAGTAGGAATGGGAAGTCAGCCCACAGGTATGGAATTCTCCATTCATCCAGTCATGATTGTTTTCTTGCTAGTAATAGAGGTTTGCCTCCCTGTTGGGAACACCCAATTGTACTAATGCTGTTTTTACACATCTGTATGGTTCCTATGTCAAAGAGGAGAATGTAGCAACCTGATACATGGGGTCTTGGAATGTCATCCAAATTTCACTGCTTTTTGAGTGAAATCAGAAAGGTTGCTCTGGGCAACACAGAAGATGCATCACAGAACTTACTACGTTTTCTCTTAAAGACAGAAAGCATAAGGCAAACTATATAGCCATTAAAAAAAAAAATCTTTGTGAAGCAGGGTAAAGTGACTGGGAAAACAGCAAATCCAATCAGTGCATGGTGAGCAAGGTTACAACCAGAAACTCCCAGTTAAATGCCTTGTAAAAGTAGCTAAAGGCAGGTAGAACTACATCCACCAAGTATAGTGCAAGTTGGGAAAATGAACCCCTGATAACAGCCTCAGAAATGGGGAAGGTTTTTTAGTTTATTAATAATACAAAGTTGAGGTTTATATAGGACTAGCCCCTTGGATAAGTTCAGAGCTACTTAAAATAGCCAAGGGGCATCCTCTTACTGGAAAAGCAGACAAGTGCTTAAAAAAGGGGCACGATAAAGGTATTCTCTCTCATGACTGGTAGGAAAGGAAATAGGAAAAGCCTCCTGAGTTATAAAGGTAGGACTGACGGACAACCAGCTGTAGAGAAAGTAACTTTATATTCCTTTGAACCCGCTGGTATCAGGATCTAAGTCTTTCAAATACTACAACACTAACACTGAATGTATAGGGATTTAGTAGAGGGAGTACCAGATCCACTAGTGCCTGGGAGTGACTATAATGAAAAATTATGCCCTGAGGTACTACAGAGCACTCGGAATTCACAGAACAAGGAGGAAAGAAGGAAGGACTAAGGGATTAAGCTAGGACTTGACACCTCTCCTCTTCATAACACAAAACAGATCTCAACAACTTTAGCGTTAACATATCACTTGTTTCTATACATTGTAACATTCTTTCCTATTTCCTCTCCCAGGTAAACCCTCAGTTTTTGTGAAGAAAGATGGCAATATATACAGGTTTCCAGCAAAGCCAAGACTAATTATGACAAAGCTTTCATAGTGATTCCAGTAAGCACTTTTGCAGTGTTTCCTGACTCAGAAAGCAACCATTCTTCAGGGAAAGCAAGAAAGCACTCTTCCATTAATGGGATGAACTGTGCAATGTGATGAAGAATCTCAACAGTGGAGAATATGAGTACAGTCAGGATGATGACAGTGACTGTGACATGTGGTGGGGTTTAAAAATAGACGAAACTCCCCAAGGATCCATGCAGTCTGGGAGCAGGGTGAATCAGAACTCCCCTACAAAACAAGGAAGCAGGTACACGCCCCTGCTGGAATGGTCAAACAACAAAACATAGCCAAAGAAACAGAACGGTCTATAAAAACAAAGCATCATAGAGTCACAGCGCCTTTGAACAGAGTGCAAGAAACTTCAGTTTGACTGATTGATAAAAAGAGTGCCAAGTAGGACACGTCAAGATGCAAAATGGTTCCCGTACCCACCCTCACCCTTCATCCTCCACAACTTCAATGTGGATCCCAAATCATTGCATTTTGATTACTACACAAAAAATAATTCATGTAGGGGAGCTTCTAGAAACACCCTTCCCTGCTTAGGCCATTCCAAAGTACAAGTCCAGGACTGTCCCATAAACCTGCCATCTTGTATCACCGATGCCTGTAATTCTATTCCACGTTTTGTTGTTCCCAGTATATTGCACATTCCAGGACCTGGCAAGTACTTCTTCAGACCTTTGAAGACAACGCTTCTCTTTTAGAAAGAGGTGCACAAGACAGGGACAACTGAGCCTCAGCTGCTTCTCTACAACCTGCCGTTGCCATGATCCAGCGCTGCAAGCTCCAACTTTAGCTGAACAGTCTACACCAGCCTGCTGGTCGCATACACTCACTGTGAGAGATCCCCAATTGGGGGACCACCACCTCCTCCATCAAACAGAATTTCCCTGCGGGTTGGCTCAGGTATTGACAGTTCCTGGGCAAGGTCATTAAAACGAGATATGTAATCTATGCTGTTCTCATTCATCATGCAAGCCAGCTGGGAATCCACCACCTAGAAGAGACATGAGAGGAAAGAAAAGCTACATGTCAGTGGAAATTTCACAGAATCGCAGAATTGTTTAGGTTAGAAAGGACATCTTGAGATCATTTCATCCAACCATCCTGCTCAAGTAGGGTCAGCTAGAATAGGCTGCTCTGGACCTTGGCCAGTCAGGTGCTGAATTATCTCCACGAATGGAGATTCCACAACTTCTCTGGGCAACCTGTTTCTGTGTTTGACCACATTCACATTAAAAAAAGTTTTCTTGTGTTCAGGTGGAGTTTCATGGGTTTCAGTTTGTGCCCGCTGCTTCTCATCCTGAGAAGAATTTAGCTCCCTCATCTTCACTCCCAGCCTCTCCTCATGTGAAAGATACACTTTAAGCGAGTTAGAGAACAGCTCTGATCCATGGCTAAATGGAAGCCTCTAAGAAAAACACCCCTATAATCTCAACAGGCCTTACCTGCCTATCCTTAATTCAGCATTAAGGTGCACTAGTGGATGCACTGTACAAAAATTCTATACATATTACCTCTATCATAGTAACTGCATTTGTAAATAAAACTCGATTCTGCAGGAGGCTTAATAAAAGGCCTTTCAAAATTCTCCATCATTAAAGCCATTTTTAAATGATACTTGCTTCCTCTGAAACTCCCACAAACCCCTCATCTGCCACAACAGCTGCTCTGGTGTGCCTAAAACAGTGGCTTACACCATCTTCTTATGAAGGCAGTTTGTAAGATCAAATCCACACAAACACATCAGCATCTATTCCTTTAATTAACACACACCTTGAAAGATTCTCACCACCAAGTAAGCAGAATCTTCATATTTATGCCAGGAAGTAGAGCTGCGTGTGGAGTCTGAAGCTGCCAAGGGCACATTAAAACAAGATGAGCTTGCTGCAGCTTCTGGTTACAAGGTCGGCACAGAACCTCCTTGGTTAAATCCAAAGGGCAATGGTGGAATGACATTTTCCTTCCATCAGGACAAGCCCCCACAAAGTTACAACGTACATCATGTTACACTGAGTCAATGACTGTGAACTGTACGATAATTAAGATTAGAAGGGACCAGAAGAGGTCTCTAGCTCAACCTCCTGCTCAAAGCAGGGTCACCTAGGATGACAGATCAGCTTTCTCAGGGCCTTATCGATGTTCGTCTTGAAAAGCTTGAAAGAGACACTGCACAACATCTCTGGGCAACCTGTTCCCCTGCCTGACTGTCCTCAGGGCGAAAAAGTTTTTCTTTATATGTAGTCAGAACCTTTCTCAATTCAGCTTTTGTCTGTTCCTCCCACCATGCATCACCACTCTGCGAAGGGCCTAGCTACATCATCTTCGTGACCTCCCTGCAAGTACTGGCAGGCAGTTAGGTCCCTCCTGCCCTGAAGCCTTCCCCATGCTGAACAAGCCCAATACCATCAGCCTTTCCTCACAGGCATGTGCTTCAGCCCCCTCATCGTCTCAGTGGCCCTCTGCTGAACTTGCTCCAGTTTATCTATGTCTTTCCTGTATCAGGTGCTCAAAACTGGTCACATTATTGAGGACATGGTCTCACAGCTGTTGAGTGGGATAATCATCACTTTGTTCAATCTGCTGGCTATGCTCCTGTTTAAACAGCCCACAACAACACTGGCTGTCTTAGCTGCCACAGAACATCCTGGCTCATGTTCAGCTTGCTGTCTATCAAGATGCCCAGGTACTCCTCAGCAGAGCTGTGTCCAAACAGTCTCCAACCTAAATTGCTGTTGGGGTTATTCCTTCCCAGGGGCAGAACTTTACATTTGTCCACGCTGAATTCCGTAATGTTCCTGGCAGCTCACTCCTCCAGCCTGTCTCTGTCCGTCTTAAAGGGAGCTCAAGTCTATCAAAGCCTCAGTAACTGCTGGACTTCACTCCACCCCTTCAAAGGATTTAAAAACAGAAGGGTAATTCTACCAATAGAAAAAATAACAGTACAGGACCTTCTGCCATTCTCTCAGGTAACTTAGTAATTAGCCATTTTCCTGCTTCTTCCTTCTGGACCTACTTATTTTTTCTGCCAGTCCTCCAACCATACTGTAGCTGTATCAGTATTTACCCTTCTCTTTAGTATTTTCAATTCCTGCTCTACAAAGCAGGAGACACAAAACAGAAGGATTACAGTTTGCTCTTGTCAAAACAAAGATATGTCCAAACAAGGTGAACGAGACCCCCGCCACGCGAAGAACCTGGGCCGAAGGTGCTCACAACAGCTTCTTGCACCAGCTCTGGTGCAGTATACCCTTGAGTCATTTTACGTCTTTCCTCTAAGACTGGAACCCTGACTCACTAAGCTGAAGTGCCTATGTCAAAGCATCTTTGCCTTAAGTATCTCAGGAAGGTGTGATGGACAATATACACTAACACTACACTAAGAAAGAAAGCAGAGAGCTGAATGTAATTTGATGACATACCTCTGCTACATCTGCCAGAGACCGTGACACAAAAGAGTCCCGTGAGTTTCCATCCAGAAGGCTGGGCCCCAGTAAGGAAGTGCCACTGGCAGTCCCAACAGGAGTTGGCAACATTTTTCGTCCCTTCTCGGGGGAGATGAAACTTGCTATAAAGAACAGGCACATCAGTAAGTCACAACACTGAATGTTTGCAACTGGGAGGATAAAGAGAAGGCCAAGGAAACAGAAAATTGAGGAGAGATATCTGTTTCTTCTATGTCTTAAAAATTATGTGTTACCAGCATGAACACCATCAGCACACTGCTAAAAGTACAGAGACTCATTACACTGGCACCATTAAATATTAACTAAAAAACTACCAACCAAACCCAGTGATCTCATGTCTTTAAGCTTATGCTCACCAAGCACAGAATGAAGCCTATTTTTCCAACAGCAGAGCCAAGGGCATCTTTTCCTTCTGGCATAACAGCCAAAATACCTCAACCTAAGTGATGACTCAGGCTCCAAACAGACTACAAAGAACTGCCAAGGAATTATTTGTCCCAAGGTATGGGCCCCAATCTACCAACAGGATCTCTTTGGGAACAGCCTTGTAAAGAGAATGTATTCAAGGCAACACTGTGGAAATGAAAGCAAAAAGTAAGGGAAGAGAAACACCCTAATGGGTTTACAGTTTTCCAAAGGATTCAATTCTAATAAACAGCTTTTTTTTAGTTTTGTTTTTATTTTTTTTTTTCTAAAGCAAAGAGCTTTTTGTTGCAGTTCTCTGCATACTGACACTTACAAAACAAGCTGCTGAGAGACGAGTCTGTGGAGTCATTGGGGTACCACTGGGGATCATGGCTGGGAGAGGCAATCCAGTTCTGTTGAGGACTACTGGATGGGGACGGAAGACTTTTGGAGCTATCACTGCCATTCAGCTTTGCAGGAGAGAGAGAAACACCTTCACCTGTAAGCCAATGTCAGGAATCACCAATTCAGTCAATGTGGTAAAGCTGTAGGACACTGCACCAATTTATGTTTAGAAAGAAAAAAAAAACCACAACAAAACCCACCTGTATATGCTAGAACATAAACGCTAGGCACATAATCTTATTTCCAGAATACATTAAAAAAACCCAAGAACTACTTTCTGGAAAAGTTTCTGCTGACATTTAAGATGACAGGGTTTTTTTTTTTTTCCCGTTAATAGAAAGACTTTAGCCAAGCTCAGACTTACTGTATTGACCAGAGCTGATAGCTATTTCAATGATAGAATCACTGATTTGAGTGGCAGGTTCTCCTTGGGAAAGCACATCTTCAGGTGGTCCAGGCAGCGAAATGTCCAAGAGAGCAGAAACATTGGGAGGAGAGAGCCGGGTGCTGGAAGCCTCTGATGAGGGAAGTGGAGGGGTGGAAAGACCATTTTGGAGGGGAGTCTTGGACGGTTCTGACAGAGAAAGGACTGATGTGCCCTGTTATAAGAAATGGAGTTAACTGTTCATGAATTTATGTGGACTTGGAAATCTGTCTGAAAAGCAACAGCTTAGCTCCTAAGCATCAGATTAAAATCAGACTAAAAAAAAGAAGAAAAAAAGGACTAATAATCCAGCAGATAATATTAATAAAATTTTAGGAATATATTACTACTTATGTAATAAATTTGTATTGTTTTCATGGAAAGTATCTGTAAGCATAAACAAATATGCTGCAGCCCATATCCTGCCAAATAATCTGAAAAAATATAGGTCTGTAAGATTTGAAAGAATACTTAATATAGCCTACATAAAAGAAACAAGCATAATAATAAAATTAACATTATTTTGATTAACCTACAAGACAGTTCTTAAGAATTAAGTATTAATTTGCCTTTTATAGGCAAAAAACCTACAAATGCTTAAAGAATATATAAATATTTTAAACTGATAACTCACTCCTCTTTACAGCCCGACTTCCCAAAACTCAGCTCATCTTTTTTGAGAAGTCTCGTCATTAGTACCTCACCACAGAACTGTTTGTCATTTTTTTCCTGATGTAGCAAATACAAAGCTGTCCTGAGAGCAGGAACCAGAACCTAAACCATCACTACAAGTAAACGGCTAGTTCATGTCCTAACGTCTGTGCTATAAAAAAAAACCCCTTCCCTCTCCTTCATGCTCTCCAATCAAATTCATTTGACCTTTTTCGCATGTATCTGTCACGGGAAGGGTGGAAGATGCTTCCACTGGGATTAAAAAAAAAAAAAAGGCCTGTATTCTGAGGCTTAAGTATCTAACACAAGGTCCTGGATCTCACTGGGAAGGAAGTTGGGGGGAAGATGACAACACTCTTACAGTTTAGGTGCTGCTCACAGTTACTTTTTAAGTCTCTCTTTCTTACTAGATGCAGCATAAAGAAAAGTGATTCTCTGAAGATGATGCTGACATTACAATCACACTTTTAGTCTTNAGGTTCATGTCCTAACGTCTGTGCTATAAAAAAAAAAAACCCTTCCCTCTCCTTCATGCTCTCCAATCAAATTCATTTGACCTTTTTCGCATGTATCTGTCACGGGAAGGGTGGAAGATGCTTCCACTGGGATTAAAAAAAAAAAAAAAGCAGGCCTGTATTCTGAGGCTTAAGTATCTAACACAAGGTCCTGGATCTCACTGGGAAGGAAGTTGGGGGGAAGATGACAACACTCTTACAGTTTAGGTGCTGCTCACAGTTACTTTTTAAGTCTCTCTTTCTTACTAGATGCAGCATAAAGAAAAGTGATTCTCTGAAGATGATGCTGACATTACAATCACACTTTTAGTCTTACTATTCCTCCTGCAGCAACATACAAGCAGCAGGACTGCCAATTGCTGAAATCTTTCTTTGTAATGTCTAAAATACACGTGTACCATATAGCAGAGCGATTATGAACTCCTCCATTGTATCAAGGAATATGTAAAACCTGTTTGTCCTCCAAAGGTCAGAGACTGTCAGCTTCACTTGTTTTTTTAGAGAATGGCATCCACATAAATTTAAACAGCTTTCCTAAATTTCTTTCTTTAAATTTCTTCAGATGCTAGAGATTTCAACTGCCACAAAACAGTATCAATGGTGTACTCTTACCTGGGAACAAGGAGTTTTAACTAGTAATACCAGTGGTGTTTTCAGAATATTACTCATTTCATACAACTGTTCCTTTAACACATACTCTACCTGGAAACCATGAGGAACCGTCTCCTGCTCATGCCGTGTTGGTAGGCTGATGAATGGAACCCGACACCCAGGGCCTGAGCCCTAGAAGCACAACAGAAATCACGTGAGTGACAAATGTTTACACGAGATGCTGCAAATGTAACCAGAGAGGTAAGAGACAGGTGCCTATCACTGTTTACACATGCTCTTTCTACATATGGTGCCATTCAAAATCATCCATCAGCTCCCTGAGAAAGTGACATGGACTAAGATGTATTTGGGTCTCAATGAACGAAACAGCAATGAGAAATCACAATTTCTATTCCACATACACTCCTAAAAGTCCCTGTTTTGCCCCAGATTCCCTCCTGAATTACTGTCTATTGAAATGCTACTGTTTCTTTCCAAGCCCGCATTTCTGGATGACCAACTTCAGCAATGTCACAGCTGAAAGCTATTGTATGGGATGGAAATCTGTGATGATGATTTGATCCCTCAACCCTGAAACACACGCTTTACAATATAGATAGGGTTTGCTATGATAAAAGTGTCTAACAGCAAGCTCCAAGAGAAAGCTCACTGACGAGCTGTTACTAATACAGCTGTTCTACACAATGAAAGAACAAGACACTGAACTACTTTAAAAAGCATGCTCAAGTGACTCTGACCTCTACAGTGGTGACAGAGCCTCCATTCTGATGCGCTACTGTTGACTCCTGCCCTGTTACCACCGCGGTCACTCCGTCTGGTGACAATGGAGATACGCCCGACAAACCGTCTGCATCCAGGACAGGCACAGGGCTACCAGGGATAATACCAGCACTTTTAGCTGCCAAGTCGATAGCACCTTTTCCGAAACAAAAAAAGCAAAAAACACATTAGAAGCCTTTTCTTCAGTCAATTACTTTGTTTCAACTCATCTAAAAGACAATTTTTTAAAAAATTCCCCGGAATCAAAACTTAACATATGCAAAAAGCAAAAGTGGTAATTATCTAATCAGCTATATCAGTCATTCCTCTTCACAAAATGTAACATTTCTTTCAGCTAAAATGTTTAATTTTTCTGCCCTGTTCCAACATGTCATCAGGTATGTCAAAACAGTTTAGAGAAATGTTCCAATTCTCCCCCTTCCTTCTATTTTCTTTTTTTTTGGTCCCACAAATTAAGTATTTGTTATGCAATTTGTAGAAATTTCCTGTGGTTTACAAGAGGAGCCCTAAAACCAACACAGTCTTATTTTGTTCCCTTGCCTCTAGCAGCCACTTAAGACTCAATATAAAAAGCTTATGTTGTTGCAGGGTCAGCCTCACCCAGATCTTCTAAAATCCACCTAAAAGATCCGAATGTCTTCCCATCACAGAGAATCCTCTAATAAAATACAGAGGCAGTCATTGTTTTCACCTCACTAATCATGCTAACGATGGGACTCACTGTTTTGTTGCAAGACAGTATTTGCTTGGGGTACACTGGCATGTTTTTTTCTTGTAGAACTCACAATCCCATGTTAGTAGATAGACTCTTTGTAAGTTTCTTTTAAATACATCACAACCCCTTTTCAAAGCGGTCTTACAACCAAATATCACAAAAGTGCTCGAGTTTCGTTACAAATTCTAGCCCTTGCTTTGCCTGCAGGTGAGACACAGCAAAGGAACCTCATGCAGACTATCCCACCACTGACTGCTCCCTTTCTGCTGTCGCACAGAGCCACAGAAAGTAAGGTATCATTAACACAGCTGTTTTCTTTAGCTTCCAAAGGCACTAATGATTTTACCTAGGAAACAGAAACCAATAATGTAACATCATACAGATCACAACAGACCATGACTCTCGTTCTGTTTAAGAAATGACTTACTAGACAGATGGCTGGTAGCCTGTGTTGGAAGAACTTTGGGCACAATTGGACGAGAAACAGCAGCTTTAGTCAGTGAGGACTGGATTGGTCGAAATGAACCTCTCCCTAGGGTGAAGGATTAAATACCTCTCAAGCAAATGACATCTAACATCTTTAAAGCACAGCACAACATAGTTCAATGGAAGCAAACAAATTCCAAGCAGTAGGAAGCTCCAGGAATGCGAGCAGCAGAGATGACGAAACAGACTTGAAATAGTAACGCAAGATAACCAGTGCCTTATCAATCAATGCAACAGCAAGTGTTGCTGTGTTACTGAAGCTGCTTTCATTATTTTCAATGACGACAACCTTTAAGGTCTCACGTTGATTTTGAGACTTGGGGGACAACCTGTATTACCACTGAACTCAAGAGTGCATCAGCAGAAAAGGACAAGCGGGCAATACATTGATTATACTGATTCAACAGTATCCCAGGTACTACGAAAAGTCCTTTATAAAATCTAGATAAATGATTACACTCTACAGAAAAAAATTCTTATCCAAGTAATTTATTCCAAAATCTTGTCTCCTCGTAGAGAACTCCTTACTCTCCCCTGCTTTCAGTACTGGGAAATGGAAGAAAAGAAATTCTGTCGCAATCATGACTTGCTTAACAATGATCCAGGAGAACATTTACCTTATCCCGTAGGAAGTGACTCAAGCAACTGGTACATGACTGTGGTTTTGAAAGGATATTTTCCTTTTTACAGAACTTATTCCTTTATGTAGTTTTAAGGAACACTTTCCAGCCCATCTTACAGCAGCATAGAAGTAGTAGAAGATATGCAGACTCACCTGTAATGGATGAGTTGGATAAGATAGAAAAGGAACAGACATGCTGGGACGGGTTTCCAGACGGCCTTGGGAGCAGTGTTCTCTATGTGAGAGAAGCAACAATAAACCAGAACATATTTAAACACACAACAGAGGGTAAAGCTGATCTTCTAAGGCACAGAAGTTCATTATACCTTGCAGAATAAGCAGAGTATATTTAACATGGCATGACTATCATGCAACACACACAGCAGTAAGGTCTGTGTAATCTTGAGAAAGAATTACAGATAGGAATCATGTGTTTTCTCTGTAAACTACTCTAAGAGAAAATTTCCACATGGACAATTCTCCGAGAAACGCTTATTAGAACTATATTTCTTTCTGATTATTGCTGCAGTAGTTTTCAAATCTCCCACAGAGTTACAGCAGTGATCTTAAGGATGCGAATCTAGTCTGTGTGCAAACTGACCTTCCACTACCATTAAACAAGTGTGAGTTGATGAGGCAGCTGTACGTACTTGGGAGCTCTTAAAACAAATGGAACTGCATAGACCAGAATATCTCAGTACCAAAAAACAGTACGTATGTAGTATCTAGGTCTCCTACTCTCATACAGAGCAGGAGGGACAAAAGGGTGTATTCACACTCGGCAACTTTGTTTTCCCCAAACAAGTTTCCATTATTTTCATTTTCGATTTCTTGTATGTTCTCCAACTGCAACAATTTCTTAGGACAAGTGAGGTTTCAGGGTGGCACGTGCCTTTTTGCTGGGTTCTAAGAGTAGTCTAAGGCCAAGTGTTATTGGGTCAGTGAAAGGGGTGCCAGGAGGCAGTTAAGGGCAGCACAAGTTTTCTGCCCTGGCACATTTACTTTGGGAGCAATCCTCAGACAACAGCACTTTCTGCAACCAGCCTCTGAGAGAATGCCATATGCCAAAATTGGCCATGTGTGGCTTCTCCTGCTAAACGTGAGTCCAAATGCAAAGTGTTGGTGGGTCAATGAAAGCGGTGCCAGGAGGCAGTTAAGGGCAGGACAAATTTTCTGCCCTCGCACATTTACTTTGGGAGCAATCCTCAGACATTAGCACTTTCTGAAAGTTATTTCCGCCACCGAGACGATTTTCAGTATTGACCATGTCTGGCTTTCTGTGGTAAGGGTGAGCCCGTAGGCCGAGTGTTAGTGGGTCAGTGAAAGGGGAGCCAGTTAATGTCTGCTTACTACTTACTAGACTTTAGTCATTACTTACTAAGTTAATGTCTGCCTACTACCAAAGTTCCGTAACAACAGGCTACCTCTTCATAGAATCATAGAATGGTAGGGGTTGGAAGGGCCCTCTAGAGATCATCCAGTCCAACCCCCCCGCTAAAGCAGGT